>JACGWO010000007.1:7014390-7614390 GCA_034509735.1 Sesamum alatum | reverse complement strand
TTCTTCTTCAAGAAAGAATTCTGGTTCTCCTGGGACATGGAGGACTATTAAAATTTCACTTGATTTTGATTAGAAACAACCAAATGACTAGGAAGATGTCCTTGTATTTTATTCAAATATTTTTTCCCGAAGAATTCGTATTGGAAGTTTGAATGTCCAATTTGGAGATGAGCAATGATTTTCGTGTTCTGTAAAACTCCGAGAAACAGATATGTTACATTCTCTATTTTTTTAGTTCTTAGAAAAAGCTTCTCAAAGCAGTAGGGCAATAAATCTGTTTATGATAAGATTAAATTTATATCATATACCATGAAAATCAAATACATGTTTAATTAAATACTGTGCACGACTCAGACAAAATTGGGATCTGATAATAGATTGAAGGTTTCAATGAAAGAGAAACCCTTGTCTGGTCAAAAGATAAGTTTCTATTTCAATATTGAGTCTTTTGAGTAAGTTATGTTATTTTTCCTTAAATCTGAGGGTTGATACTGGTCTCTTATGAATAAATTTTTTTTCAAATTCTTGTTATTTCCTTTAGGATTTGTCTTATATTTTCAACTCTTACTATTTATGCTAGGGGAAGAATTCCATCTGTTATGAATCCTCGTGCATCTCTTCATTCGAATAGAACTGATCAAAAAGACAATGGAGATTGTGTTAGGAGATTTCCCCAATTCCTTTTAAAGCTTAACTTTTGTTCTATTGTTTCTTCCTCTTCTTTTTGGTTGCCTCCGTCTTCTGTATTTTTCTTTCCTTTCTATTTTCTTTCCCTCTTGCAGATTGGATTTGTATTTTTTCTTCTTCTATCTCCAATTATTTACCGAAAGTTGTCTGTATTAGTTGCTAAAGAAGCAAAATCTGCAAGTAACAGTGAATATGGAAGGTTCTTGTAGAAGAAAGATATTTATTTGTCAAAAGGGAAGTGTGTATGTAATCCTTGAATCTTTCCTTAAGCTTTTTGAAAGAATTGAATATCTGCTGTTATGGTTGTATTTTATGAGCCTCAATCCCCAAGCTTATGGATATAATTTTTGTGTTGTCAGTTTGCTAGGACCAATGTAAATTATTATGTGTTTTATTCCTTGATCCAGAGGGGGAGTTCTCTTACGTAGATGACTCCTTCTATAATATCTTTATTGCAATAAAGTTGATAATTATGAAGATTTGATTTATATTGCTTTTTTCTGGTCTTTGCTAGAAGCACTCGTTTACACCCTCATACTTTTTTCTCCTCATTCCTCTCTGTTTTCAGTTAATTCCAACTTGTGCTACTGTTGTTCCATGCGATTCTCTTTTGATCACGATAAATGGTTGGCCTATGCAAATACATTTAGTGATGTGGTAACATAACCTTAAAGAGAAGCATGCAAAAATTTAAGTCCAGGTCTTGTACTGGGTATTGATACTTCATGCATGAATTGCTTGTTGTCAGACCTAATTGCTTGTTTCGCACCTATGTTCAATTGCTATACTCCAGGACTACAGCATTTTATCTTTTACAAGCCACTTGACAGAACTGCACTTGCGCTTGCAGTTTTGCTAAGCCAGGTAGGGTAAACATGTGCCACAAGGGCGATGCCAGTATGGTATTGGAGAAGTAGATCTTGAATATTCAAAAGGACTAGGTCATTACTGTGTTGCATCGAGAAAACCTTTGTTTTTGAGGACGTGGGTTATCACATGATGTAAGATGTTTTTTAATGGAAATCTGGAAAGATCTGGAATTACTCTAAGGCTGAAATAGAACCTTAGGATCTCCCTGGGGCCTCCAAAGAATCTTTTAGAAGAAAATGAATGAAGTCTCAACCTTAAAACTGCATAACTTGCAAGGATCGATTTCTGATGTTCATCGTCGTACTTGTTTCATCAGGAAATTAACTAGGAAACATTCAGATTAAGCATCTGATTGACATGCAGGACAGAACCTATTTGCAATGCTGCGATATGGCCATCTTTTGGACATAACATAGAATGTTTCTAGGGAAAGGTTTGGATTGGAGGACTCCTTCCTTATCCATGTTCCAGGATTCTGTATCTCTATTCGTGAATACGTTGGTATTGCCCATTTTGGTTGTAAGAGAAAAAATGACCATCCATCTTAACAAAGAAAAAGTTTGTATTTCTGCCTGAGTTCAGGGGGCTGCACCAACTGGCACAAACTGTTGATCACTCAACTATCCTGAGTAGGACACCAGTAAGATAGCCAAAGAAAAGGCCTTCGTTACAGTTTTTTAACATTTACTAATAAACTGGCTTAGGAGTTGGCGATCTTCTCAACTTTGAAGGTTGACCTAAGGTTTCAATTTGGATAAGTTCTTCCCACTGGTAATTGGACAAAGATAACAACCTTTGTGATGTTTTTCTACTTAATAATTTCTAGTCCAGTAGTCTGAAGGCTATCGCCTATCCAAGCTACATGTTTGCGATTCCTGGTGTTACAAGTGCCACTATTGTGTAATCATGTGGTTATTCATATTTTATGGATTTGCAATTCAATCTATTCTATGTAAGTTTGTGTTAGTGAAACGTTTGTCTTGATTCATAGCATGCTGCATCGTTATTGTTTGATGAGTTATTTTACTTCTTTACCATTGTTAAGTATGTCTTTTGCGCATTTAACAGGATTATTACATGAAATGCTTCGATCAGCCAAAACAGGGGACTCAAAGTCAAGTTGGAAGGTATAAGAAACTTATTTATGTCTCTTACTGTTTGTCCTTGTTTCAATGGTATGAAGGCTATTTGACTTTCATTTTCTTATGCTCTATCTTGTAGAAACCCCTTGCTAATGTTTATTCCTTACACATTTACTATAGATTTTATCACCTCCCAGTTTTGACACTTTAACCTGTAGGTACTCATCATGGACAAGGTAACAGTTAAAATAATGTCTTATGCATGCAAGATGGCAGATATCACCGAGGAAGGAGTTTCATGTAAGAAATAGAAGGCCAGTCTCAGGGAAAAACTGTATCTTTCTTCTTTCTATCCCTTGTGCTAAAGTTGGTTTATCTCGTGCGTTTCATCTCTAACATGATAATATTATCTGTGTGCTTGAGCAGAAGTTTGGACGTTTGTATGTATGGTTGCAATTTTCTTCCAATGTTGCACCAACCTGTATGTTCTTGGAATAAGAATATCCACCTTCCAGATTCATTGTCTTTCTGAAAACAATACGAAATAATATAATTATTTCCTACTATAGTATTTTAATATTAATAACAATATATCTTGAAACGTGTATGTTCTCAGAATATATTACCACCTTCCAGAATGCATTGTCGGATTTGTGTCTTTGACCAATCAAGTTGACTATCTTGCCTATTTTCATGAAAACAATATGAAATATTATTTTCCTAGTATAGTATTTTATTATTAATAAACAACGTGTCTTGAAACATATATGTTCTCAGAATATATTACTGTTCTTACCACCTTCCAGAATCCATTGTCGGATTTGTGTTGTTGGCCAATCAACTTGACTATCTTGACTATTTCTAAACCATATGAAATAATTTAATTGTTTCCTAGTATAGCATTTTAATATTAATAAACAACCTAAAAGATAGGGATAAATACACTTTCCATCCCTGAAGTATGCCTGAGTTCACATTCACCCACCTAAAGTATAGAAGTAACAAACCCCCCTAATAACATGGACCATAAAATTTAGGACGTAAATGACCTTATCATTTAACCCCCTTAAAATATATTTATTACAATCATTCCCCTGTAAAATAATTTGAATTATTAAATTGATTTAAATCAAATCTTGTTCAAAATATATAATTTTATAATTAGTATAGAATCTTATAGAAACTCTATAAGCATACAATCCTCACAATTGTTATATGATTATTTAAAAACTTACATATTTTATGTTTTATGTTATATATCTAAATACTTATATGTTTATATTTTATTTTCACTACAGTTTTAAAAAATTATATTGAGCTTATATATGTATTGTAAAATATGCAAAACATATATATAATTGATCTATATATCCAATAGTTTTTTTGAGTAATGTTATGATATATTTTAAATATTTATCATGTAATTCAATTTAAAATATATAGTCTTAAGTAATTTAAAATATTATTTTCATAGAATCATTGCATGATATATATGGTTTCATCAGGACCAATACATATTTATGTGTATATTTTAAAGAAATAGTGTACTCTGTTAAATATAGTTGCATAGTTGCAGATATCGAGCTTCTAAATATTTTTGTATTATATAATATTAATATGATAAATTTAAATATTAATTTTCAAATTAAATTTTAATAAATGCAAAATCACTATAAAAAGAGTTCATGGGGAAATTTTGTGATAAACATATTTTAGGGAGGTAAGTGAAAAGATATTAGGAAGTAAGTAGGAAGGAAACTTTTGTCCGGTCAACGACAAATTATTTTGTTAGGGGGCTTTTTGTTACCTTTCATACTTTAGGAGATGAATGCAGCTATAGGCATACTTCAGGGGTGAAAAGTGTATTTAAACCTAACAGATATTGCCTCAACTCCCAATTTATCACTGTCCGATTTCCTTCTTAGGACATACCAAAATAAGGCTCCATTTCATGAAGGGGCTATTTTTCATGCAGAAGGCCCTCCCACTTTAGCAATGATGCTACTACTTGAAGGCAATAATATAAATATGCACGAAGTTTTAATCTTTTCAGCTCTGATAAATTTTTCACCTAGTCAAAGTGGATAAACAATAATGGGAAGGAGGATGTGTTAATTTAAAGTGTTATGATATTCAGTCCCAGATAAAAAAATAAAATTAGTCAAAAGATTGGACAGTTTGATATGATTGCACTAACTATGAACCATTACTTTAAACTGGCACTTTATCAACTCTGATCTGAAATTCAATGTCGATCAGAACATTGTATTGAAATTGGGATCGAGCAAGTAGTGCAAGTCCATCGTTGTTTCTGTTTGAATGGCCTGACAAAATATTTCAGTATTAAAGTTTTTCTTTAGTGGCCCTTTTTGTGCTTTTCCGCTATGTGGTTTTTGCTTATTCCGCTGGTTTTGTTAATCATATTCCGTATAAGCCACTTGGCCATAGGTCTAACATAGTTGACATCCTTGTGTTTTGTACTATTATGTTGTGTCAGTCTCATGTTTACATAGTTTTCTTCATTCTTGCATTGACTATCTATTCTTGGGATGCTTTCAGTTACCTTGCTTTCAGTTATCTCTTTTACTTGACCAGCAAAGCGGTTCCAGAACATGAATTTTTTGTTTTGCATTCCATGGTTATTTTAAGTAGGTGGCGTTCTATGTTAGGTGCTTGTCCAGACTTTCTATCTGGTAAAACCAATTTTTCAAATAATTTTGGAGCAAAGTGACCAACTGTGCAATTCATGGGCTCATTCAATCTTTACCTGACAAAATTTTAACCAAATGGCTTGTGTAGTTGTCCAGCTTTGGCAGAATGCACCTGTCATAAATCATTATGGACAGTTTTGAGATAGAGAAGTAACCATGTTGTGTGATGTGCAGTGGTGGAAGACATACATAAGCGGAGACAGCCATTACCAACCATGGATGCCATATATTTCATCCAGCCAACCAAAGAAAAGTACGAGACTTCACTTTCTTATCATCTATGTTTTAGTTTTGGCATTACGAGGCTGTAGCTGAGACATGAAGTTCTCTATCTCTGTTAGTTCTTAAGATCTTACTTGCTGAGAGATGTGGGTGCTTGCACATATCACTTTCAAATAATCGACTCAATCTTTCTTCCTAACGTTTATGTTGTTATATATTATATGTGAACATTACCTTTGTCCTCTAATCTTTCTTATTTATGCTTTCATCCATTTGTTTGATATGCAGCATTGTTATCTTCCTTTCGGATATGTCTGGAAGATCTCCATTGTACAGAAAGTATGTCAAGCATTTGATTGTTCTGATTATGTTGTTTATTAATTTTTTTTCGGTCTCACATTCAGTAAATTATTTCCTATTGGCTCATTTATTTGGTTTTCTTCCTTTCTTTTGTTCTGTCATTAGGGCGTTTGTCTTCTTTAGCTCACCTGTTACCCGGGAATTGGTCAGTCACATAAAGAGAGATGGAAGTGTTTTATCTCGCATTGGTGCCTTAAGAGAGGTTATTATTGCAATCTAAACTTTTTATCACACAAGCTTTATACCATAGAGTTCCGTTGGTCCTTATTCTCAGTTTGGATGTGAAATCTGCAGATGAACTTGGAGTATTTTGCCATAGACAGCCAGGTATATTATCCTTCTTATACTTGGATGAGGTTTTTTGTATCTGTTAATGATCTGACAAATGGAAGGATGCGGCTGTACATATGGAAATCTTTTCTTGATGCTAGCATGTTCTTTGTTTTCTTTTTATGCAAATGATGCTAGCATGTTCAAATTTTACTAGAATAGTTTGAGGAATAAAAATGTAAAAATAGACATGCTTTATAAAAGGGTACCATTCAGTGTGCTTTCATCGTATTGCCCTGTGGATATGTATACAATCAGACAATATTGTGGGGAATGTTGACATCCTGCTGTATGCATTGAGGTTTTTTAACAATAAGCTATAACTACAGGGTTTTGTCACTGACAATGAAAGAGCCCTTGAGGAACTCTTTGGGGACGAAGAAAGCTCTCGCAAAGGTGATGCATGTTTGAATATGATGGCTACCCGCATAGCTAACAGTATTTGCATCACTGCGGGTATGTGATCTAAGTTATATTGGCCCATTACATAAGTGATCACACAGTCCCGACCTTTACAATATTGTCATGTTACAGGAGTTTCCATTTGTACGTTACCGTGCTGCCAAATCCCTTGATCCTACTACAATGACAACTTTCCGTGATCTAATTCCTACAAAACTAGCTGCTGGTGTTTGGAACTGTCTTACGAAATATAAGACCAACCTCCCTAACTTCCCTCAGTCAGAGACATGCGAACTGCTTATCTTAGATAGATCAATAGACCAGGTGAAACTAATCTATGTATCCAATCAATAACTGAAAATCCTTATGCAGTCCCAGTTTTACTATTAACATCTACGACATTTTATATTCTGTGTGCAGATTGCTCCAATTATACATGAATGGACATATGATGCCATGTGCCATGATTTACTAAATATGGAAGGAAATAAATATGTCCATGAGGTAATGCCTCTACATTGTTGTGCACTATTCTTGCCTTTGGAAAAATTTCAGCTCCTTAAAGTAACTGTATTGGTCAGGTTCCAAGCAAAACAGGTGGTGTACCTGAGAAGAAGGAGGTCCTTTTGGAGGATCATGACCCTATCTGGCTTGAGCTCCGCCATGCACACATAGCTGATGTATGTTGAACATGTTGAAACTTGCATTTGTTTCTTGAATTTCTGGTTTTGAAGATGCATCAATTATAAATTTACTTTGATCAATGGTTGACTATGTCAGGCTAGTGAACGGCTGCATGAGAAGATGACAAACTTTGTATCTAAAAATAAAGCTGCACAAATCCATGGTTCAAGGTTGGTTGAAATATGAATCATGATAGGTTTGCTTCCCCCTGAATTCAGTTATTCTAGTGTGAAATATTGTTTAACATTATAAATCTTCTTATTGGATAGACCCATATTGAACTCCCTGAATAATAGCTCCATGAAAGAATTTAAATATCATGTCCTACTTCACAAGGGATGTCTAACACCTGTCCAAGAGTCTACCAACTACATTTGTTGTCGATATGTTGTGCAAAAGTTGCTACTCATTTTGTATGCTTATCTATACAACATGCATAGATCCCTGACTGTTATTTTGTTTTGAGTTATTTTTTGGTTTGAACTGATTAGCTAGTATTTAAGCTTAATCAAGTTATGTCCTCATGAAATTCAGCTGATATTGTTGATTTTGTGAGTTTGATAGCTTAATCGTTCTGCTTACCATGGCCTTAGCTTTTTAGAATATTCTCCTCTGCGGTACTCCCATCCTAATTTTAATGCCCCACTTGATAGGCTTAGGGTTTTAAGTTGGAGTTGAAGAACTGAAAGTTTTTTATGTCTTTGCCCCTTGTATATTATTAGTGAAGATAGTACTTATTGGAGTCAATTCCACTTTAGGAAATTGGACAATATTTATTGACATCCCAAAAAAAGGAAATATGAGTACTCAATTGGGCTTGAGAAGGTATACCAAATGTCATCTGTTTTCCTTTTCCCCCAAGTGCCAAATTACCTGCCAAATGAATTTGTGATATAATTATTAGAGTTAATTACACTTAGCCCCCCTCCAAAATAGCATAATTCTACTTTATCCCTTTGACATAAGGAACTCGCCACTAGACTCCTTTCGAAAATTCTCGATTTGCAAACCCAAACTAAATTAGTGAAATTATCATTTCATACTTGATTTAAACAATTTTAAAACAATTATATAATGTACTTATATATGACCATTCTGCTCCTTAATGTATTTTCAATGTTTATATTTTGGAGGGATGTATTTGCTATGTTTATATAGTTGAAGGCGCGTCTTTTGTAAGTTCTCTTTCTAATATTTTGAGAAAATGCTTGGAGGATTTGGTTAGCAAAATATCTATACTTTATATAAATAAGCGGAATGGGCATATTCTATGTTTTTTTCTTTCCGATTCACACTATTAATATGTTGTTATTAGTCTCAGTTCAATTAATTGTGATGTGATTTATATATATAATGTTAAAAAGTGCTTTATAAAGTTTTTATTGTTCTAGAAAGGTATTTGTGATATTCTTACTAATAAGAATGTTTGAGATATTTGGAAATGGTGATACATGTATATATAACCTAATATTTATTATCTTGAAAAGTTGTCTTTTTAAGATGACAATAACATATATTTTTTTTAATATTTAGAATACTTGAGAAAGTAAGTACCTATTGTGATTACTATCTGAGTGCAAGTACCTATTGTGATTACTATCTGAGTGCAACATTTCGGAAACAATCTTACAGGTCGGTGGGTAGTATGGAAATTAATATTATTACATTTATTACTACTAACTTATAGGACAATTTTAAAATAACCTTTTTATATTTGGGATTTGTTTTTGTTTTAGAAATCATCAGAGTTGTTCATTTTCGATATTATATATGTTGACATTTTCTTTTTATATTTCTATCCTACAACACTAGAAAAGTGCTTGAACAAGACAGTTGCAAGAATGATTACAGCTTCACTATGTATATAGAAAGATAAAAAAACCTTAAAAAGTTAAAAGCAACCAACTTTTCCAATCTCCATTTGCTGTCATTCTAAGATAGTGTTTATTATTTCTATGTCATTTTGATTATATATAAGTTACATTTACACCCTACCAAGGATATTTTGGTTGGTAAAATATAAGGATCTTTGGATAAAGTTTACTTAATTGTTTGCTCACTGTCAGGAGTTTTTAGTATACTCACGACAGGGGTGTGATTGTAAATATAATCTTTTGGAAGGGTTACAAGTCTAATTTTCTAAGTACTAGGGGGTAAAGTGTGGGGATAGGTGTAATTAGCCCTTATTTTTTATACCTCAAAATTTTCTTATAGGTTTTAAGAATTCAAGGGATGCTAGGATCATCTTTCTCTACTTCTGTTTTGCAATAGTACCGGTTTGGTTATTTTGTATCTGGTATCACGTCTCTCTCATATAAGTAAAATGTGTAGAGTTGGTAATGAGCTGTCGACTCGGGACTTGCAAAGGATGGTTCAAGCTTTGCCTCAGTATAGCGAACAAATTGAAAAGCTTTCCCTCCATGTTGATGTGAGTCTCCCGTATTCAACAACTACAACTTGCTTTAGTTTTCTTACTTTGTCATTGCTTGATTTTAAATAATTTACTGGCACAAAAGTGTCACTACCTAATTAATCTTCGAAATGTATACCTACTGGCTCAGTATTTGTAATGACTACTTGCTTTGAGCTTATTTTCCAAGAGAGCAATCGTTTGTCCATCATTGTTTTCTTGTAAGTTATCTGGCACTTCACCACGTGCATATATGATTTAGCAAAAGTCCTGAAAATACTTGATTATTTGAATAGCTCAATGGCATTTGGTGAACTGTTATCTTCCCGAATTTAATGCTGATAAGGCTTTGTTTGGTTCAATGAGCGGAAAGGGGAAGCGGGAGGGGGAGGGGGAGGGGAAAGAATAAGCTTTCCTCTAAGTTGTTTGGTACGACTGCAGGAGAAGTAAATCCAAATACTTCCCCTTGTTAGGTATAATAAAAATAGATTAGGAAGGAAAAACTAATTTTTGTAATTTTACCGATTGTCCTTCCTCTTCATTTTGTACTAGAAAATAAACAACTTAATATTATACTAAAATAATTTTAAGTTACTAAAAATTAAAAAACTTATTAACAAAAATACGCATCAAACAATAACAAGAATATTTTTTATTTGTCAATATCTCAAACAAAACAAGTATTATTTTTATTTAAAACTATTTAGTTTCAATCAAATAAAAACTACTGTCAAAACCCTCAAATAAATATTTGAATTCAAACATCAATGCCTGTGTAACTTTGTTGGTCTCTAAAATAAGTTACAAGAAGGAAAAAAGAATTGGAGGGAAATTATATGTATAGGTACTAGAGTAAATAAAAATAAAATGGGTACTTTTTTGTCTTTTTAGCCTTATACTTTCACTTTTCCGCTCAATTTTTGACGGAAACAAAATTGGACTCGACATCCATATGTACTTTCCCTTCATCTATTCTTCCTAACCAAACACCAAACGTTTTTGTATACGTTCCCTTTTACGTCCACTTTTTTTTATACGTCGACTCTTCATCTCAACCAAACAAGCACTAAGAAAATTATTCTCAATCTGTATGCTTATGGTACTGACATTACATGCCTTATGTTGTTAGGACTTCCTTAAACAAGACTAGTCGAGTTCTTTGAGAACCAATCAATATACTATTCAAAGTTGAGTCAAGATATTGTAAAATACATGACAGTTTCATCAGTTGGTCATTGATGGCATAATTCCTTTAAGAAGCAAGTCACCCTTAATCAGTTCCGAAACCTATGAACTGCTATGTTAAAAACTGTACTTGTGTGAGGTTTGCTGGAATTTTCTAGCTTATAGCCATAAGTAAAAACTTTATGCTTGATTTTGTTACGAACCAGTGTTGAGAAAATGGCAGCAACAAATGTCTTTCAGGGATTTTGAAAAATTAGACATTTTCCTTTTGGTTGAGCTAATGTTACATTTTTTCTTCAGATTGCTGGAAAAATTAACAAAATTATCAGAGAAATGGGGCTTAAAGAAGTTGGGCAACTAGAGCAGGACCTTGTGTTTGGAGATGCAGGCACAAAAGACCTTATTAATTTTCTTAGAGTAAACGAGGTACTTTCTTGTTTCTTTTCCCATATAGTTATCAAGAACTCAAGATGCACATTTGGTGACAGATGTAAGGCATAATGGACTTTTGGCAGGATGTCTCGCGTGAAAATAAGTTGCGGTTGTTGATGATCTATGCAGCTCTTTATCCTGAGAAGTTTGAGGATGACAAAATCTCAAAACTAATGGAGGTTAATGCTATTTCTTTACTTGTTTTTTGATTTAGGAGCTTTGCAATATATTATGTTGTCATAACTTCACAAATATGAATTTTTGTTAGACTCAGCTACACATTCTGCACTAAGTGGCATCACAAGCTACTATTCTATCTAGATCACAAGTTTGCATTTGCTTCAAGTCAGCAGTGTTAAGTAGTGATTAAATAATCAGACATACTGTAATTGTATCAGCGTCTTGATCAGTCTGACACCTCCAAAAAAAAATTTAATGAGCTTTTAATACTCTGGAATCAAGAAACAACTGGAACACAATCTACCGAAACTCCTTGTGCCTCAAAGATGATTTAGGACCAACTTTCTCGCCATCTCTATATCAAAATTGCTAAACACTCATTTACCATCACACTTAACACCTGCTTTTAGGCCTAACTGCTAAAGGTGGTTGACTTAGCCCAAGAATATTATGGGGCTTAATTTCATGATGTTCAAATTGTCCTGGATTTGCATAAGTACAAGTTTCCTAAGTAACATAATCTCTGAGATAATTATTGATTATGGTGCACAGTTATTGTATCCTGCAGTGCATACATCGGATAGGCTGGTTCTGTGCTGTTTCCACCCTCTGTCCCTTTCACAACACCCAGATCAAACTGCTTTCACTCTTTCAGACTCTTTAAGCCAAACTCAACAAAACAGTCATACATTTTAAATTAGATATTTTTCGTGGTGTGTTGATTTGTTTGCAAGTTGTGCCATGTGTGCTTTGCTGCTTAGTCATAGCATCATAGTTAACATCTTCATGAACATAGTGCAGTTGGCTAGATTACCACCAGATGATATGACTGCTGTTTATAATATGAGATTGCTAGAGCCATCATCAGACACCAAAAAAAGCTCTCTACCATTTTCTCTTAAGTTTGATGTTCACAAGGTAATAAGTGCTCTTTCAAAATGATTATGGTATCAAGAAGCCCATGCATCTGACTTCATAGTTATTTGTAATATTTTCTGATTTCAGAAGAAGCACGCTGCTCGAAAAGACCGCCCTGGTGAAGAAGTGACGTGGCAATTATCACGTTTTTACCCTATAATAGAGGTGCACTGTAAATTTGATAACTTTTATAATATAAGACATCCTTATAGCATCTTTGATTTTTTGATTATTTTCGATGGGTGATACAGTTAGAGCTCAAACAGGTTGATAATCGAGAAAACAAGAGAATGATAAACTGCAGGAATCCGTTGGTCATGCCCATGAGATAGAGAAGAATAAACTGTGGTCCATACTAGATCCCCATGGCATCACGTATGGAACAAGAATTGTTTCACCCAATCTAAAAGTCTTAAAACTTTGTAACAACTCAATGAAGAGATCTCCAGTGTTTGTATAAACATTGGTGCTGCATATCAAATACCAGTTCTAAATATGGTTCTTCCAGAACTTGAATTCTAGAAAAATTACCCACAAACTTGTAGTAGTGACCAAATACAAACAAATGACGGGAAACCTAATTCAGGAGATGCAGAGAGAATTTTATAGAAAAATAGTCTAAAAGTTTCTGAATGATTGGATTGAAATAATTAAAGAAGATGGTGAATAACTCGTTGGGCCGTAAAATGAAATAACCCTTAGGGCGCTGAAAAGAAGTCTTAATGTTCCTCCTATGTAGCTGCCAATTCTTTTTGCTTCTATTGTCAGAATGTACTTGAGGTCTTCTGTGTTGCCAATTTGGTGTCAGTCACTGGTTTGTAACTGCTACTGCATGGGCCTAAGAATTTATTGAGTTCCTTGAGCAAGGCCTACGTTTGCAGTTTTTAGACTAAGCGGTTTTGTCTGACACAAAATGCTGAGTGGATGCTGCAATTTATTTGTAATAATCTCAATAGTCACATACAGATGAGGGTTCAGGACAATGGAGGTGGCTGAAGATGTCTTTTCTCAAAACACCAGTTTTTTATATTAGGGGCATGTTTAACAAAGCAATAAATGGCATGATGTGCCATTCTGTAAATTTAGAAGTTCTGATGAAGTTATCATCTGCTGTTCATCTCTACTGATGTTGAAATGATTTGATGTCTTCAGCCCTCTGAAAGCTCATCTCGTCTTTCTTCTCATGTCTTGTAGCACTCCATTTTTCGAGTGGTACCAAAGGATGGAGCTGAATAAAATTTAGATTCACATCCTAAATGTTTTTGGATTATGTATAGTTTCTGATATGCATTATAAACTAAGAGTTGCATGTGGAATTTGATGGTACACAGGACTGGCGTACCATGTTATGTTGTTACCTTGTTTTCGACTCCAATCTAGTTATAAGTGAATTTTATATTTATCTGGTTCTTGTTGCCTTGCAGGAGCTTGTTGAAAAACTCAGTAAACGTGAACTACCTAAGGATGAATATCCATGTATGAATGACCCTAGCCCAACTTTTCATGGAACCTCTCAGGCTGCATCTGTAAGGACAGGTCATGCATCAGCTCCTCATTCAATGAGATCAAGAAGAACTGCAACATGGGCTCGTCCTCGAAACTCCGATGATGGGTATTCGAGGTATCTTGTGGAAACTTGCTTTTGTTATTTGAGTGACAAATTCTAAATCCCCAAATGCCCCATCCTGCATTCGCAGGTGCCTCGGTTCTGGTGCATCTTGATTTGGCTTTATGCCAAATCTCTTTGAATCAAGTCAATATGTTATCCTTTTTGGGTTAGACAATCTAATACATTGTTGTCTCTTAGTATCTTATCTTTCTCTGTCCTATTTGACGCTTGTTGATGATTTTTACCTTGAACTTTCTAATCTTTCTCTTTTTTGGTTTCCTTGTAGTGATTCAATTTTAAGGCACGCATCTAGTGATTTCAAGAAGATGGGTCAGCGGATTTTTGTGTTTATTGTTGGTGGGGCAACAAGATCTGAGGTATTATTTAAAGATTCCTTCTCCCCTCTCTCTCTCTCTCTCTCTCTCTCTCTCTCTCTCGATCTCTCTCTCTCGATGTGTGTGTGTGGGCATATCATTCTGAAATTTGTTTCCTTGCAGCTGAGAGTTTGCCATAAGTTATCAACGAAGTTGAAACGAGAAATTGTTCTGGGGTCGTCCAGTCTTGATGATCCCCCGCAATTTATTACGGTATGAGACTTCAGTCTTTTCTCATTTACCCTCTATCTCCTTTATTTTGGTGATGGCGCGTTCATGCTTGCAAATATGCTAACAATTGTCATGTAGTGAAATGACTCCATAGGGGTTAGTTTTTGTTTGTGATCTAATATCCTCTAGAGAATTAAGGGAGAGAGGTTGAGTTTGGTGGTTATAACCTATATGCAAGGAGTCTGCATAGAACGGAATTGGCAACAGAATTGCTCAAAAGTCCATCTACACTGATAGACATGGCTTTACCGTCTTCACTGTTCACGTTCTTCCTTTCTGAAAGGTTGACTACTGCGATTTTCAAATGAAATCGTTCTTTGGCATATGTATATCGGAAGGGTGAATTACATCTATGAGGTTAAGCACATAATTATAAATACCTTGTCGTTAGATCAAATTGTTGTGGGAGGTGCTACAATCTGTTACCAGGCCCTAATTTCAGTATAGATTTGAGAGACTGTGCCCCCATTCACAGTTTTACTTGAATTGTTTGCTTAGATGTGCGTGAACTAGAATCAAGTAACACCTTGGAGCCAAGCTTATGTCTAACTTTAGCTTATGTCTCGTCTTGTTGCAGAAGTTAAAGCTGATGACGGCAAATGAATTGTCACTAGACGATCTTCAGATCTAGATGCCTGTGTCTGGTAAAGCTGGATATACATTTTTACGCTGACTGATTTCCATTTGTAATCATAGATGGATGCATATACTTACATGCGTCTCTCCGCTATTTTTCACCTTAGTTTGAGATTGCCATTTCCCTACCCAGAAAGGCGCTCAATGGCCGTGTGTTGTAATTTATTCGTTGCGGTTGTCTAGCAGTCCCTTGTTCAGTGTGTAAGTATTCTTTCGGGCGGTCTGAGACTGAAAATCCACGCCGTTCAAACGACTTTCTAATGTTGTGCTTTATCATTCATTCTCTCCAATCACTGCTCAAATATTTCATCTCCATTTCTATGTATCATAAGGTCCCAAGAGTTTAGTTTCTTATTCAATTGCTATTCATATTTAGTTCAGTCTTTGTTCATCAGTAAGAGAAAACTAGCAAGAGCTGAACGCCCAGGCTTATGGCGGTGTTATGGTAAACTGCCCCTCGTCAGGGCTACTGTTTGAGGAATGAATCTTTTGACATGATCAATGCCATCTTTCCTTCGTTTTCTGAATTTTCAGTAAATTACAACGGACTGCTCTAAAATATGTTATAATTATAAATACATTTTTATTGTTTGAAAAATTATAAATACTTACTGGAATCGTTAGTTGTCTAATAAATATATCCTACGATGAGCTGTCATGAAGTGATATTTGTTAGACGATCATTAGTTTTGAGAGGTATTTGTAATTTTTTAAATAATTAAAAAATATTTATAATTATGATAAACAGTAGACCTTTTATAATTTACCCTAATGATATAAATCATATACCCTTGACATTTGAGGTTATAGACAAGGCCTTTATGAGTAAAATTTAGATTTCTTGAGCATATTAATAAATCATTGAATGTTAAACTTCTAAAACCTTGAATGTTTATTCTAAGAACATATTTCTTCAAATCAAAGTGATCACATGATATATATTTTGTTCTTGTTTTTCCAAGATGTATTAAACAATCTTCTTTTTTTCTTTTTTAAACATTTTCACGAATACATTTATTGTAACCTATCCAAATCAGCAAATAATAAAAGGAATTGATTATAATGACATTCTAGTCTAACGGTTAATATTGATGTCTTAAGAATAGATTCGAGGTCATAGATTTGAGTCCTATCAAATGTGAATGTTTGTTTCACTTTTATGTGAGCTTGTAAATTTATTTTAATTTATTTCATGATTTTTAAAAACATTAATGTTTCAGCTGGGTCGATGTATGGTTTGGTTTATTAAGATATTTGATGTAATTATGTAATTAATCTTTAAATTACCCCATACACTTTGCCCCTTGAGCTATACATCATGTCACGTTTAGGTCCCTAAATTAATGAAATGTAACACTTACATGCTGAATTAATTGTTCGGACAAAATTCCTGTCATGCCATATATATTATATAATTTCAAATATATTTTTAGTGTTTTTCACCTTGAATAATTATCAAATTATTTCTTTACTAGAAAACGAAATATTTTTTACTTATTAATATGGAAAAGTAATTAAGAGCTCAGCAATTCAAGTTAAATATAAAGTAATAAAGTATTATTTTAGATACGATGACTAATACTAAACATTAAAACACAAAAGTTTGATTGTTAAACTAAAGGAAAAGTTAGTAACTAGCTAGGAAAATGAGTTTTGGCACTTCACGAAAAAGAATTAAGTATATTTCAATTAACTTAAATATATTTTTAAAAGAATTTTACCTGGAATATTTAACCAAAATATTTTACACTTTGCGAAAATAAGTACATATACCTTGCTAAATATTTTTAATTTTATCTATAACGGTACTTATCATTTTTTTTCATATTTACTTAGATTAAATAGTCAATACTTAAATTTTAAAGTAAAAAAATAAGAGCACTTTTTATATTAAATATTTTATGTGTATTTTGTTATGCTCATTGGTACTTAGTCTTTAGTTTTTGAAAATTTAAATTGTTTAAGTAATGATTACATTTTTCTTTATTATAACTATAATATATATTTTTTAGATGCAAAATATTAAATAAAACACTTTATCCACTAAATATAAATGTACATAGTTAGGACAATTCTGTCCATATATTTTATTTCGAGAGGGTAAATCATACGATTATTTGTTTAGGGGCCTAAATGCGATATAATGCATATTTCAATGGTAAAGTAACCCTAATAATATAACAATAAGATGTTATGTTTGATTTATTATGCCTTTTTAATGCAAGGCCAAATACAATAATTTTCACAAATATAAACATATGTGACGCGGGCCTCAGCAACTTGATGTGATTTGGCATAACTTGAATGATGGTCTGGTGATGATCTAAAGTACGGATCTTGATAAGTATCTCGAATTTAACAAATGAGGTTGACCATCACATAAAGTGTTAGACTAGTTTGAGGTGGTCTTCTAACTAAAAATCTCTAATGCTTAAGTTAGTTTTGAGCTGAGGTTACAAGTTTGGTGCTAGCCAGCCGTGGTAATTCCAGCTCAATAGCGTATATTTAAGTCGTTGTAGTTAAAAGCTCGCAGTTGAACTCCGGTTGGGTCGGCTGGTCCGCCTCTGGTGTGCACCAATTGTCTCATCCCTTCTGCCGGCAATGTACTCTTGGTCTTAACTAGCTGGTCATGCCTTGCACTGTTACTTTGAAAAAATTAGAGTGCTCAAAAGTAAGCTACGCTCTGTATACATTAGCATGGGATAACATTATAAGGATTTCAGTTCTATTATGGTGGCATTCGGGATTGAGTAATGATTAACCAGGGACAGTCATGGGCATTCGTATTTCATAGTCAGAGGTGAAATTTTTGGATTTATGAAAAACGAACAACTGCGGTGCAAAAGATGTTTTCATTAATAAAAAACGAAAGTTGGGGTCTCGAAGATGATCAGATACCGTCCTAGTCTCAACCATAAACGATGCCGACTAGGGATCGGCGGATGTTGCTTTTAGGACTCCGTCGGCACCTTATGAGAAATCAAAATCTTCGAGTTCCGAGATGAGCTCTAGACATAAGACTTATGTCTCAGAGGTTGTACATGCCACATGTTCAAAAGATATCCCTCGAATGAATTTCAAATCAATGGCCGTCAATTCAGGTCACAAACCCTTGGAGTTTAGGGTTGTTTCTCATTGCGGGGGACAAATTGATTCTTTTGTTTTTGTGCATTGTGTTTCCCTATATTCAATATGAATATATTAATATAGATTATTCTTCGTGATTCAAGATTATCCTAACTAATGGTGGGTCATAAACTTTGATGAGATGAATAGAGAAGTGGATGCATGGAAGTCGCAATAATCAATGAGGTTGTTCCATATTACTCATTGTGTTTTCAAAAGGACTACCTTCTTGAAACAACTACCCTAATATTAAAAAAAAAAAAAAAAAGATTTATAGAGAAAAATGGGAATATTGTGAAAATGATAATACAAATTATCTTATAGATACAATGGCAATTTTATATTAGCTTATGATAACAACACTAATTGCCACACTTTGTGTGAGTCGATTACATGAATGTTCATATTAATCAATCACAAAATTGTGAATTCAAATGACATAATTAATGAATTACTCCAATGTTTATTTTCATAATCAATAATCTAACAATCAATTATACAGCGTCGCCGCCAAATATATTTCCATGACTTGCAATTGTAATAATTATTTAATATAATGTGAGATTAATATTAATTGATATGTGTTTAAAGAGAAAATAAATTAATTTTCTACAGCACCTAACAATATAAATTTATAAGTACTTTAATTTGCAAGAATGGTCCCTCATGATGGCAATAATTAACCGGTGACCACTGTTGAACAGAAATCTCACAATTATTAAAAAACACACTTTTATCATCATAATTAGTTGATATCGCTTTGTCTCTTGTAATGATACATTCGTATCTTGTCACATGAAAACTTTTTGGACCTAAAACCTCAACACCACATGTGTCTTTTCACCATAAATATCCATTATCAAAGTATGAACTAAAACCCTAAATTTACCACCAACCATATATATATTTAACTTAGGAAAAATGGTAGGACTGTGTTTTGATCTTTTCTTAAATAGCAAATTAAGCTACTTTTAATTATAACTTTTTCATCAAGAAAAATATTTTTTTTCTCTATGTTATTTAATTTTGATCAATTTTGTGAGTCAATATTTGTGCAATTTTTAATTTTTTATATTGAAAATTTAACATATGTACATAATTCACTCGAAATATATTTCCTTAATACGATAAAATTATATCATAATATTTCATATAGTAAACTATACAAAAGAATGAATTATTCCCCAAATTATAAATTGCTACGGCTTAATAATTATCGTAAATTTAATACTATTTATCCGATCAAAGAAACCGATGCGGACTTAAATTTTAACCGCGAATAATTCACTACAAAGAAAATAGAAGATTTAGCTCCAAAAAATCAAGTGATAATTTTAATATTGTCACTATTATATATATATATTATTTAGTGACAAGAATGTTTTATTTTGTCACAATAATGAATTTTACGATTTTTAATAACTTACTATTATTTTGTAAAAATGTTATTAGTGACAAAAAATGTGCACAGAGTTGTCACTAAATACAATTAGTGACTCATGTATAGTGACAACCTAGTGAAAATAAATAATTGTTATCACTATATTGTGTTGGCACTATAGATGTGTCACTAATTATATTTAGTGATAATTTTATACACAATTTTTGTCACTAATAATTATATAGTGACAAGATGAAAAATATTGTCACTTAATATATATTTTTAATGATAACTTTTAAATTATCATTTGATATTTTGTTATTAATATCATATTTTTCTTGTAGTGAATCAATATTTCCCATAGTTTGAACCGAGGCCAAAAACATGTCTTTAATTTTGTGTTGCCAAAATAGAAACAATAGGTTAGAGTCGATTGCACAACCATGGTTAATTAGTATTCACTATAGTTTTTCACTTTTGACCATGAAAATTAATCATAACAAAGAAAAGTCATATTTTCTTCTAATGCAGCACATAACTGTTCGAGTGAAAATAATTGCATTAAACTTAGATGAAAATTTCGAACATTACGTTAAAATATATGATCGTGGTGAACATGATTTTTTTTACGCGTATAATTATTCACCACAAACTATTTATTTTGATAGAAAAGTGTTGGTTGGTAGCAGATAAAATGTAGAAAATTAAAGAAAGTCTTAACAATGATAGTAGATTGAATAATTATGTTGATAAAAGGGATTTTATGCTCTAAAAGTAAGCAAAAGCAAATCTTTGATTTATCAACACTGCTACCCTACACCCAAACAAGGTATTTGGTTGCTTTACAGAAAAGGACAAGTAGGGAATTAAAAAGAATTGTTTTCTCTCCAAGGCCGTGTGGTAACTAACGTGTAATTATGAGAAAAGACCGGGAATTAAGGATTTAATTAAGATAATTATTTAATTAATTATAACCAATGAGATGTGAGATTAGTGAAGAGTCGGAAGGCAATAATGATGGTGAATTAGTTGTTTGTGAAGCTACGTTTGTAACTTAAAAAGGATTGTTGGTCGTGAGTTTGAGGTAGTCTGATGCTTTTGTACAATTTGGAAAAATCAAAGAATAATTTGCAATAATGTTAGTACTGAAAAATCTTAATTTCTGACAGATGAATATTTAAATCTTGATCCTGTCTTTTAATTAGTGGATCATTAGTCTTTGATTTCACACAAGAACACACACACACATGTGTGTGTGTGGGATTTTGCAAGCACGAGAGAAGGAGGAGGTGCAGGCATTTTTGCAGAATTCAACATTGTGTTATGAAGTGTAGGTTTGGGATATTCAGGCCAGTTGTCTTTACGACCTCACGTTGCCATAATTTCTTTCTATTATTTTTTTTTATTGAACAAATGCATATATATCCCAATGTGTTTTCAAAAGTCATCTAAAAATCTCTATGTGGTTTGAAAATAAGCAAAATAATCCCTGTGTTTTGTAAAACCATTCACACTTGCCCCTCACCATTAACTAAAGTTAACGGCGTTAATGTTTTTGCTAAAAGACCGTTATAACCCTTATACATTTTAATAATCGTTGGAATTCTTTTTTAATTGAATTAAAGTCGTAGGATCTAATCAATCCATATCAACTGTCAGATCTAAATTTAAAAAAATCAAAGGTCTAGATTAATTTATTTTGTATATTATATTTAAAATTATAAAAATAATTACTTTTAAAAAATAAAATATTTATTTTAAACCCCCAACCTATCCCCCCCCCCCCCCCTAGCCCCGCCACCATCTGGGTCTGGGCGATCGCCATCGCGGTCTCCAACCTTCATGGGGCGATCGTTGTCAGGTCGTCTGGGCGATTGTCGTCGCGTTGCCAGCCTTCATGTGGGGCGACCGCTGTCGTGGTCTCCCATAGGTGGGTGGTCTGGGGTGACGGCGCTCAGATTTTTAAGTTTGTTTTGATCATTGATTTTTCAAAAAAATAAAGATTTTTTTTATATTTTATAAAAATTGAAATTTAAATATTATTTAATAGTATAGTTTACTTATATATATTTTAATCTAAATAATAAATTTAAATTAGTTAATAATATATTCATTATTATAGTTAATTAATATTCATATACAAAAAATAATTAAAAATGTGCTAAAAATTCATATAATGGTCTTTTAATTTAAAATTTATATTTAAATATATTTTTTAGTATTTTAAAAATTTTTTTAATTAATATTATATAATATATAACTTATTAAAATATATTTAGGTTACATATAATATTAGATTAATCAACAATATTAATTTATTAAAATATATTTAAATGACAAAAGGAAGAGGGCAAAATAGACATTTGTACTATAAAATAACCCTAAAAAAGGTCAAAAAAAAAAAGATGAAACCTACTCGCACATTGGGTGAGTGTTAGACACTCTCCGTTAGTTTCTAACGGAGAGGGGCTTTTTTGCAGGGTTTTACAAAACACAAGATTTTTTTTGCTTATTTTCAAAACACAGGGAGTAATGTGCAATTTTGTCCTTTTTTATTTTTCTTGGGTAGGGGTTGGAATTTCGATGTGTGTGATATTGGCATGCATTTGAGATTAATTACATACGAAAAGTTTGACTAACTTATGAGCCCAAGACTTTCGTTTCTTAAATAAATGTCTTTTCAAGAACAAATCTATAGATTATGACTAAAACGGACACATACCTAGCGCAATGAAACATCTGTTGTGTCGTAGGCTGCATTAGTAATGTCCTGGGGTTAGATAACAAGAGTACAGTGCATTTGGGATATGAGTCTTGAATTGAATTTTGATTTGAATTGTTTGCGATAATAACACACAAGTTTGTAACATGATATTATATCATGTAAAACGGACTGTCAGACTGCTTATAATTAAGGGCTTAAATGTATTTTTGGTTCCTGTAATTTTGGTATTGTATTTTTAATCCTTTATTTTTGGTAATAATAACAGTGACAGTCCCTGAGGTAGGCCCAATTACACAATACTCCTTGTCTTTGCAAAAATTACAACTACACCCCTTATTTAGAAGCAAAGCTTACACTAATCCCCTAAAAACATTACAATCGACACCCCTTAGGGGTGTAGCTTAATTTAACAAAAAGACAAGGGTGTGTTTTGTGTAATTGAGCTTAAAACCTCAGGGGTGTGTGAATTGTGATTTACCCTTTTTTTCTAGATTGTAAAAGAGTCTGTAATATTTTTGACATTGCAATTTAGGTCCTTTCGTGCCGGAATTTTACAAAAAAGTCGTCGGAATAAATCATGGTGTGCACCTCATATATGTTATAAGTTGGGGCTTTTGTTCCATAATGGTTCACTTTTGCCAATATAGATGAAGATTTAATGAAAAATGACGGGACATATGATTATTCAGATTTTTCAAAATCTAGCACCGAAAGGACCCAAAATTGCGAAATATTCGTTAAAAGTTTAACAGACACTTTGCAATCCCTAGAAACTAAAGGATAGGTAAATACAAAATTGCAAGAGACAAACATCATGATATCCAAGCAAATTTGCAAAATTCCAAAAAAAAATTTTTTACATAACTATTTTCAACGCCTAGAAAAACATATCAACATGCCAAAGGTGCCAAAATTACAGGATCAAAAATATATTTAGACGCCTGTATTAAGTGTATTTTACATTATTTAATAAATAATATTTTGACAGAGTGTCCCCTTTTAACACGTATGGGTAGTAAAACATTTTTGAATTATTAAGTAATTTTACTATTTTCAAAATAGGGTGCATTCTAAGTTTGTCATAGCCTTTGTAAAATTGTCTCATTGTATGGGAGAGATTTGGTTTCTTTTTTTTTTCGATGGGGGGTAAAGTTTAATACAGTGTCTTAGAACCCCCACTTGATATCGTGTTAATGCTGATAGGAGGTTCATAACCCCTTCAGATAGTTGGTGATATGTTTTAGTCAATGTAATTGCAAAAAAGTTACATCACTGGGAAAACATTCGTTAGACTGCTTTAGTCAAGTTGTGCAAGCTAGATTTGTTTCCTCAAGGATTGACCAGTAGGTGAGTAGTCTGCTTCTCTTGACCTCAGTTGGAGAAACGTATGCACAGTACAGTCACCTTCAAATAATCGCCGTCTTTGTACCATCAGCGATCCGGCGAGTTCTGCCGCAGCTTCTTAGCCTGGCTAATTTGCGTTCTGCAAATCTCTGCATCAAAGGATGCCAGGGAAGAATTTTTGAAGTCCAATCTGATGACAGGTCCCATTCTCTCCATCCTGGGCCACGCCTTCCTACCCCAACGCCATGCAATGTTTTATTGGATCCGAAGCGTCAAGTTACTCAGCGAAACCAGGGGGGAAGTCCATACACCGTTCCTGTTCGCCGTGGGGAAGGGTCTTGCCGTCAGAGCTTCAATGTATGCCGAATAGGTACCGTTTTATGCACGACAATCAAGTTTCCTTGTCATATAGTTCCCTCATCAGTTTGTTGTCGGTTACCAATTCCAGCAGACCATGAGAAAGTCACGCGTATTGATTCGGGTCAGAGATGCGCCATCATTCCTCCTCATCCACAACTCGCAATCACCCTTCGCATATGCCTGTACCACGCCCATGAAGTTCTGAGATGGCCCATGTAGTGAGCGAAAGGACAAAAAGTACAGTAACTGAACCCAGTTCTCTCCTTTCCTCACAGACCGATGCAGCAGGATTCACGGCAAACTTACGAAACTTACAAATTCTCGCCTAGTTGGAAGGGCATCCATCAACAAATCTCTCCTCAGCAAAAACACGAATCCCTCTCCGGTACCCACCATCAATAAAGTCCAGGATTGGAACCGTCGTACCCCATCTTAGAACCGCCATTCCTTTCGATACACGACGGGCGCGATTATATGCCGAACGAACGAGAAGACTCCCTTTTTGTCAAGTGCCAAAACAAGAACGCCAAGGCCCCTTTTCCCAGCGGTATTGCAAGGATGGAGGTGGGCACGTCCGGCAAGGAAAATCTGTCCATCTTGCTCGATCAGTTTCCAACACGAAAGCATCCTCGGCCAAAACTTTAGGTTCAGACAAGACTTTAAAAGGAGGACCATTCGACAGCCAGCGATCACTCTAGATGTGGATGTTGCTTCCCATCGCCCACTCGCCATTGGATCCCCCACAAGAAGCGGGATTGTACTAACGATGCCTTTGCCAACTAAAAGAAGACTTGGATCTTCTCCGCGCTGCAAAAGAAAATCATCCTTCGGGAAATACTTGGCTTTCATCACCCGTCCAGAGGCTGTGAGGGTTCGTGCTATTTGCCACGCTTGCTTAGCCAGTAACACCGTTTGAACGAACGGAGGTCTCGAAAGCCCATCCCACTTTGCCTCTCTGCCGACACATCTTTATCCCAACTGAGAAAGCCAGTGAATTGGTTCTTACTAATTAGTAAAATGTTGTAAATCAATTTTCCTAGAGAGATTTACTACTTATTCACCATTGATCTTTAGAAATAGTGAAATGTATAATCAACAAAGCTTAGAAAGTTGGCTTCGAGTGAACACAGGGCTTTCATCATCTATTTTCAGTCTAGGGATAAATTTTTTTAGTAGGATAGATTTGCGACGATGGGCAAGATTAACTGTCACCCATCCTAAATACAATAATTCCGTTTGGAAATCGGTTGGATTTCCGACAATAGATAACGATAACAAAATTTGGACAATTTTCATTTGTAACATTTTTTCATTTGATTGGAACGGTTACCATCCTGCCAAAAAAAATCGCACCAAATTTGCAACAAAATCTTGCGACCGAATTCTCGGCACTGACTTTCTTGACACTATTATTTTTTACGAACTTCAAACATAGCTGAGTCCCTAGTATCATTCGTTTTTCAACGATTTAGTTAAAAAAATCCTTTTGTAATTGATGATTGGTGACCGTGGAAAATATCCATCATAAAATTTAAACTAGTTTTTTTTTGTAGTGCATGACTAAAGTCATCCAAATACGTTTAAAACACCCCTTTATATTTTGGCATTTTCTTGAGTCAAAGGCCCATTTTCTTTTCATTATTAGGTTGAACAAACTGCCAATTTTACACCCTTGTCAGGTGTTTATGTACTATGAGGGTTGGGTTTTTATTCCTCAAGTCCGGTAAAATCCCACTATTTCTCTTGGAATAGCTCAACCCACCTAAAGGTTTGTTTACTTTTGTATAAAAAAAATGGTGGATGGAACCCGTTTGGATAAAATGTTGATGTAAGATAATGCACAATATTTATCAAATGATAATAAAAGTTGGTTTCTCATGACTTGTAACTCATGCAAGTTTGAACAACTTTTTACATTGTAGGATAATTTGATGGATTTTATATATGAACTTTTGAAATATTACCCTTCTGTTATACATTTCAAAATGTTTTTTTCATTTCAAATATCAACAATTTCAACGACTATCTGCAATTTGGAATTAGGGCAAATATGAGAAGTGACTTGTGGAAGAGATAGAAATTTGTAATGATGTGACTCCGTGTCGTCCTGAATACACAATTTTCGGCATTTGGCCTGGATCTTAAAACCCAACTTTTTATTTGAGTGACTGTCGGGCAGTGTCTCATTATCGTATTGGTGCGCATAAGTTTATTTTTTATGTTATGAAAATAATTGGTTATAGTTATGCCCTTCTGTAAGCAAGCCTCAACAAGAAAAGCTATCTAGAAAGAGGAAGATGACGGAAAAGAGGACTCGAACATGAGGCCAAGTGAATCCGAGGACCTAGCGGATGATGATGCTAATGGAGATTGTTATTCTGACCTCCAACGAATGTACTTTGATGATAAATCTAAAGATTAAAGAATGAGGTGAAAAACCAACAAGCATCCTGCCACTCAATTTGGCCATCCTCTATGCACTTGGATAGCATGGACCCTGATGGTGAATGGTTCAATTCGTCTCTCGATATGTGATGAACTCAAATCATTTTCCTCATTTTTTATAGCTTGATTTTCCTGATTTTTGGCAATAGGTTTTATACAACCAAATGTGTTTGGCTAGATATTTTTGTGATGTTGTATTTTAGGCAAACAATAGTATGGTTTTGGTTGTAGTAACAGTTTAACTATAATGGGTGATTGTACATGTTTTTGCGCATGGATAATTATAACTTATGAATTAATCTTATCTCAACTTCATGCCAATGTTTTTTGGATGTGTACAACGTTGCTTTCTTTTTTTTGGTTGTTGTACAGTTTTCTAAAAAAAAGGATCGATAATGTGTGTAAAGTTTATGGCTTCTTTTTCATGTTTCTTTAATGAAGAAGCTAAGGTATGATGTTTCTTGGGGAAGAATATATTCCCTGCATGTTATAGCTTACAAAAGGAATAGGCAATATCATGCATATGAGTTTGCTTTAAGTGCAATCAAAGTGTCTAACAGTTAAAGAAGTCAAGCAAAAAACACTTTATAAAGAGAGCTCAATTAATTGCCAACAGCCACACTCAACTGCCTTCATTCCCAACACTTGGTCATTCGATATAATCAGATAACATGCTTGATTTGGAAACAAGTTGTTCTATCATAGTGAGTAGACACGAAACATGGGGTAATGCATTCATTCTGAAACTTTTGAATATAAGAAAGTGTGATTTTCGGTCCCTGACATCCCAACAACACGATTGTTGTGCTTGCTATGCCCAAGTGAATGTGTTATTTGAGAAGAAGTTGGAGTAAAAGTATTATGTTACTTCGTCCTATGGAAAAATCAAGGAACGATATTGACGTTTTCAAATGGAATCATAGAGTTACCAGGCCGATGTCAGTCAAATGTCCCTCAACCAAATAGAGTGTATAAAGGTGACTCAATGTGATGAGAACAAATAATACCGCCAAAACAAATTTGCAAGAGGATACATTCCTAGATGGTTGAGTGCTTCCCCATGAATCCTCTGTTCCCTCTTCGATTGGCCCAACTTTTGCTGAATATCTTCACACCAAGACGGGTAGAAGGGGAAAGATTTCAAGTGGAGATTCATAGCGAATGGATCAATGCAAAGGGGCCCTCAACATTGTTGAACAATTCTGCAAATCAAAAGAAATTTTTACCGCACCATATAGCATAAAGTATGACATTTGAGTAAACTAAATACCTTGGCCTAGCTTTCCCATACACCATATTCGACGACCTCCATATTTGTATCTTTATCCCAGTCAAAACCACTTTATTTCAAGCATACTACTAAACGACTCATAATTTTTTTTCTCCAAGCATGCAACTTTGACAGAATGTGTGGCTCGGCTTTTGATTTCAACATCTGGAACACCTTGACCAGTTTCTCTTCAAGAATACCAAGATAAACTATGTGAAAGCCATTGTCGCATTTCGATCAATTGCGAACAATTTCCTTTAATGCACAAAGCAATCCCTGCTCTTCCTTCACCATCCAAACATGCCAAGGACTCCTGAATTTCTTGTTGGCACCCCTTTTACGCTCACGAATAAGTGGTTGCTCTACCATAGTCTAACAAAAGTAGGCAAAAAAATAAAAAAATTAGTTTACTTAGTGAATAAAGGTGGGGCATCAAAAATTATCTCAGATGCTATAAAAAAAAAGTACATAAGTGCAATTCTTCAATAAGTAAAATTTAACCGCGTTAGTGAAAAAAATATAGAAAAGAAACTTTTGAATCAAATATAACATTATATAGGGCATGAAAAATTTCCCAAACACCTAACTTTTCATACAACAATATAACGAGGTCTCAACACAAACCTTGTTAGCAAACTCAATGATCTATTTTCCAAGTTTTTCAAACCTTGACGACCTCTTTCTATTCATGATTACATAGATTGGACAAGATTATTCCCGCCAATCAAATATGTCGGGTTAGTGTCATTGGTGGAAACAAATTTCATATTGTTATCTTCATCTGACTCCACATTTTGGCAAAAAAATTCCTCCAGAGGGTTGACCCGCATCTCATTCTTCACACTATTATGCAGTAGACATCATGCCAGTATAATTCAGTTTTAGATCTTGATAGGGTACCAAAAGGAGCTCCGTAGAATACTCCACCTTATCTTTAACAGGCCAAAGCACATTTCAATCACATTGCGGATAGCAGAGTGTTTATTATTGAAGAACTCCCGTGTGTTCTGGGGGGAGGATGCTCCAAACTCCTACTCCTTTAGATGGTATCACACAGATTTGTATGGAGTGAAAAATTCTTCATCGTTAGTATAGTCTTTGTTACACAAATAGAAAGTTTCTTGTAAAATAATTAACAAGACGGTTGATTCATGTTCACATAAGTTGAAATGCACCAAAAAATTTATTCATATGCTATCCACGTACCAATAGGAACCCGCAAGTCATGCGGCCGGTTTATTGCATCATGAAGCACCCGAGACTTAGTAGTGCTTCCTTCCCACCCATTGAGGATGTATATGAATCTCATATCCCCGTCACATAAGCTCGACACATTCACTGCAATATCACATTTTTGTGTATTGTATCTGCCCTTGTCAGACTCACAAATCTGCACACGAATGTATATTTCGTCTAAGGCACCCAAACACCCCTGCATCAAGAAAATCTCTACAATATCAAATAATGTGTCTACCAGGCAAATAACAACATATTTAACAGTGGGAAAGTTTTTTATGAAGCTAAGATTACCTTTGAACAGTCTCCATCTCGAACATGTGTTATCTTCCTCCACAGGGATCGAACTAACAAGTAGTTTCTCATGTAGCTTCAAGACAACCTCCAAGACTTGTGAAATGTTTACTAACAGTCCGTCCACTTCGACTGATATAGGAACTTGACAACCATATCTTCCATGAGTGCGACCAAGCACCAATCAAAAAGGGCAGCAACCTGCTCCTCCAACCCAACATTCCCTGTACACCGTAGTCCACCCAAGTTTTCCAACCGATAGCACAAACTACGAAATGCATCCATACTCATTCACTTAACCTTTGAATCATTTAACTTGTTCAGGAATTCCACTCTTAAGACTATAACGCAAAAAAATTCTTAGGTTCTTAATAACATTCAGATTAATAGAACGACTATAAAATTTATAAGATAAACAAAACAAATGCACCGTCTCCCCCTAAAATTCTTGCAACACATAGAATGTGAAATCCTCAATGGTCATTATCATTCTCACGAAAATTTCTTTCAAAATAACCCGTTCCTAATGAATTATTATTATATAAATAGTTGCACATAAAGCAATCAGGATATGAAAGAAAATATTTTTAAAAAAAAGCTAACGTACAGGTTAACAAAATTCATACAAGGAATTAATTCCTTAAAACATAACTACAAATTTTACCTCTCATGTACTACGCTTTGAGTTGAACTCCATGCTATTTAACCCAACAACTTCCACCGCTTTCTATAGTTGTGTTCACTCGATAAAATCGAGAGCAATTAAGATGGCGTCAAATCACTCACTCAAATGCAACTAAATGGAGAGAAAATTGAACTTCAAATTCCACCATGGGCGGAAAAAATTGGCACGGTTGGGTCGGTAGGAGTGGAGGTCATTTCGTTATTCAGACGACGGGAGCAAAATTTTCAGACAAGGGGGAAGTTTCCTCTTCAGACGAGGAGGAACTTTGATTTTCAAACAAGGAGGAAACTTTGATGTTCAGACATTGGCGCAGTTGGTATTTTTCATTTCAGGTACGAGGATGTACCTGTAATTATATGTGTAAGTTGAGACGCAGCAAAGTAAATCAGCCAAGAGGCCCATAAGTGGGTTGAGCAAGATAACTAATCTTGACCCCCAGGCATGATTAGATTATTGAGATTTATTGCAAGCTTTGCCCGGGCTTGGTAGATTTGAAGTGGGCCTTGATCCAACATAAAAAATAGAATATATTAATAGATTTAGGCCAAATCAGCAATTCCAGGCTAATTTGCAACGTAAACGACTCCTAAATAGGTGGGTTACTTCAAACAATCCAAAGTAAATATAGTATAATGAATACAGGACTTTTTTTTTATCATGTAAACCAAATAACTCATATCACAAAGTACACGGGAACTATGTGAATATATAAGTATTCTTTATATTGTTTAAGACATAAATGTTTGGACATTTAGGTCCAAATCTTGGATTGAGTTGAATTCTAAAATCAGATGAAATCAAAGGCAATATTTTAGTCGCTAAATTTTGATGAAGAATGTTCATTTCGATTAATATTGCTGGTTCAACGTGTGATGCAATTAGGGCCCCTGACATGAGGTATTCTATCACAACTATATCTTTAAAAGACACCTTAAACATTGGAAATTATAAATTGCATAAACTCCATATTTGCAATCAATATAGAGCACGTGCCAGTATCATTAACTAAATTCTCATTTGGGATATTTATTTCGTAGGTGATCATAGAAACTAATAGTAACCATCGCCAGAGGAAGGCTGGGCTAAGTCCACTTACCTATATGCGGACCGTAAGCATAGCAGCGATACTAGACGAGACAGTTATGGTTGATATTCCAGGGGCTATTACAGTAAGAAGTGGGGGTTCGCTGAATATCATTCATTTTCAACGCTGGGAATGGGGCGTGTCGGGTGAAGAAGATGGTTCCATACGGAAACTCAGAGGAGCTTGTTAACTTCATAAATCTTTTCAGTCTTCTCATTAAAACTCAAAGGCTCGATTTACTTCAAGTGATTCGATATTCAACCTAATTATTAATTTACTTGCAACTTTGACGGGTCATGATAAGGCCTAATAAGCATGGGACAACTATCCCACTTGGCCTGGTGGGATGCATAATCCCACCGAAGCCACCTGAGTGGGATTGGAATGTAAATTACCCTTTCATTCGATGATACATAAATTTTAAGTCGAAACTGTCCTTACTTTTTGTTGTGTATACACAAATACCATAATATACATTTTACCATTTAGAAACAAATATCCGTGATCATTCTTTTCGATCATAGGCCTCAGGTTATGTTTATCTTCTTTCCTCGAAAATGAGGTACAATATTAATCTCTTGCTTTAAACTCCTTCATATTTATGTTTAATCAGGAAGATTTAGGAAAATAATTGAGGCGACCAAGTGCAACAAAAAAGGAGAATTACCCAAGGTTGGTCATTTTCGGTGTCTTCAACAGAAAATAGAGATATGTTAGTCTTGTTTTCATATTCACAATTCCCAATATCTATTGTTTTATTATTAAGGGAGATCATTCATTTGGTGATTTGCTAATTTTTTATTATTTATTTTTTATTTTTCTCTCTCCTCAACGTTCACGTCCCTTTTGTTCTCTCAATTTTTTTTCTCAATAATTCTCATAATATTTTCTTTGAAATATTGGTTAATTATTTAAATTTAAAATTAATTGTGCACACGCTATTAGTAATATTATTGCATTTAAGGTTTTCATTTTCATGGTTTATCATTACAAATAAGCAATCAATCGGATTGTTGTAATTTTGCCCCATCCTTCATTTTAGGCTAAAATGAAATTCCTCTGTGTTTTGAAAAATCGGCTAAACCCCCCTTTTATTTTAATAATATACGAAAACTCCTCTTTATTTTGTAAAAGTCAACTCAATTGCCCACTCCGTAAAAAATCACTAACAACGTTAACTTTTTGACAAATTTGATCGTTACGCCCTTACTTATTATATATTATTATTTATCTTAATGACCGTTGAATCTTTATTGACTATTCTAGAGCCGTTAAATTTAATCAATTACTCTTGATTGTTGGATCTTAAATTTATAAAAAAACCAGTGGTTAGATTTAATTAATAAAAAATATATATTCTAAAGAATATTATTATTATTTAATAAAATAAATTCAAAACGAATCCCCTCCCCCCATTGCCCTACCACCGTGCCTCCCACCCCTTGTTGTCCCCCAACCCACCATAGAAGGGGACGACAACATCGCCCTGATGGGCGAAGGCGACGTCGCCTTCACCCATCGGGTAAACACAGAAGGGGGCGACCTGCGCCGACGGTTGCCCCACAATCTTCAATTTTTTAATTTAAAAATAATTATAAATTTAAATTAATTAAATTTATAGTAATTCATTAAAATATTTTTAAATTAAAATGATTATAAAAAAGTATTAGATTTCAGTTTTAATACTTATAATGATGATTTTAATTCTAATATTATTTATACTAAAAAAAGATAATTTATTTAAATATTTTTAACTAAATAATAATTTAAAATTAATAATCTATAATTTTTATAATTCATTAATATTTATATTGGTTAAGATATTTAAATTTTAAAAATAAATTTACTAGATCAATCTTTGTAGTATGATTTTAATTTGATATTTCAATTTAAATTATAAAACTTCAAAAATTTTATACACTTTTCTATATTTTTAAGTAAATATATTTAAAAAAACATTTAACTTTTTACACGGATGAAAATGTAAAAAAAAAATTCAAAACAAGTCAAATTGCACTTAGTCAAAATATATATACCCTATAAGGGTATTTCTGCCAAAATTGCACAGAAAAAGCTAAAAAATGGCTATAAAAAAAAAAAAAAAAAACCCACACGCACAACACGCGCATTTAGTACACCTTCCATTAATTCATAATGAAATTGATATTTTTTGCTGACTTTTATAAAATAGATGAGGGTTTTCGCTTATTTTCAATAGAAATGTTTTTAATCGATTTTTCAAAACAAGGGTAAAATACATTTGAGCCCTCCAAGTAAAACAAGGGCTAAAATGCATTTTTAAAAATAAGGGTAAAATGCTAAAAAATGGTAAAAAAAAAATTCATTTTATTCATTTTTAATGTATGACGCTCCTCTCTTATCCCTCCAAGTAAATGGCCCAAAAATATAGAGGATAAATGATAGGAGAACGATACAGAATCATGACATTGGTGCGTGCTTGTAATAATCAATTAATCACTTTCATTACAGGTTTTTATTTTTCAATTTTTTTTTTTTTGTATTCCTACATTTATTATTTGTAAATTATTATAATAATGTTTTTACTCACAGGCAAATGCTTTTATTAATGAGGTGAAATGAAAAAAAGAAAAAAGCATTAATGACGTAATCATGGGAGTGGGCCCAAAATATCACATCATATGTACGGACAGGGTAGCTGTGGGGGCGTAAATAGGATTCTGCTACCACAAATCATGATTTGAGCACGTGCCCACATTTCTTGGGACCATCCTCACCTTAATACATCACACAGCCGCTGCAGCCTTTGGCGAATGCTGATGTTGAAAACTAGTAACAATAATCAATATTTCTTGTAATAATAATAATTGCAACAATAAACTATATATATATAATATTAGGTAAATTATAGTCACTTTCCATCGTTGTTTAAAAAATTACAAATGCTTCCAAGGAGTCTGTAATTTTTAACCAAAAACCTAAAATTGATCATTTTGCCCTTGAACTTTTTATTAAAATTATAAAAAAACCAACCGAGTCAAATTGCACTATTGCTCCCCTGTTTAAAAAACTTAAGAAACATCTCCCTGCGCATTGTAATCTAAATTTTTTAAAGAATTAAATTAAAAATAATTCAGTCCATAAGGGCATTTTGGTCAGTTCACACATAAAAACGGATGAAAATGAATTATTTGTTATACGGTTACAAACTTCAGGGGGGTATTTGTAATTTTTCAAACAACGAGAGAGTATTTGTAATTATGTCAAATTTTAAAGAAGGTAGATATGATTTATCCTATATATATATATATATATATATATATTAGAGGGTGTCTGGGTGAAGTTATAAACTCTTTAAAATATTTTAAAAGAAATTCGATAGCTTATAAGATGCTATAAAGTATTTTGTAATTTTTTTAGGAAAAGAGTTTATAAGCTCTAAGAATCATATATTAGGAGCTTGTAAGCTCTTAAAAAAAGTAAGGTGTTGATAACTTATATCTAAGATCTTAACAAATTTCTTCAAATTAATTACAAATGTATCATTACTAACATCGCATAAGCTCCATTATGTTATTTTATTCAAATAATTCATAAACGTATTTTATAAGCTTTAAAAACATCTTATAACATGTATGAGTTTATAATAAAATCTTTCAAATAAACTTAGCCAAAAACCCTCTTAGTCCATGTATTCTTCTAATTTCTTTTCATGAGTTGGGTTGGGTTTAGGATAGGGCAACGGTTAATTTTATGTAATCAAATATAATATGATATTTGGAAAATAAAGTTTCACTTTTCGTTCTGTAACTATAGGATTGTTGTATTTTTTATCCTTTATCTTTTTAAAATACACATTTAGTTCTGTAAGTTTGATCTTTTTGACACATTTAGTCTTGTGATTATATAGTCATTAGTTTCAGTCATGTATGTATTTCAATAAAACACATTTAGTTTTGTATGTTTACCAAAAAAGACGCGTGTTTTCACGCGTTAATTACTCAACAAAATCAGACGATTTAATCCATGAGCTCTAATTCCTCATCTCAATCCAAATTTCACCAAACCCCCCAATGATTGTCCATAGAAAAAAAAATCACTAAAGGACACACACAATTTTCATAATATCTTCGAATTACGAAAATCTCATAAAAAAACCCTAGAGAATTTAGTTTGATTGGAATTTGGAGCACATAATCAAAGACACAGAGAAAATAAATTCGGATTTTAAGATGCCCAAAAAACTCGTGTCGTTCCTATCGTCTCGGCATATGTAAGTTTTCTGAGTCAGGGGGCACTACAAAAAAATGCGGGAATAGGAACGGATAGAGACGACCGTTCTAGTTACCGTTCCAAATAGGAATGATTGTAGGAACAATTGTGGAATGGTAAACCGTTGATGACGTCACAGTCGTGCTAATTGTAATACAAACTAATAGGAACGGACCGACTGTTCCTATTAGAGTGCCAAAAATGGTGAGCTAATTTGTACACCTACAACCGTTTCTAAAGGGGACCTGATATATTTTGGACTTCAATTTGGAACACATGTATGAGATTTGGAATGGCACGCCGATCAGGAACACTTACCGTTACTATATGTGTTCTAAAGACCGGGTCTATTTGGACTGGTGGACTGACCGTTCCAACATGTAGTCCTACAGAAAATCCTTTTACGCCATGGGAAAAAATATAATGCAATTACTGTTCCAAATTATGGGTATATAGTAAGTGCAATATTGTTACAAGTACCGTTCCAAATTGTACTCCAAGTAGGAACGGTCCTTTTGGGTGTGCCTCATACCGTTCCTAATATGCGCTAACGGCTATATTACAACGGTAACATTATCGTTCCTGTTTTCTCACCTGAAACTGTTCCTAAAGCTGGAATAACGGCTATATTTCAACAGCTAGTTTTGTGTTTCAAATAATATTCCAATGCCCGTTCCAATATTTTCTATATATATGTCCCCCCTTATTTGTCATTGTTCTTATACTTACTCTACAACTCATTTTGTTGTAACTCTCCCCCCCCCCCCCCCCCCCCCCCCCCTTGATTCTTTATACGGAAAATCAAACATATCAATTACCGAGCGCGAATTTTGCATTGATATTGATAGGTGTTTTGCTCAGGTAAGTATGCAAAATTTTGTTATTTTTGCATGTATATATTTATATATATAATTTACTCCCGTCATTTAATTGCGTACTGTTGTGAATTATACGTAGGACCAATCATGTTAAGACAGTTGAGGAAATGGATGTATGATCGAGACGTCCTGGGTGTGACGCCGGAGTTTGAGGATGGTGTTACAATATTTTTAGAATGGGCCCAGTCTCAGCGTGCATATATGGACGGGGACAAGATTAAGTGTCCCTGCCGGAAGTGCAAAAATGAATGGTTCAAAACACCAGACGAGGTAAATTTTGATTTGTGTATGAAAGGGTTTATGCCAGAGTATTACAATTGGACTTCGCATGGTGAGGAGAGGGTGCAGGAATACTCTGAAGCATTGACAACGCCCCCTGTGCAGCAACAACAAACGCCACCCGTTCAGGAGGGGGGTAGTTCGCATTGGGGTGATGCGGCTCAGATGGATTGGGCGTAGAGGATGGTATTCAATGCCGCCGGGTCGTCATTCTGGTCTTCGTACAACCAGGAGGGACCGACTGATGATGGTACTCAGATGGATGAGTTCGTACATAATCCAGATGTTGTAATAGATAACCAAACATTTGAACCGCATGACCCAACGGGAATACAATTGATCGTTGATCATGGAGCAGGGCCATCGCGCTCGCCAGACAGTGAATCCGAAGATGAAGATGAAGATAGCTTTGACGAGGTTGAGTCCGATGAAGAGACTTATTGAATTTTCCAAAAAATTGTATTCGATAGATGTATTTTGATTATTATAAAAAATCAGAATAAATTTTAAAAATAGGAACGGATATTTTATTCTAACCACCGTTCCTAATACAGGTACAACTATTTGAATAGATGCCAAATTTTAAAAATAATGGAAATTTGAATTAGGAGCGGTCAAATTTTAATTGGCCCGTTCTTTTTTTAGGTACAATTTTTCAAATATGGCGGCTAATTAAAAAAAATGAGGAAAATTTGAATTAGGAACCGTCAAATTTTAATTGGACCGTTCCTATTTGAGGTACAAAATTTCAAATATGGAGGCCAATCAAAAAAATGAGAGAAATCTGAAATAGGAACGGTTGGTGAACACTAACGACCGTTCCAAAATGTAAGTCCAATATTTCATTTTGGCGCCTAATGAAAAATTGGTGGGAAATTCAACTATTGGGACGGTCAGTTTATACATGACCGGTCCAAATGTTAATAGGAACGGTAAATACGTACGTGTATTAAAACGACATCGTCCTTTCCGTTAGGAACAGTATTGGGAACACCTTTTCTATTAGGTGACCGTTCCTAATATTACAATCCAACCAATTTGTCCGATATCTCAACATCCGTCAGCCGGATGGACACCATTTTTTAACACATTTATGGATATGACTTGATGTCCAACGGTCTGATTTTCAATCAGCAACCCGGATTTAAGGATGCATTTTGTATGGTACATCATATCTAACGGTTTGATTAGAATTTTGACGGACTGATTATGCCGTGCAGTACAACCACATAGGATCCTAGTTACAACTATGAAATACTAACAAAAATAAATGTACAAATATACTTCATATTGTAAACGTGTGTTTTTTTTTTTTGAAAATTACTATATATTTTTAAATTCTGTAAACATCAAATTGTATACGTTTATTCAATCAGATAAGTGTTCGGAATGTATTTTTTTCTTAATTTATATTTATTATCTAAGAAGATAAAAAAACGTTGCAATACATATAGGAACGGTTCTATATGAAAATAGGAACGGTTACTATTTCCATATCTGAAAACGACGTCGTTTTAGTTTTTAGGAACGGTATTAGTAACACAGGACATAATAAATGACTGTTCCTATTTAGGTCAATACCAGTAATAGTATCAAAACGACATCGTTTTCTATTTTAGGAACGGTAGTGGTAACACAGGACATAATAAATGACCGTTCCTATTTAGGTCAATGTCAGTACTAAGTCTTAAAACGTCGTCGTTTTAATACCGAAACGTCATCGTTTTCTATATTTGGACTGAAATTAGGAACGGTCTATACAATGTCGACCGTTCCAAAATTCTAATATAAATTCAACCCTTGGCCGATTTTCTCACATTTTCTGCCTCACCCTCTCACTCTCAATCTCTCTCTCTGCCGTTCCCTTTCACTCCCACTCTCCCTCCGCCGCCTCTGCCTCCACCTCCCTCCACCTCTACCTCCTCCGCTGACACCCACCGCCGCTGCCTCTCCCTCTGCTGTTTTCAATCAGCCCTCTACCACTGCCTTTACCCAAGTTGTCTACCGCCTCTGCCACCACTGACGCCCACCGCCACCACCGTCGTCCACCACCTTCGGTAGTAGGGTCTGAAAAACCCCTTTTTAATTTTTATTTCATTAAAAGTTTTTATGTAGTTTATGTATAGTTAGGGTGTTTTTATGTAATTTATGTATAATTTATGTATTGTTAGGGTATTTTTATGTAATTTCTGTATAGTTAGGGGATTTAGTTGTAATTTTTGTTAGTTAGGGGATTTAGTTGTAATTTCTTTATTTTTTGTAATTATTCTGTAATATTTTGTATTTTCTGTAATTATTATGTAATATTCTGTATTTTTCTGTAATTCCTATTAATTAGTGTAATTTAGTTGTAATTTCTATAATTCCTGTTAATTACTGTTGTAATTTTTGTGTAATTTGTTAATTTTTGTAATTAGTGCAATTTCTGTAATATTCGTTGGGTTTTTTGTTAATTTGGGTGTAATTTTGTAATTTTTCTGTTTTAAAATTCTGAAAATTCTGTATTTTTATGTTTATACTGAAAATTTTCTGTTAATTCAGAAAATTTTCTCAAAATTTTGTAATTTTAAAAAATTTTATATGAAAATTCTGAAAATTTTCTATAGTTTTAAAAAAATTTCAAAATCTTTCTGTAAATTTAAAAAATTATGAAAATTCTGAAAATTTCAGAAAATTATCTGTAATTTTAAAAAATTCTGAGAATTTTCTGAATTTTTTTTGTAATTTAAAAATTTTTATGTCATTTTCTATAAATTTAAAAAAAAATTCAGAATTTTCTGTAATTTCTGTAAAAGTTTATATTTTTTAAAAATTTTCTGAAAATTGTTTACATTTTCTGTATTTTTAAAAAAATTTATGTCATCTTTTTATTTACTTTTTTTAAAATTTTCTAGTAAAATAAGATTTACTCATAATACAAATCCTCTTTTTTCCAATGAATTTTGGGATTTAGTATAAGTATATAGGAAAATAGAAGGATTTAGTATAAGTATATAGGAAAATTTTTGGATTTAGAATATATTTAATGAAATATATGTAAAATTTAGTATACATTTTAGAAAAGAATTTTGGGATTTAGTATACATTGTAGGGAAAATTGGTCTTGGTTCTGAGGCCCTGGGTCTCAGCCAGACCGTTACCTCGCCATCACCACCGCCACCGCCCTTCCAGAGCCAGTGCCTTCGTCAAACATGGAGGGTCGGTTGATCCGCCTCGAGGAGATGATGGCGGACCTGATGGGCATGATGAAGGACATGCAGACCAGTCGCTCCGGCGCCAGCCCGTCACGGCCTCCTAGAGACCCCACCCTTCCAGACATTGACGAGATGGATGAGGAGTAGATTATGTATTTTTTTATTTCATTTTTTGTAATTAAATTGGATAATATTCGTATTTAATATAATTTTTATTTCTAAATTATGCATTTTTTTATATTTAAATATTAATTATATAATCAAAATATTATTAATAATTAAATTTATATTTAAATGATAATAATTATTACTAAAAAAATTAATAATTCATCTGTTAGGAACGGTACTTTTAGACGGCAATTGCAGCTCCAAATACCGCTCCTATATTTGACTGTTTAAAAATATATACCGTTCTCAATGCCGATGAAAAAACCATTCCAAAAATAGAAGCCAACCATTCCTAAAGACGGAACATACTGTGCCTACATATATTCCAAAATCAATTCTTTCGTGGTTAGGCTTTCGTTCTAAAAGAAAATACCAAAAATCGATCCAAAATGATATTCCAAAGTTAGAGTGCAAAAACCGTTCCTAAATCACGCGACAAAATGTATTCCAGTTACCGATCCTAATGTATACAACATGTCGTTCCTACATGTATTCCAGATACCATACTAAATTGTATCCACAATATAGTGTGACAATTCCAAAATGTGTTCTAACTACCGTTCCTATTTGCGCGATTTAATTTCGATGCTACCGTTCCTAAAGTTTATAAGGTGTTCCAAATACAAAAAATATAAATTTATACGTACAAAGGTAATTAGGAACGGTAGCACGAAAATATGCCAAAAACCGTTCTCACGTAGGAACGGTATCTTCGTTACCGTTCCTAATAATTAGGATCGACTCTTATTTCCACAGATAGCCTCCCGTTCCTCAACCGTTCCTAATTGCAGTCCAAAAGATTCAAGTGAAGTATTTACCGTTCCAAAAATTAAAAAAACCGTTCCTATTACCGTTTCAATTCCCGCTTTTTTTTGTAGTGGGGGATGAGAACTTGGGAGGATTTGGGAGAAAAAGTTAGGGTTTGAGGGTCGAAAAGGATATTGAGAATTTTGGGATAAAAATTAGGTTTGGGATTTTGAGGATATGTGTATTTTACTTGTGAGAAATAACGTTAATATTGTCAAAAGTCCAACAATCTACACGTGCATAATTTTTTTCGGCCACTATTTTTTTTCCCGACAACAAGAGGACTAAAAGTGTCAAAGCTGTTAAATATATAGGACTAAATGTGTTTAATTGAAATACATACATGACTAAATTTGATGACTATATAGTTACAGGATTAAATGTGTCAAAAGTATCAAACTTATAGGACTTAATGTGCTTTTTAAAAATATAAAGGACCAAAAGTGCAACAACCCTAAAGTTACAGGACGTAAAGTAAAATTTTGCTTATTTTTAATAATGAATTTGTAGTTGTGGATTTCAAATATTTAGTAAAATAAATCCTTTTGAATTTGTTTTGATAATTTTAATTAATTCAAAGGTTTTCAGATCATTCAACACTAAATTTAAACTGTATTTTGTTGAATAGTGTTGAATTTAAAATTTTTCTGATTTGGTCAAAATCCTTCTCTTACATTTAAATTGACCACTTCAAATGTAACCTGTATGAAAATACTGATAGACATCATATTCATAAATAAATAACTTAAATTAAAAATTATTTAATAAATTTATATATTTATTATATTTTTCGATGCAAATATATTTGATAAGGAATTTTTTTTTTTTTTTGTTGTAGAATTCATACATCTATACTAATATAAAAAGAAAACACCATTTTTATTCACAAAGAGTTGTTATTTTCATCGTGACACCAATTTTTTGTTATAGTAATAATACCCCTAAGTTGTTTTTTTTTCTTTCTTTCTTTTTCTTTTTGTTTTTTTTGAAATGTGATGTGTTGGTTATATATATTTATTTTTTATTTATAATATACTTTAATATGTAAAATATTTTTTATTACATGCACGCAGGAATAATATGCCACGCAAACTAATTTATATTATGGTAAGCATATTTATGTCATGCCACCCCAAGCGTATATGTATTCAAATGGATTATGAGCTAGCTGTTAAACTATATACGATGGATTATGAGCTAACTGTTAAATTATATTCTTTATTACATGCACGCAGGAATAATTTTTTGCTACACTGTAAAATTATAAGTATATTGCTTGAGAATGTGTTAATGTAATTACTAAGAAGTATTTGTGTAAGTTTTTGCTTTTGAATGTGTTGGAGGTTACTTACAATTACAATTGCATAGAGTGTATTTGTAATTTTTTTTAAAAACATAATTGCATTTTTAGTTATGTACTTATAGCCATTTGGTATTATCCATCCTATTTTATTAGGGTTATAAAATGGTTCTCCTTCTTTAATTTCACAATTTCAAGACAAAAATAGTTGGAATTTTTCAGATTGGTAGAAAAGTGGCAAGTGCCAGTCATGTATTGATTAAAAATTAGAAAACCCATGCGAATCCGCCCGACTTTTTATACGACTAAAATGTCAAATAACTATAATTGCAGGACGAAACATTCAAACTTAACATGTTTGTATAATTAAAGCTACACTCAGTGGGTGTCAATATAACTTACCCTATACATTAAAATATATTATTATAACACAAAGTGAGAAAAATAAAAAGAGCAGACAAAATTAATATTGTTATTGTTTTTCTTGATCATATCATAATCATCCATTTAATTTCATTGTATATAAATTAGTGCAAGACAAGAAAGTACACCTAAACAAATTTGAATTAATTGATCACCAAAACTGAGTGTGTGACGTAGAATGAGTTTTTGAGGTGGCCATGTGGGTGGCAGTAGGTCGACATCAAATGAAAGAGAAAGTCGTACATGCTAACAGCGACTACTTCTTTCTTAATCTATATATCTTTATTAAACAGTAAATGCACCATCGCAATTATTGTATGGTCATCGCCCAAAAACGTACCAACCAAAACTCACATATATATATATATATATATGCAAAATTACATTTTTAGTTATGTAACTTTAGATCGTTAGTATTTTTGGTCATGTAATTTACTCCATTTACATAGTTAGTCTTTTTTTTGATAAATTTACTCCAACATATCAGATTTGGTCTTTTTTTGGCAAATTTAATCATGTGTTGACAAATTCGACCCTAGTGATATATAATTATAGGACCAAAATGAAATCTACTCGAGTGAGAATATGACCAAAATTATAAGCGCATGATGAAATTTGCCAAATAAAAGACCAAATGTGAGATGTCACTACAAGAAAATAGAAGATTAGCGACAAAAAAATCAAGTGACAATTTTAATATTGTCACTAATTATATATATTTAGTGACAAGAATATTTATTTTGTCATATTAATGAATTTTATGATTTTAATAATTACTATTATTTTGTAAAAATTGTTATTAGTGACAAAATAATGTGCAAAAAAATTATCACTAAATACAATTAGTGACAATAAATAATTATTATTACTATATTGTGTTGTCACTAAATTGTCACTATAGATGTGTCACTAATTATATTTAGTGATAATTTTATACATAATTTTTATTACTAATAATTATATAGTGACATGATGAAAAATATTGTCACTTAATACATATTTTTAGTGACAACTTTTAATTATCATTTGATATTTTGTCATTAATATCATATTTTCTTGTAGTGTATTCAGGACCAAATTCATCAAAAAAAGAACTAAATGTGTAAATGGAATAAATTACAGAACCAAAAATACGAACGACCTATAATTACATGACCAAAAATATAAATTTGCATATATATATGTGTGGATATTTATATAATTACTAGTAATATATAAAGGGATGTGTATATAACATTAGGTTTGATTGCTCGGGCCACTTTTGGTGCCTGCATCCCAGTTTCCAACCATGCACTGTTCTTTTTCTTTCTTCAAAACTACTTATCGCGTTTGCGAAATTGATTGAATATAACATATGTCATGTAATATTTCTACAACTAGTACCAATTTTTGGGCAGTGGGTCTGCTTGAATTTCTTCGTGCTATGGTCCCGATTTGCAGTGTGATAGTTACATCGATCTGCCCGCCCAATAGGGTTGAGTATTCATGCAGAATACTGCAGAGGAGTATAGTCAGCAAGAACGGACTACTTTTAATTAATAAGATGACTAGGTTTGGTTCTTTCGATTGATGTAAGAATATTCTATTTGTGAGTGGTCTGTAAGTATTAAATGATTTGTGGTTCTTGGAACATGCCCTGACTCATAGCGCTAACGGACGGACTACTTCCAATTATATGACTTGGTTCGGTTCTTTCGATTGATGTAAGAATATTCTATTGGTGAGTAGTCTGTAAGTACCTCTTGTAGATGAGGTGTGGTTCTTGGGACACTCCTGACTCATTGTGATGTCCTGAGTCGAAATCATCCAAGATTTTTATAGTAAAGAAAACAAAAGGGTTTGATGCAATTTACTCCCTAGTGATGTTGCAAATGAGCAAATTACCCCCACTGTAAAAAAATAATAGCAATTTACTCCCATGTGTTTTGCAAAATAAAGCAATTTACCTCCCTACTTACGGATGTAAATTGCTTCATTTTGAAAAACACAGGGATAAATTGCTTTATTTTAAAAAATACAGGGGGGTAAACCGCTATTTATTTTTTCATAGAGGGTAATTTGCTCATTTGCAATATCACAAAGGGGTTGCTTGCATTTTTCCCAAAAACAAAAAGAACAAGAAGAAGAAGAAGAAGAAGAAGAAGAAGAAGAAGAAGAAAATAGAGTAAATTACATCGATACTCCTGAAGTTAGGTTTAACTATACAAACATTTTTTGTCTTTTACAAAATTATATGTATACCACCCGAGGGGATGGAAATGTAATTTTACTTAGGTAATGTATTTGTAGAATTTTGGCCCGAACTAGGGAATTTACTTATAACTAGAATATCAGGAGATGTACTTGTAATTATACGAAAACATGAAAGTTTGTGTAGTTCGATTTAACCTTAGGGTGTGAAGATTTAATTTATCCAATATATATATATATATATATATATATATGTTGCGGTGAAGGAGTATAGTTGTATAAATAAAGTCGGACGGGGCATTTTCTCCATCTTATACCGTCGATAAGTTGATTGGCTATGGTTTGCGAAAACTAAGGTCCCTTGACCACGAGTCCCTCCGTAGTAGATATTAATCTATTATAATACTAGTTGTTGGTTAATCATACATATTTAACATTAGTATATAATTGACGTATAATATTGATTATTGATCTTGAAATTTATGATGTAATTGTAATCGATTCCTAAAAAAAATAGTTAATTGGGTATGAGACATGGTATAACCATTTGATGTCAGTAACATCTTACACTAGCATATGAATAAGCATATGAATAAATCTTGAACCTATAAACTACGTCAAATACAATTCATTGCTAAATTCATTAGCAAGTAAATTTTTTATTTTAAATAATATAAATTAGCAATAAATTTAGTAAGAATTTTTCTTACTAATTATTTCAATGCTAATTTTACCATCAAATTTTTGTATATTATTGAATCATTTTCGATAGTGAAGTTTGAGTTTGAAAATAAAGAAATCGGGCTTTAACTCGAGTACATTAATTTATTTAAAATTAGTCGTTGTGGCACGCCGTTTCTGCATGCATATAATAAATATTTTTTTACTCTTTAAAATATTATAAATAAAAATAAAATATATAAACTAACACATCACATAAAAAAAAAAAAAGAAAAACTAATTTGTCAATTAATATAAAATTTTGAAAGTTGAATAAAGTAATTATTTTATCATTTGACATTACAAAAAAGCGGTGCAGTGGTATCATTAACCACCATTTATGAGTAAAAAGGGGGTTTATTTTATATAATAGTATAGATTATATAAATCAAAATTGAATTTGATTAATTAGACGGATTAATTAGGTATCGCCGGACTTGATTGCAGTTGCGACCAGTAGGTTGTTTTTCTTTATACTTATTAAACAATGTAGGTTGACAAAAGAAAATTTTTATAAATAGATGGAATGAATGTGATCGATGTTGGATATTAAAATTAGTAATTTAAATATTATTCATTAATTAATTGTTCAAAAAATTTAAATGGTTGTCAAGCATGCCTGCATATGTATTGATTTTACTTGGTGTTGGAAAGAAATAACTTTTTCCTTTAAAAAAAATAAAATAAATAAATAACTTTTTCACGGAGAGTTACACTTTTGGTCCCTCTACAATACCATTAAAATATTTTTGGTTCCCCCTTCATTCACGAGTTACAATTTTGGTCCCAATTAGAATCATTTTTTTTAACATTTTTGGTCCATGCCGTCAACTCACCATTAGAACTTAATGGAAATTCCTCATGTGAGGCTCATATGAGGTTTTTTTTCTTCCCCAAAATTTCAAATCGACTCCCATATTCCCCTCTTCCAAAATCCTAATTTGCAAATCCCAATCTATATGAGCTCAAAATTAACCTAGAAATCACTCGAACTTTTGGTAATCAACCCATTAATATGAATTCTTGAGTTAATCAAACCCCCAATATAGTGTGTGAGTGTGATTTCTCTTGGACTTGAAGAAGGAGGACTTGCTCAATCTCACATTTGCAAAAAAACGCTTCAATTGTGGGGGCGGGGTGGGGGGGGGGGGGGATCTTCTTGTATGCTTCTTTTTGAATAGCTTCTACTCATGGGGTGTTTACATCTTAAATTTGAAGTAATTGAGCACGAAATTTTCATTCAAATAAAGAAATACAGGAGAGGTGGTGGAGTTATAATTTTTTAGAGACAAAAAATGTTAGTAAATGATGGCAAAATAAGTTTTTTTTATTTCTCCTAACCACTTTTCGGACCAAATTGCAACAGAATTTCCCCCAAATTCAGCACCACGTGAGCCACACGTGACGTCTCTGTTAATTGCTAACGGTGAGTTGACGACAGAGACTAAAAATGTTAAAAAATAATTCTAATTGGGACAAAATTATAACTTATGAATGAAGGGGGACCAAAATATTTGTTGTATTTTGGAGGGACAAAAATGTATTTATCGCAACTTTTTCAATTTTTTATTGTATATAATATTAGTTTATAGTTAATAACGTACTCAACAAAGTTTTGAAAACCATGCATTATGTACACACGTAATATAACTTGGTATTATTATATATTCATTACATTAAATAATTAAGAAGTCTCGTAAATTCTAACAATACTATCTTATTTTACAAATAAGTTTGTTTGGAAAATTAACCTTCCTATTTTCATATAAGAAGTTAATATTTATATATATATAAAGACATAAAAATAAAATTTCTAGAATAAAATGAGAATGAATATATAAATATAACAGAAATTTATCAACCAAACACTCAATTAATTGTAGAGAGATATGCCGTTTATACTCCATAATATCAATGAAGATATATAATTTTTTAATTATTATTGTTATTTTTGCTATTAGTTAATGGGCATTACTAAATCTAATATAAACTAGCTATACAAAGAATATGCTATATTAATTAATTACATATAAACGTGTGGTGGTGGTGGATTGGGGTTGTTATTTGAATATATGTCATAATTTTTTGATTGAACATGATTTTAATATGCTTTATATTAAGTATCTCAATATATATATATACATATATATATTTTGATACAATATTAAATATATATTTAAAAAATAAAAAATATCACTATGAAATAAGTAAAAGTGCATACGCTAAAAATAGAGACAATTAAACATTTCGAGTTTGGATGAGTTTATATACTCTTTAATACCATTATAATGTGTTACGATCCGTTTGGAGAATTTTTATAAGTTTCAAAAATAAGATACTATTTTTAAAATCTTAACAAACTCTTTCAATTAATTATAAAATTATCATTATTAATATTTTATAAATTTTTTATTATCTTATTTTATACAAACACTTTGAAAACTTATTTATAAAATAACTACAAATATTTTATAAAATATACGAACTTACAAAATCTTTTAAATAAGTTTAGCCAAACAACCTCTTAATCAATTAACTTATAAATTGATACCAACTCATCAAGAATTTCAATACTAAGAACTTTAATGTACCACATTATCCTAGTATATACAAAATGGCCATGTATGGCTAAGAAATTGAACTCATATTTAGAGAATTCGACTACAATAACTTTATTTGTACACGGTAAGAAATAATGTCATTAAAAATAAGTCAAATTCCTTGTAAAATAGTGAAATTCATTGCTAATTTAAACGAAATTATTAAAAAAAAGTATTTACTTAGTAATTAGCTCATTGTTGATTCAACATCGAATTTTTTTTATTATTATTATTTTGATTTTGCTAGAAATTTTATTGATAAAAATATTTGTTAGTAACGGCCAGCTACGAAATTTTGCAAAATTATTTTTTTTTCTAATTACAACAAGAAAATATTTCGTTTCTAATATTAATTTTAAAATCACTATAACTTAAAATTCTTACCATTATTACATGCGTTGCTAATTATTGATAAATTTGCTCTCGTTTTCAATTTTCCAGCTATTGGCATAATTTTTTGTAGCGGTGGAATAGGGTAGAGATAACAAACAAAAAAGAGCTAAATTAATTTTTCCCAAGAGTACTGAAAGGTATGCTGAAAAATTGAATGGAAAGAGGTGCAAATATAAATATATTGACACCACTTGAGTTTAGGTCCAAACAATAAATACTTATATCCTTGTAAAATTATAGGTATACCTCCTGATGAGGTATTCATACAACATACCTCAAAGGATGTTTGTGCAAATATTTGCAACTAAATAGAAAGTGTACTGGTAATTACAACTACAACATTAAGATATATACTTATAATTTAACAAAGAGTTTGAATATTTATGTATTTGAACCTAATTTCATGATTGCTAATGTAATGGAAAAATTGTATTTTTGGTCCCATATGTTAAAATCTTTTTCAATTTAGTTTCATTTGTAATAATTTTCTTATATTTCATCCCATAAATTAGAAACTTTCTCATTTTTGTCCTTACGTGACTTTTTCCTTCAATAATCAATGGAGAAGTCACGGAGTCAGTTAGTTCAAACACATATTGGACTAATGGCCCCGTGACTTCTCCGTTAATTATTGAACGAAAAAGTCAAGTCAAGACTAAAAATAAAAAAAATTATAAATTTATGGAATGAAATATGAAAAAATTATAACAAATAAGATTAAATTGAAAACGGGTGTAATTTATAGTACTAAAATACGACTTTCCCCTAATGTAATTGACCCAATATTAAAACCCTAGAGAGGACATAAAGACAGACGACTTTAGCAAGTTGAAAAGAGGACCAAAAATTTCTGTCATTGCTTTGTACAGCCCAATAAAAAGGGAAATATTGAAGTAGTGAAGCATGTGAAACAACAGTAGAGAACATCCCCCTTTACCCAAAAAATACAATAAACAAATAAATACATGAATAATTAATTATTTAAGTACTACATAAAGGGATATACATAACTATTTATTTTTAATAAGGGAAGTATTTACTATATTCTCTACTTGGCTTTATGTCTCCTTTTTCTGCACTCTAAGTAGCAGTCAATAATACATTTGGACCACTCCCATAAGTAGTAGCTAGTCTGTATTCCAACTTGGAATTCTGACAACACTGCTATAAGCTTCAAGCTCCAAATACTCAATTTTTCCAATAATATTTAAAAGACATAATTATATTTACATTCCTAATCTATGATATATTTGTACAAATGGTCCCTGTCTTTTGTGTAATTGTAGAAATCACTCCTGAAAGTAAAAAACAAGGGTAGTTTGTGTATTGTTGTTGAGGTCTCTGGGGAGTGTGTGTGTGCGTGTGTGATTTAAAAAAAAAAAAGTAGAGGTGATCTGTGTAATGATGTTGATGTTTCTGGTGGTTTATGTGTAATTTTTAAAAAGCAAGGTTGGTTTGTGTAAATAGACCATAGGTTAGAGGATTTAGATGTAATTATCCCTATTTAAAAATTAGCGTTCTGGTTGGGATTGAGATCTTATGGTATTCCCTTAGCCGTTTAGTTGTGATGCAGCATGCAGGGCGAAGGTGGATCTCATGGTGTGAGGTATTGTCCGCTTTGATTGGAACCTGATGTATTTGTTTTTGACAATACAAATGTTGTAGTTATATTGAAGTATTGAAAGGGATATGTGGAACTTTGTTCCCGTGAAAAGAAAGAAAGAATTTTGAAGGATATATAATATTTTGGGGGTGAATTACAATAACCTCTTCTAAAGTTTGACATAATTAAGAATACCCTTTATTATTTCAAAAATTACAAATATACCCCCACCCCCCCAAGTTTGTAATTTTTAACCAAGGGCCTGAAATGGTCCATTTTGCTCTTGATTTTTTTTTAAAACTGTAGAAAAATTAGCCGAGACAAATTACATTATTGCTCCTTTGTAAAAATGTAAGAGACCTCTCATGCGCATTTTTGTCCAAAAAAACTTAGAAAATTTTTAAAAATAATTGTTGATGTTCAGAGATCGAGTGCAGAAAAATCGAACAGAAGTTTTCATGAATGTAGGGGAAATTGAATGTGTAATCTTCATTAATTACTCCTGCTACAGGAAACCCTACTATTTATATACAAAGGTGTATGCCAGTTGTTGCAACTGCTTGATAACCACCCTAGCCACTTTACTAACCAACGTGTGCCAATTGCTAAACGAATAAATGACTCAGCGTACATGTCAGCTAACTGAGGTAAGAAGCGTAATACAAACATAAAGAAGCGCAAGATGAAAAATGCGACTCTAAGCCTCTCTAACCAGCATCATCAAACACAGTCATGGCAACACCACTCTTTTCATCGTCGTCAACTTGTGCAGCCTCAATTCTCAACAGCCTCTCCCCCGCCCCCCCCCCCCCCCCCCTCAAGTGGGCCTAGGGGCTAAGGAAGCCAGTCCCAACTTGGACAGTAAACCACTTCAAGGGCAGGATTTTCGTGAACAAGTTAGCTACCTAAAAGGCACTGCAGACGTGGGTAGGAAGGATGAAGCCCTCCTTATAGGTATCGCGCACAAGATGGTAGTCCAACTCAATGTGTTTGGTGCGCTCGTGGAAGACAGGGTTAGCCAAGATATATATAGGGTAGCTTTATTGTCGCAAAAAAGAGGAACAGGTTATGAAGGAGCAATTCCAAAATCGGACAACAGATAAGATATCCAACGAAGTTCACATAAGCTGGCAGCCATGCTGCGATACTCAGCCTCCACCATAGATCGAGAAATAATCGACTGCGTTTTAGTTTTTCAGGACACCAAAGCCTCACCCAAGAACACACAAAAGCCGGTAAGAGACCGACGGGAATCAGAACACGATGCCCAATCAGCGTCACATAATACTTTGAGATTAAATGGATTCTGGGATGGCAAGAATAGGCCCTTGGAAAGACATCCCTTCATATACCGAACCACGTGAAGAGTAGCCTGCCAGTGAGTAGCACAAGGCCTATGGAGGAATTGGCTCAACTACTGGACGCTATGTGAAATATCTAAGCGAGTAAACCCCAAGTAAAGCAATCTGCCAACTAACCTTCTATAAGAATCAGGCTACTGTTGGAGTGCCCTACAATCCAAGGTCAACTTCAAGCCCTGAGGAAATGGGGTAGAGACTGACTTAGCATGAAGAAGGCCTGTGCTTTTGAGAATGTCTCCAGTGTACTTGGTCTGAGCAACATATAACCCTGCAGAGCTGCGAGCAATCTCCAAACCGAGGAAATATCGAGCATCTCCAAGGTCTTTGATAGTAAATAGCCCATGCAAGTAGTCCTTGAGTAGCTGAATCTCTAATAAACATGGTCCGATGACAAGGATGTCATCCACATATACTACAAGGCCATAAGGCCAGCACCAGAACGCTTGGTGAACAGACAACGATCATAGGTTGATTGGAGAAAGCCAAATTCCTTCAGCTTAAGGGTGAGCTCCACATTCCACTGCCTGGGGGCTTGCTTCAAGCCATACAAGGATCTCCCCAATTTGCATACAATTCTAGGCTCCACAAGCTAGCCCTCAGGCGGCTTCATGTACAAGTCTTCATCCAAGTAGCCATGGAGAAAGGTATTGTTGATGTCAAAGTCAAGAATAAACGAACAGTAACTGCCTTTGCCACTAGAGAGAAACTGTCAGTGTAGTCCACACCTTCCACCTAATTAAAGCCCTTGGCAACCAGCCTGGCTTTGTACCTCTCCACACTACCATCAACCCGTAACTTGATTTTAAACACCCACTTACAACCAATTGCTTTCTTGCCCGGGGAAAGGATGGTTAAACTCCAAGTTTTGTTGGCTTCCAAGGCCTGCAACTCGGTTTCCATGGCCTTTCTCCATTCCTCATACTGCACAGCCTCCATAAAGGATTTTGGTTCCTACAATATTGGCAGGGAAGCAACATCGCTAGATTATAGTAAGGAAGAGTCAGAGGTACTGGAAACAAAATCATTTAACCAAGCAGGTTTATGAATTGGTCGGCCTGATCTTCTTGTAGGAGGGGACGGAATGGAATGAGGAGTATTTGGAAGATCAGATGAGGAAGTAGGGGTATCTTCTGGTACTGGAGAGACTGTAATAGGAGCAGGCGCAGTCGGGTTACTGGGCTGCAACTAGGAAACACCACATCAGGGTTTACATGAAGAGGTATAGGGGATGAGATAGAGGTTGTAGGAGATGTAGAGAAGGGAAAGGTTGACTCTTGGAACTACACATCCCTAGAGAAAAAAATGTTGTGTGTTTCAAGGTTGTACAACTTGTAAGCTTTTTATTGCATAGCATATCCTATCAGAATGAACCTGTAGGCCCTGGGTTGGAATTTAGTTTTGATAGGATCAAGATTTGTGACGTAGCATAAGCACCCAAATGTCTTGAGATGTTCATATGAGGGAGGTGTTCCATGAAGCATCTCTTATGGAGATTTCCACTGAAGGATTTGAGAGGGGGTTCTATTTATCAAGTAGGTCGCAGTGAGAATGGCATCTCTCCAGAATTTAATGGGTAGGGAATCTTGAAGAAGAAGGGCTCTAGCTACGAAAAGCAGGCGTCTATGTTTCCTCTCAATCATCCCATTTTGTTGAGGTGTATATGTGCATGATGTTTGGTGGACTATCCCATTGCTTGACACACATTCCTGCACTCTTGCTTTATAAACTCTGACCCATTATCAGATCTAAAAGTTTTGATCTTTGTGTTAAATTATGTCTAAACAATCTTATAGAAAGCTGAGAGAATTGAAGGGACCTAGGATTTATGTCTGAGTAGGTAAGTCCATAGGGACCTGCTATGATCCTCAAGTATGGTTAACACGTAATAGCAACCTGAGATCGTAGGGGCCTTGTAGGGTCCCCATAGATCAATGTGAAGAAGCTCAAATATTGCTGCAGTGCAAGAGTTGCAAGTGGAAATGGAATCCTAGTTTATTTGACAAGAGGGCAGATATCACAAGATGACTCAACTAGGCATCCCCAGAGTCAAGAGAAGGTATATATTTTATTGAAAGGAAAGAGGCATGTCCTAATCTTTTGTGCCATGTCTGATGCGTACAAAGGTCAGATGCATCACACAAAAAGTTACTGCATATTATGGAATTGGAAGTTGAATGGAACTATTGAAAGGTATACAATTTCTTCAGTAAGCGCCCCATAGCCAGGTTCTCCTTATTGACCTGGTCCTGCAAAATGCACCCATTTTCAGGGGGAAAAAAAAAAAAGAAAAGAATAGAAAGTATTTTTTGCAAAGCTGGCTAGCAAAGAGGAGGTTGACTGAGAAAGTAGGGATGTACAATACATCAAATAGTGTGATTTTGCTGGACAATTGGACAACACCTGTGTATACAACTGAACGTTTGGAACCATCAGGTAAATGGATGAATTGTGTATGTGAGGGTTTAGAGTAGGGTATGAATAAGGCAATATTTACACATATGTGATTGGTTGCTCCCGTGTCAATAATCCAAGAATGCAAATCAAGTACAGAGGTATTGGGAGTGTTACCTGCAAAGTCCTCCATCTGAGCAAAGTTTGCAAAATTAGTGATAGGATCTGACGGCACAGTGTTGCTTCATACATCTTCAAAAGCTCATTCACCAAATCAGACACATTGCTGACTTGATTTCCTTTTTCAGCTGATAATTGTGTCAGATTGCCATTAACTCTCTTATCAACATTAGCTATCAATCACCTAGTGGTATATCCCTTTTTCTTTTTTTCCAGCATCGCTTTGTACCAATCTGGAACTCCGTGTATTAAAAAGCATGTTAAAACTGTGTGCCCTGGCTTGTGACATTTTGAGCAAATCAATCCCCTCTTATCAACCTATGGCTTTCGTTTGAAATTGTTTTGATTACCTCTTCTCCTATTCTCTTTCAAAGAAGTTTGATAAGCATTGTGGTGAGACGAATCTCCCATCTCCACACGTATTGAACGTTGTTTTTCTACTGCAAAGATCATGGCATATGCCTTCTTGATGTCTGGTAGGGGATCCATCATAAGGATCTGGCTCCATTCACCGTTGAACACCTCATGCAGTCCCCTAAGGAACTGCATTAGCTGAGTAGATAACATACGATCTGTGACAGCTTTGTTTACACCACAAACGCAGCCTCCACAAGTACACTTAAGGAATAGCACTAAGTAGGTAAGCTCATTCCAAAGCTTCTTCACCTTTGTTAGATAAGTTGTGGTATCAAGGTCTCCTTGAGACACATACGAGATCTCTCTCTGCAGTTTATACACCCTTGGGCCATTACAAGGGCCATAATGAGCCTAAAGTTCAAGCAATAGTTCGCGCAAAGACGAGACATACATGAAGACCTCCACAATATTTCTGGAAATTGAATTCCAGATCCAGGAAGTTATCATGAGATCCACACGTCGCCACTACTCAAAGTGTGGTGATCCAAACAGCGGTCGAGAATAGGTATCATCGATGAAGTCTAGTTTCATCTTCGTGCCGAACGAGACATACATGTTGCGGCTCCATAGCAGGAAATTAGTGCCATCCAGTGGCGATGAAGTCAGCACTAAACTTGAGTGCTCTGAAGGATAAATGTATAGAGTGTTCTTCTCTAGTTGGTTCACCTCTTCGCAATCACCTCTATTTGCCTCTTCTGCTACGACGATTTCTGCCATGGTTATTTCCTTCACCAGTGACCACACTGGTCCTCAGATAGCTAATCGCCAACACACAAATCACAACCAAAGACATCACGCAAGTATGCAGAGACCTTCATATTGGAGGCTCTGATACCATGTTGATGTTCATAGATTGAGCGCGGAAGAATCGAAGAGAAGTAGAATTTAGGTAAAATTGAATGTGTGATCTTCATTAATTACTCCTGCTACAGGAAACCCTATTATTTATATACAAATGTGTATGCTAGCTGTTGCAACTGCTTCGTAACCACCCTAACCACTTTACTAATCAGTGTGTGCTAGTCGCCAGACGAATAAATGACTCAGCATACATGTCAGCTAATTGAGGTAAGAAGCGTAATAGAGACAGAAAGAAACACAAGATGAAAAATGCGACTTTAAGCCTCTCTAACCAGCATCATCAAACACGGTCATGGCAGCACCACTTTCTTCATCCTCGTCAGCTTGTGTAGCCTCAGTTCTCAGCTTTTGAAACTCAACAATAATTCAATTTGCATAAGGGCATTTTGGTTAGTTTACCTATAAAAATGGATAGAAATGGGTACTACAAGCTTTAGGGGGTATTTATAATTTTTGAAACAACGAGAGAGTACCAGTAATTATGCCAAACCTCAAAAGAGGTCATTATAATTCACCTTAAATGAAAAGACATTTTGCTCTAGGACTTGGACACTCAATTGAAAACATGTCAAACTTCTCATTTCTAGTCTTTCTTCTGATATTGATCATACAAAAATTCTAAAGAAGTCTTCAGAATTGTCAGCTCACGGATAGTGTAACCACACATCAAGACATGCATTTTTTCTGTTCTCGTTTCAAACTAGCTAATCAAAGAGAGGGAGGCTTTTTATGTTTATATGTCGCACAAGCTTCTCATCGAAAATCAATATGAGACACGTGGTAGTAGGACTTGAGATGGAAACATAATCTCATTCCCGCATACAACATTCCGGGCTTATAAGCCGCAATGATTTTCTAATCTACAACAAACGTGGGACACATATATGGCGCCAAATGATGCAACGTAGAACGTGATTGCGCCCCATGGAGCAAAAAGTATTTTGCAAGAACCATCACATAATTGTTCTTGAAAAAGCGTATCACTATTAATGAGATATAAAGACTTAAAATCGTACAAACTTTTAGTTTACAATCAATGCAGGACGCATAGCTCTAGTTGTGCATGGACAACCAAACCAAATTTTGTGTTTGGTTAGACATTCTGTGCCCATTAGTATCATAAAGTCTGGTTCTCTATCAAAGATAAACATGTAACCAAACACCTTGCTATTGTATAGGGTACATAATTTTGGATAATGTAATCATCGAAATTCTTGCCCCCATCAGATTTAATTAAATCAAACCTATAATAGAGCAAGTGTAATTACACTTGCTATGTGATTGATCATTTTCTCTAAACTGTACACCAATCAGACGACAAATGTATTGCACTTTCCATTTGATTGGTTCAAGTTTGACAGCGAAGTCGGGATTAGAATTTCCCTGAAATGACTCACATATGAATCATATCATATTGCTGATCAACCAAACGAGCCCCTACAAGGATGAGGCCAAAAATATGTTAATATACGTAACCAAAAATAAATGAAAATTATTAATATCTATTTTACTTATGTAAGATTATTTCCCATTATTTCTTTCTTTAATTATTGATTGTTAATGATCATATTGAAATATTAATTGATGCAATGATACATAATTTTCTAAAAAATAGTAATTACAAATTTTCTTCCGATTTCATAAATGTTCTAGAAAATAAATAGAGCATTTTTAAATGACATATGAAGGGATGAAAATGTTTCAAATATATAAATAAAAAAAACATTTTCTCGTAATAAATGCCAAGGACATTGCCCCTCTTTCCCGTCCAAAATAAAAATAACATTACTTAATAAAATAAAGAAAAATTACCATAAGCTCCTCTAAAATTTGATACAATTACAAACACCTTCTTAATATTTGAAATTTATCAATAATCCCCTAATAATAACGTCCGTCTAACAATTTGACCCAACTTGTTAGCTTTTGTTAGGATTTCACTCAAATTTTGTATTGAATTACCCAAAAAATCCTTTAGACCATAAATTATAATTTTCATAATTTTATTTATAATAACATCTGTCCAACAACATATTTCTACATCTTTTTTAGGATAACATTTTGTCTAACATCAATTTTTTTTTATATTCAATTTTTTTTAAAAAATAAAGTTTCAACAAAGATAAAATTAATATTTTCACTTTAATCTCTAAGGATTACATAATTATGTTACATATTAAAATATATGAATAATTTTTAAATAATAATAATAAAATATTTATTATTATATCAAATTACAGAGATTTCCAAATAATTTACCCTCAAAACAACTCTGTTTCGAAACAATTGAGAAGTAATTTCTTGAGGTGAGGTGAGAGATGATGGACAGCTGTCTTATACATAACAACTACCCCATCAAGCCTAACCACCAATCAAAAATTGAGTGCAAAACAAAACCGACCAATCACATATGGACTGCAATTCTATTTAATACATAAATAAATTTGAGGTTATGAGTTCGAATATCACAATATGTATGAATATTTGTGCCACGTTATATGTGTTTATTGTAATTTCATTTCATAGTTCTTTGTCTTATTGATATATCGATCACATTAATGTATTGTTCAATTGCTCAATTTATTAAAATGTTAATGTAATCATGTATTATTGTTTTTATAAAAAAAAATGGTTCTATTCATTACCCAAAAAAAGATTAATGTTTCACTACATTAAAAATGATCACGACTTAAAAATTAAGGATAATTACATTCACACTCCTTAACCTATAGTCTGTTTACACAAATCACCTCTGTCTTTTGAATAATTACACATACACCCACTAGAGATATAAGTTTTGTTTACACAAACCACCCCTATTTTTTAGAAAATTACACTTACACCCCTAAAAAGTATCGACATTATTACACAAACTACTCATATTTTTTGGCTATCAATGGTGGTTTTTGTAATTATGCAAAAGACAGGAATGATTTGTGTAAATAGACTATAGGTCAGGCGGTATAAATGTAATTATCCCTAAAAATTATGGTAATTTACCACAATCAAATAAAACCAATATGAAAGCTTAATTTTTTATCATCCTTAATTAGTATTTTTCATAGTTTTTAGCTATGACAAAACTTTTATTATGGTTAATAACCATTATGAAATTGTGATTAATTTGTATTCACCATAATTCTTTTTTTACCATAATAAATAACTGTAGCAAAGAATCATATTTTTTCGACTGATAGGGTCAATCTAGTGTCAAGCAATTAAGTAGGTTGGATTGAATCCTCCCAAAACAAAGAAAGGTGGGATGAAGTGTTCTTACCGTCGCTCACCACAATTTCTTACCTCGACAAAAAACTTTATTAGTAGCATAAAAAGGAAGGAAAGATTCTTGCAAAAAGATTAATGTTTGTCGTCCTACACTAATCATTATACCTCCCTTTATTTTTCTCCTAAATTATGAGCTGCTGAATAATCAATGAGCCAACAAAATTGTCAATGTGTTTGAAATTTTAAAATTTTGAAATAATACTATTGAAAAAATAGATTATTTCCTACACTATAAATGACTATAAATTAAATATCATGACAAATCAGTACTATCCACCGCAGTCATACAACACCAATGCGAAATCTTAAGTTGTAACATTGATTGTGGTTTTAACTATGGCTAAAATATGTGTCAATACCTGTTGCACTACGATAAATATAATTTAAAATTTCAAGATTTACCTCAAAAGATACGCTGTTCAAGGTAGAATGAGCAAATGGTCTAGAAAAAAGAGAAGTACAAATATTTATGGTAAATTACAGTGATAACCTCTAAGATTAGGCCCAATTACGCAAATATCCCCTGTCTTTTGTGAAATTACAGCTACACCCCATGCGGTTGTAATTATATTACAACTACACCTTCTATTTAAAAGCAAAGCTTACATTAATACCTCCTAAAAAACATTACACTAATACCACTCAGGGAGCATAACTATAATCTCGTAAAAAGTAAAGAGTGTTTGTGTGATTGAATCTAAACTCAGAGAGTGTGAATGTAATTTACCCTTTTATTTATTTATTTTGAGGGGAAGGGTGGGGATTAAATTGAAGTAGGTGGGGAGTCAGTGTTAGTAAGGGTTTAGAGTTTGACAAAAAATGTAACTAATCGCTGCCGACAAGAATTTGTGTCTCTCCACTAAATGAGTAATTACATGATATAAAGCCAAAGCTGCCATAATACTCTACTCCATTTTTACTCTCTCTCTCTCTCTCTCCACACCAAAAAGTTAAGCCACTAATAATTGATTTTTTTCTCTGTTTTCACCTTCCACTGTCTTCCAAGGTGGGTGGGATGAGTACCATGATCAACACACACTTGTATACATACATATATATATAGAGAGAGAGAGGGGAGAGAGAGAGAATTCAAGAAAGACTGCCTTAGAGTATGAGTATCATGAAGGGTTATGATGGTATAGTATCTGGAGAAATATATATAATATTTCATTTTTGATGGCACACTGAGAAAGTGATTAGCTATCCATTATTGGAAAAGAATGAAAGAAGTCCTGTATTAATTATCATAACTCTTTGCATCGTTTATATGGTGTAATAGAGAGAGAAGCACAGAATTGCAAACTTGATGTCAAATGTAAAGGTTGTAAGAACTCCAAGCCCAGAATCTGTCCATTTCTTACATACACTACTCTTGGAAATTGCACATTCTGAGTGAATAAACAGAGACAAAAAGCTCTACATATATAAGATATATTTCTTGAGCTCCTGAAACAACAATGGCGCTATCGCGTAGCGTAAATCAATCATCTACATGCATGAAATCAGACTCCAAGAATCACATAAAGATTAAGAGAAAGAATTTGAAACCGGAAGCTTTACAACGACACTCTCACGCGCTACAAACACATTGAGTAACATACACTGCATTAATTCAGACTAAAGTGTGACCATTACCGGGCTAAAAACCCGCGAAATCAGTTCATCTTTGATATCAAATCAGTGTCGGGGCATCTTTTTTTCATAAGGTTGTGTCGACAACCTTCTTCAACTTGGGGTCCTCTGGCAACCTTTTCTACAATGATGGGGAGCATCATCCGACGACTCTGCATGAACATCACAAGCTTTGGAATGTTTAAAGTCGAAGGTACCCCATAATGATTCAAATTAAGGGGGGGCGGGGCGGGGCGCTTTTTACCCCTCATGTAACAACCAAAAAATTTGTGAATAGACGTCCACTTTGTTCGTGGTGGGGCGCCACCATCTCAAAAACACATATGATCCAGGAGATAGGGATGAATCAGCAACAGTAGCAAGTGCTGCTCCAGCTCTGAAGTTTGTTGATTAAGGTAGCAAAGGTTGGTGCTTTAGTCTTTTGATTCAGACAACCCTCTTGTGTAACATCGTGGAAGCAAACAAAACTAGGAGGTCTCTTCAGCCATCTGTCTCATAATTTGATCAACTCCTACCGTTGTCATGGAGGTCTCGCCAGTCTAACAAAGTTCGACTCAAATGCTTCTGCCATCCGGAACAAAACATCAGAAGTATTAATGAAGTGTACCTGTCCAGTTATAGGACTAATTATAATGCCCTTTTAAGACATATAAGCCAAGACAGTAGGATCAAGAACATCTAGCCTTCTAGTGCCGGCTGAGCTAATTCAAAGTTTCAATTTAAGACATCGAGGTCCATATTCACAGAAGACTCTGAGAACCAGCAAGTAATGTTTCATCTCAATTGCATAGATCTTAAGGGCAGCTACAGACACAAAATCGACCATAACAACACTTATTTCGATCAATCTATAACAATGAATGAGGACATTCTATCATCCAAGAGAATCCATTGTTAACACAAGGTATCAGAGAACATCTTGTCACACTGTTTTCCGACAAACGGGAGAGGATCAATTCATAGATATCTCTTATGTGAAGGTCAAAAGTTATTTTACAGCCATTCAGAATCAACGGTCCGCGAAATTTATAAAGCATCATTATTGCTGTAAATGGAGTTGTCAGCATACAGTTAAAGTAACTTTCACCACCATTAAGTTCAGAACTAATGACTTTGGGTCAGTGGATAGCAGGTTTAAAGTTGAGTATCACAAGGTAAGTAAATGAGCTAAAAATTGGGAACAAAAAGGAAAAAGCATTGAAAGAGCAAGCAGTGTGTGTGGAGTGATTCCCAAATACTTACAGAACAAGAAAAGGTGATTAATAGCTAAAAGTAATCACTTTTAAAGAAGATAATCATGGTCTCAAATTGCGAACAGCGCCTAGTTTTAACCAACGGAAACTATTCCGAAAATCTAACTTAGATTAAGTAGAGAAAGAAAGTCTTTTCCTCAATCAATTTCATTGACTCCATAGTTCTAAGGAATAATGTCATAACATGCTCTCGTTTTTTCCAGCCTCTTTCCATAGTCAGCTTTACATTGTAGTTGTTCTCTAAGTGCAATGATTCTAAGGAATGAATAGCTGCTTATGAGATGAAGATGAAGCCTACCCACTCTAGCACACGAACTGCCCGAAATTTTTCTAAGAGCAATGGAACAAATATCTGATCATTGAAAGAATACGGAAGACAAAATCGACAAATGGAAAAGAACCTGCAAATCAGAATACAAAGAGGGGAAAAAAAGGGGAAATCTTACACAGAGGATGTATCAACAAAAACCTCATTGAGCACATCGTCCTCACCGTTTGCCAAGGCAAAAAGCTCGGTGTCCTTCTCTTCGTCACTGGAAAACTCCCGCTTTTCCATCTTTGAATGGGCAGAAATGAATATCAACTTTTGAGCCCTGTCCATTCCTACTCTCGAATGGGAATGGGCACTAATCCATTTAAGTAAAGACAAGTTGCATTTGAAGCCACACGACGTTGCATGAAGGAAAATCAGCCTCACTGCTACCTTTCCTAACGACTTAAACTCGGTTAGATAAGTTTCCCACACAAGCCTGCTGCTTTGCGGGTTGGCAATCTTCATTTTCCCTGTATTAGGATCCCTTTGCTTCAATTGTACAGCTTGAGCATAAACCGGATCCAACCCTTCTGTTCTCCACTTCATGAGCTCCATAAGTGCAATGTGAGCCTCGTCCCTCGATACGAGCCGGGTTATGAGCTTGTCCACATCTTTCTCTTGTTCAGGCGTCAAGCATTTGAAGGGTGGTAAGTATTTCCCACTAGAGTCCCTAATTAGATAAAGTGGATCGAGTATGAAGGCAGCAGCCCAAGCGGGGTGATAATTCTTCTTGAACCTTTTCTCAATCACCTTCTCTACAGGTCCTTCGACAATGTGAAACTTAGAACACCAGTCTTTAACTTTTACTCTAAGCTCTTCCCAAAGTGGGAGGCATTGTCCAATCCGGGGCTTCTCCGTCTCAATCTCTTGAGCCATTGACTTGATCAGTTTAACCAGAGAATGCACGGCTTCTAATTCATTCCAAAAATGCGGGTTCCTCATCATTTCTTCAATTTCTCTAGCAATTGGCTCCTCCATTGATACTAACTTGTAGGATTCGTCTAACAATACCAACTGCAGAGCTCGGGCTGAGCTGAGTATGTCCTCCACCATTGTGTACACAGGCCCAAAATCTGAACTTTCATAATCTCGTAAAGGAACTCTCAACAAATCAGCGTGCCCGTATTCCTGCAGTTGGTACTTATGAAAACTATGTCGAATTTGAGACTTGTTGTTGACAAAAGTTGCCAGTTTTAAGCAATTCTCAGTCACGTTCTTGAACAACGGAAGCTGCTTTCCGAAGTCCTTAATCAGACTGCTGAAACCTTGATACTGACAACAGAGATTAACCATCCAATGATGTTGATTCTCTAAATTTCTCAATGCCTTGCCTTTAAACTTGTCTGAAACTATACCTACACATTGCTGCACCGTGCTCCCACAAATCTCAGTAATGGTATCCCACAAAATCTCCTCAGCGTATTTCGACGGGACATAACCACTAGTGAAAACAGCCCTCCTGAACACACTAGTCCCATTGGGAAGATTCACAGCCAAATGCACAAAATTCTCTTCCCCGACATGGCCATAATCCTTTGACTTCCAACCATCGGATGCAATCTGAAAGAACATGGCGTCGCGAATTTTGGCCTCGCACTCGGCCTTGGCCTCCTCGTATTTAGCATCTAATCTAGACCCGGCAAGCTCCCTCCTCGAAATCGCAGGTAATCCGACCTGATTGAGAAATGCCTTGAACTTTGGATGCTCAAGACTTGAAAATGAAACCGACCCACAACACTCATAAACCCAATCAGCAAGAAAATCAAGTGCAGAATCAACCTGAGCCTTGCTTAATGTTGGCCCAGGCGATGCTTTGGGGCTTTTCAGTCGCTTCACACTATCTTCCAGCATTGCTAAAGGTCCCAAATCCTCTTTCCCACCAGACAAAACCAACTGCTGCTGCTGGTGGTGGTGACCGTACAAAACGCCGCCGACGCCGGCGGGACTCGCACTAGTAGAAGCAATAACCACACTTGTACTAGCGATTGAAACGGCTGGTGGGTAAGCTAAATCCACCGTGAATCTTGAAGGGTCGACAATAGCCAATGGTGGAACAACTTGGTGCGCTGAAAATGTCGCTCCAGTGCCACCGGAATTCCCACTCCCACCACCACCACCGCTACTACCAGCGCCGCGACTAGACGCACCACGCTTGCGTTGGTTGTGGGGCGGCTGCGAAGAAGGAGAAACACTAGCAGTGTGTGGCACTGAAGCAACGGAAACTGAATAAGACGAAGGCACCGAAGAAATGGGCTTGGGCGCGGACGCGAAATTCGGGCATGTGCCTCTCTTGAGATGCTCGGAGGCGGTCCTCGACGGATTCGAGGCTGAGAAAACGGCATCGCACAAAGAGCACCTCAGCTTCACAGCCTTGGGCAAGCCCGTGTCGGAATTGTTCACGAGAATCGGCTCGAGGTGCGCCCAGTACCAGGCCCCTTTGCCCTTAATCGCCTTCGTCCGTACCATTACCAAGCCTTCGTACCTCTTGTGCACCGCCTTGGCCGCCAGCTCGTCGGACGAGACGGAGGTGGACTCCACCGCCGCTGCGGTGGCCGCATTTGGTGCAGCCATTTTATGATAAAAGAAACTATACGTTGGACCACTGTGCAGCAAATAAATGCGGTGCTCCTCTTCCTCGGTTAGTGTGATTTTATGCGGGAGGAGCTTAGAGAATCCGATGGTTTCCGGGGTCTAATCAAGAAGACTCTAACGTGGTCATGGGTGCATTTTCACCGGACCGCCGCGGAAGAAGCCGAGTGTCCATGGCGGAAGCCGGCGGCGAATCCTTCGGGCGGTGGCGCCGCCGGGCAAGTGGTGGGTCGATTTGAAACGGGCGGGTCAGCAGAAATTCGGCAGGGATTTGGAGCTTTGGATTGTTAGAGCAGCAGAGAGAGGAGAGAGCTGAGAAGGAGAGCGATGGAGTTAGTGTAGAGAGAGAGAGAGAGAGGAGAGAGAGGAATATGGTGTAGTTGAGTTTGGCTGATTCTAACAGAACAGCCATTACAAACACGCGCCTGTCTACTGTTCATGAATAGAAGGTTCCAAGACCTCCTCCTATTTTTCAAACTCAATTTTCTTTTTTCTTTTCTCAATTATTATTTCCAAATAAATAAGAAAACATTTTAAATTCGATTTTGTAGGAGTATTATTCTCTTAATTACTTTGATTTTATAAAATATTTATACTATTTATTAAGTACAAAAGCCTCAAAATACTAATTCTAATTTCCAAAATATACGTGTATTAAAATACCTTTAAATATACTTATTTAAAAAAAATAACCATATTCTCAATCACTTGATTTTATTAATAATTTCATACACATTTCAAATTAAAATACTTTATAATTTGTTGATAACATATTTATTTCATCTTCTAATTTTTTATTTAATTAAATAAATATGATAAATATATATATACATAAATTATGTATATATATCGAGTATATTCTGATAAAATTGTAGTACATTTGTATTATCTATTGATCAATTGTCGGAAATTTTAAAAAAAAAAAAAAAACAAAAGTCCTAACACATGTAATGATCAAGTATTAAAATTACTGCAGTAACATTAAAAATTAACCACCAAATGGTACGATAATGGTAGTACTATCAAGGTGAATCACTTGGCTCCTGAGTTGATTGAATTTTCTGTTATAAATTTATTTTAATTATTTTTTTTATTTAACATATAAATATCACGTGTATAAAAATAATATTTTATATTTTATTTTATAAAAAATTATATATATATAATTATATATATTAAATAAAGTAGAAGATAGAATATATTTTGTAACAGAAAATTCAATCACTCACGAGAGAGCAAAGTACGCAATTATTAATGAAATAATGTAAAAATTCTATGTTAGCAGCCGATGTTTACTAGGTGACGTCCACATCTGCCCTGTTTCCAATGACTAAATTGCCCTTATGGGAAATGTCTAGCTGTTAATTACCAAAGAAAAAAATAATCCTATTATAATAAATAAATAAATATATATAACCCCCAAAGATCTTTATAACTCCATTATTTATCTTCTACATTTCATTTGCCTACTGCTATTTTTTTTTATAAATTAGATCCAATTATATTATAAATTTTAATTATCAATATCTAATATTTTTAAGGATAAATTACAGTGACACCCCTTGAGGTTAGATCAAAATATACAAATACCTTCTATTTTGTGTAAAATTACGACTACACCCCCTTAGGTTATAGTTGTATCACAACTACACCCCCTCTTCAAAGGCAAAACTTACGCTAATACCTCATGAAAAATATTACACTAACACCCCTCAGGGGGAGTAGCTGCAATTTTGTAAAAGACATGGGGTATTTGTGTAATTGAACCTGACTTCAGAAAGTATCAATGTAATTTGCCCTATTTTTAAATAATCAACCAGTATTATTAAAATAGCCCAACAGTCACACATTTAAGAGATCGAACCCTTTTTAATTTTTATATATTTTTATTTAGATTCAACATTATAAAAAAGAACTAATTGAAACGCTAAAAATTACTCGGATTCGTATCAATGATTAAGTAGATCGATACATAAGAATATCACAACATTTAATAAAACTTATTATTGTGACTATTATATATATATATATATGCTTTTAAAATACAGCTGATTGTGTATTGATTTTCATTGGCAAAAACTAATGATGAAGTATATTAATACATAAAACTTTCATTAGTTAACCTAATGAAGTATATTAATACTTGCACTTTAATTAATTAACCTAATGATGACGTATACTAGTTTTTAATACACTTTGATGAAATTTTGAACTTGAATTCTCATAATTGCAGGGTTTTGCGGCTCTAACTTGTGTTATTTGAGTTAATTTCTTAGATTTATTAAAATTTGGAGCATCAATATATATATATATGTTCCTAAAAATTATCATAAATATTGTAAAATACAAATTTTAGAAGTAAAATGGTTTCATTAAATTAAGAGCGTGTTTGGGTGAGTTTATAAACTTTTTAAAATAGTTTATAAGATGTTTAAAAGCTTATAAAATGTTAAAAAAATATTGGTTAATTAAAAAAAAAAGATGTTGGGGGCTTATAAGCTCCCTTAAGAAAAAATAACAAGTTCTTAATTTAGTTTTAAAATCTGAACAAACTCGTTAAGTTTTAATCATATTTATTCAAACTATTCAAGAGCTTAGTTTTAAAATAAATTTTAATATGTTATTATTTAAATAAACTCACACCCTCTAATTAATTGACCGAATTTTCTCTTCTCCTGCGGAACACACTAATGGTTGAAAATTTAATATTTCATGGTTGAGGTGCTGAATTCGAAACCTATAGGTGCACGTGTGGGTTAAAAAAATTATGTGGAATTTTTTTATTTAAAAAGTAATGGATTATATTATTTTTTTTCTATATTTTCAATACATATAATTATTTTTGATAAAATAATTAAATAATTTGCATAAATATATGTATAAAATAGTTATATGGCAATGGAGAGTCACGCGATAGGGGGGTGGTGTATTGGTTGTTGCTCTTTTATATATTTGTTGGTCTTTTCTCTTTCTCCTTTGTTGTTGGGGTCTTGTTGTGGGTCACAAGAGTCCTTTTGTTGTTTGTTTTTTTCCAACCTTTTTTTCAACCCAAGAATTCTTCTTTTTTTTTTTTTTTTCTATCACTCCAATTTCTAATTTATGAATTTTGTCCAATATATGTTCGGGCTACATTTGAATGGATGAATTTATATTTAATTGAAAAAATTAGAGAAAAAAATATTTTAATTAAGTTCATATTAATTTTTTTTTTTAAATTCATACCAGTGTTACTAAATAAAGGTTAAAATGAGAATCGAAGGATTTTACTATGTAGAACTATCCAAACAGGTACAATAAATTTTCTTTTTAAAAAAAATTGAAAATCGTAGTTCAAATCCGTTAATCCAAGCCTGTCATTATGGAGTTCATTTGCTTTCCCATCAAAAAATCGTTTTAATAAATTGTGATCACCTACAGAATATATTTTTAAAAAAAAAGGTACGACATTAGTATTTACGTAGTTTGAAATTTCTCTTTACGCTAGAATTGCTCAGAATCGATTTCAACTAGAATAGTTTCATATTATTACAATTAGGTTAGTCATCAACTATGTTTATAAATAAGAAAATCTTTACAACATTATAACAATTGTAAACACCCCCCTCCCAAACAATAAAATAAAAGAGTTTTTTGAATAATTAAAATTCTCATTAGACATTTAAACATAATACGAAAAACAATTGTTGGTTTCAGCCCACGCCACCGCAGGGTAAGGCATGTTATTAAGACCATGGGTCGTGTACAAAGGTACTTATAAATTATCCACCAACATAACACTCATATTAACAGAGAAAATTGAATTCACAACCACATGATACAAAGTGGTATATCCTTATTAAGTGAGCCAATAAATATACATTCAATTAGATTTCACACTCTAACACTTCCTTATAGACTCACAATTAATAACTCCCGTATCGAATCGAAATTGAAAGTTCTGCACGTATCGAAATTTAACCAAAAAAATCTATTCAATAATCATATTTTACTTTTAAAAAGTTTGGTACTGTGTTCGATTTTGATTTTTAGTTTCAATCCACCGAATCATACCGAAATATGATTTATGTATCTATATACATATTAACTTTTATACTATCTTCAATATATACATCAATTTTTATATTTCTATAAAAAATTCAATAATTACCAAAATTTAACCGATTAACTCAATTCCTATTCAATACAATATTTTAACATACTAAATTCTCAATTTCCTAAATTTTCAATTCGATTTTACCGAACGAACACCCATACTGCCATGCAGTAGGCAAGCAAAGGTCCATGAGTAATAATACTATTTGTGCCTCATTGTACATGTGTTGTGTAGATTTAAGAATAAATGGGAAATGAAAAGGGCAACCTAGGAATTCAAAGATTAATTGGTCTTTTATTTTTTCTCCTGGGGACACCCATGTCATATGTGTTGACCAAACTTAGAATATAAAAATACCCCTGCAAAAAGCCACACCAAATCTATTGCCAATCAACCCACAATTTTTTTTTATTTTTTATTTTTTTTTCAAAAAAGGCTTCAGAGAGTTGGTGGCATTCATTGATTCTCATGATTGACAGGTAGGGGTATTTTCGTCTTTTCACCTCCCACATGACTCATCAAATCTAGATAACATGATCCACGCACGAGAATTCATAATTGTGGAGAGAAAAAGAAAAATAAATTTAAATGCCTATCTTTTTTTTTATGATTAATTTAAATGCCTATCTATATATTATATATATACGCTTCATTTGTGAATATATTTCACATGATTGATTACCTCGAATTGTTATTTTTTTTCTAGAGAGAAAAATATATTGTTATTGTTAAATAATAATTTAATACCTCAATATATATAGTAACTAATAAATTGTAAATAAAATGAAGTAAAAGCTCAAATATAAATTGTTGACTAATTTTAAAATGTTGGTAGTCCCTAATAATTGTTATGCGTCGAATGTTCATTGTTATAATTATGAGAAAATGGCATGTCACCCATTTAAGTTTTGATTTTTTGACACATACCCTCCTCAAACAACAAAAAAAGGGCATCACCGTTCAAATTTTAGATTATCGGAGTACATAGTTACCTGGAGTTCATTTCTAGCAAGAAATGACTGTCGGAAATATCATGTGCTTATTCTTCGGCAGCCGTTTCTTGCCAAAAATGGACTCCAGGGGCAATGTGTTCTAGATATATAAAGGTTGAGAACATGTCATTTACCCTATAATTATTGATTATTAATATATATGATGCAATGATGTATGTAATAAATTTATTTAAAAAGATAGGTGACTAATTAATATTAGGGTTAAGTATATTTCTTCCCCTTGTACTATAGAGGTGGTATAAAAAATCACTTTCTACTATTAAAACCTTCTAAAACCCTTTTAATTCTGAAATTCAACATAAGTGGAAAAAATATCTAATTGAAAAAATTAAATGTGTTTTACCCCTTATAATGATTTATATCTTATTGGCCCCTCAAAATTCAAATATCAACAATTTGATACTGAATTCTTTTCAATACATAAATAATCAAATAATGTGTTATTTAAATATTAGTACGATAGCATACTAATAGATTTTACAATACATTGAAGGGGGAAAAATAATCCTAAAATCAAATTATATGTAGGATCAAATTAATTGAAAATTTTGTAAAAAGGACTTTTATTTTTAAAAAAAAAAAAACTTTTGAATATTTTCCTTCCGGGATGCTTCATGTTTGAAGTGTTTTGTCTTATTTATATTTATTTTATATAAGTATTAGCATCTTAATCTGTTTTTGTGTGTTGTGAACTTATAATGTAAAGTAAATGGCTACATCTATTTAATTAGCTTTTTTGACGTGGAATAAAGTTTGGGGTCAAAATTATTCATGTTTTTCAATGCAGAGGGAATTTTTTCCTCCATCTTCTTCCTTTTTTAATATTTTCTTTATCTAAACTTCTATATTTTGAAATATTTTTATTTCTAATATGAATACTATTTAGTTAAGTATAATTTCATACTGATATTTAACATATTTATTTTATATAAATAAAATAACATATCATTTTATATTTATATATAATCCCTAAATTTTATTTTAGAGGGGCCCAAAATGATATTTATATTTTAGGATTTATGTTAGCATTATTTGTGTATATCCTCTTCTATCTCTTAGGAAATGTAGTTGGTTGATTTGTAGCTATCTCAAAAATTCCATCCTATATATATCGTGAGGTTAGGTCATTCAACAAAATATACAAAATATTCTTCTTCCTTTCTACATGGTATCACAATAGGTTCCATAGCAAAAAAAAAAAAAAAAAAAAAAAAAAGAACCACGAGAGAAAGAGAGAAAAAGAGCGAAAACCTTTCTTCCCTCCCACAACCCCGTTCCCTGTCGCCACTCCGAACCCTAGTGCCAGCACATCCCCGTCTGTCGTTCTTCACCAGAACCTAATTGCGTGCCTGAAGCCTCTGCCACTGCCGCCAATGTCGCCAGTCTGACAGTTGTTCGTCCAGCAACTGCCCGACCCTTCCCAATGATCTCCTTCTCTGACCGGTCTCCTCCTGATGGGCTAAGTCCCCTTCTCCTACTGCTTGTTTTCTTCCCCTAATCTGCCTGTCTATTTTGTTTGTTTTTACCATGGCATCCCTTGCTGACTTTAAAGAAAACTCTTGGTACTACTATCAAATTGAATGGGACGAATTACACTTTGTGGTCCTGGGCCTTTAAACTATTTCTTGGTTCCAGAACAAGCTCCATCATATTTCGTCTAATGCTTTGAACTCTCAAAGTTTTAATTATGTTACCTGGGTTCAAGCTGATTGTTTTGTGATAAGTTGGTTATTGAATAGTATGGATGAATCTGTTAGTAGCAATGTTATGTTTTTAACTTCTACCAAAGAGATGTGGGATGCCTTACATGACATGTATGCGCATACTAAGAATGTCATTCGGGTCTTTGTATTGTATGAGAAGTTTTTTTTCATTGAAGCAAGAAAGACATTCAGATACTGATTACTTTGCTTCGCTCAAAGGCATAACTGATGAAATCTATTACATCACCTTTAAGTTGTGATGCCTCCACTCGAAAGTCTCAATAGGAGGAATTCATGGTGGCAAAGTTTTTGTCTGGTTTTGATACTAGTCCCGGGCCGATTCGTGATCAACTGCTAGCTAACAACACTATTCCCGCCTTGTCTAATGCCCTCTCCCATGTCTTGCAAGTCACTGTTGGGTCCTCTGGACCTTCATCAGATGTAGCAACCGAGCTTATTTTATGACTGTTCATGGTCACAGTTGTGGTTTTGTTAGAGACCATGTCGTGGTTGAGGACCTACCACTGTATCACACTATTATACCAATTGTGGCTGCACCAATCATGTTTCGGAAAAATATTGGATTAAATATGGTAAACTTGATTGGGCGAAGGCAATTACTGGCGATGATCAACCTTCTTAGTCCGGCTCTGATGCGGTTACTCTCAGCCTTGAGGAATATGAGAACCTTCTCCATCCTGCTACAACTAATACAACAGTTCCCGTTGTCTTTTCCTCTCTCGATGCCTTTGTAGTATCTCATAATGAGTCTTGGATGTTAGATTCAAGGACCACTATGCATATTACTGGTAGAAAATCTCATTTATATTCCTTTTCAAATTCTAATACTTCATCTTCTGTGCGTCTCGTTGAGGCTCTTACTCACCCATATTTGGACCGACATAGTTCATCCAACTACAAATCTCACTCCTCTTAATGTCCTTTTCGCCCCTAACTTTCTTGTTAGTTGTCTCTCTGTCAGTCAACTCACCAAAGTACATATTTGTTCTGTCACCTTTACCCTTCCACTGTGTCTTTGAGGATCTGCAGACGGGGAGGATGATTGGTGGTGGTCATGAGCGTGGTGGTTTATATTATCTGGACTCAACCTCACCTCGGGATACTCATGATATTCCTGTGTCGGTTTCACCCTTTCAATGGCATTGTCGTCTCAGTCATCCTTCTTTACCTAATTAATTTTTTTTTTACCTTTGTCATCTTTTATTTCTGACTTAGAATGTGAACCGTGTGAGTTAGGAAAGCATCGTCATGTTTTATTTCTACCTCGCATCACAAAACATAGTTTCCTTTATTTTACTTATGTCCATTCTGATGTTTGGGGTCTTTTGTAAGGTTAAGTCTACTGTTGGATTTCACTATTTTCTTACATTTGTTGATGATCACCCTAGAATGGCTTCTATTGTTTAAGGATAGGTCTGAAATCCCCAGTATAATCACTTCATTTTGTAATGAAATAAAAACCCAAATTTCTGTTAATATTTGTATTCATATTGATAATGCACTTGAATATGTCCAGAAAGAGGTTTCCAATTTTTGTGAGTCTAATGGCATTTTACATGAGACCTCTTATCCCCATGCCACCCAACAAAACGGTGTAGCCAAACTAATACATTAACATATTCTTGATGTTGTTCATACTATTCCAAAGTCTTTTAGGGGGATGCCATTCTTACTGCTTGTTATTTGATTAATCGTATGCCTTTAAGTATTCTTCGTGGGGACATTTCTTATAAAATTCTCTATCCTATCATGCCTCTCTTTAATATCACTCTTTGAGTGTTTGGTTGAGTGTGTTTTGCCCATATATCTTCACCAAGGTTATGTAAGCTTTCACCTCGGTCTATTAAGTGCATCTTTCTTGGGTATTCTCGCACACAAAAAGGATATTCGTGTTATGATCCAATCTCTCGACGGTCTTTCACCTTTGTCGACATTACATTCTTTGAGTCCATTGTGTACTTCTCTAACAAAAGTTCCTCCTCTCCTGACCCTCCTACAACTTTTCCACCACCAGTACCCTTATCTATCATTTTACCTGCTGCAAAGAACCTAAGCGGCCATTACAGGTGTACTCTCACCATCCCCATCATACACCCACCATGCTCACTACTCCACCTAATCCACTGCGTGCTGCAATTCCTGCATCATCTCGCCCACCTTCACCTAAGGATGATCAACCAATTGCCCTATGCAAAGGTCAATGGTCATGTATTGCATTCCTTATGTCTAATTTCCTTTCTCTTACTCACCTTGGCCCTACATAGCGTACTTCTGTTATATCTCTCATCTGTTAAGATTCCTACAACATCCTAATTGGAAATTGTCTATGGATGGGGAGATGTCTGCTCTTATTTCTCGGGAACTTGGGAGCGTATTGAACCTCCCTATGGCGTCGATGTGGTTTCTTGTCGCTAGGTGTTTATTATGAAATACCAAACTTATGGCACTATTGATTGCTATAAGGCTCGGTTGGTTGCTGAGGGCTTTACCCAGATGCATGGGGTTGATTATTTGAAACTTTTTACCTGGTTCCCGTTTTAATTCTATTAGTCATTTTCTCTTTGGTAGTTAACCAGAGTTGGCCAATGTACCAAATGGATGTAAAAATGCCTCCTTATATGGTGATCTGCAAAAAAACGCGTTTCTGGAGCAACCTCCATGGTATGTTGCTCAGGGAGAGAACCACCTCGTCTGCAAATTGAAGAAGATGATTTATGGCCTTAAACAAAGTCCTAGAGCTTAGTTTGGAAAATTCAATCGAGTTATTAACGGGTTTGGATTTTCTCGATGCGAGACATATCATGTAATTTTGTTTACGAAGGAGGCAATCAGGTACGCTTATTCTAGTAATGTATGTTGATGACATTCTGATTACTGGAAGTGATATTGGAGGCATAGAAGACACCAAGGTATACTTATGAACACATTTTGTCACTAAACATTTAGGACATCCAAGATACTTCTTGGGCACTGAAATTGCTTGTAGCAAGCATGGGATATCTCTGTCCCAAAAAAAGTATGTCTATGATGTCTTTCAGGAAAGGCGGTTTGCTTGGCACTAAACCTATGGACACACGACACATCTATGGATTTCAATCCTGATTTATAGAAAGATGACAACGACTATTTGCAAGATAAGACCGAACATAGATGACTTGTAGGAATGTTAATCTATTTAACTGTGACTAGACTTGACATCTCCTTTGTTGCTGGTTTGGTTAGTCAATATATGGATAAGCCACGACTTATTCATTGGAAAACCGCTCTTAGGAATTTGAAGTACATAAAGGGGGCTCCTGGTAAGGCTTGCTATTAGAATGATATGACATGTAAGATAGAAGCCTATTCTAATGCGAACTATGTTGGGTCTAAAAATGATAGGAAATCTATTTTCGAATACTGCACCTATTGTGGCATAAATCTTGTAACTTGGCGCAACAAGAAACAAACTACATTAGCTAGATCAAGTGTAGAAGTTGAGTACAGGGCCATAGCTCACACTATTAGTGAAATTTTATGGTTGAAAAAGTATTGTGAGACTTGGGTTTCACGAATAGTGACTTTGTGTCTATGTATTGTGACAATCAAGCGCTATCTACCTTGCAAGTAATGCAGTTTTTTATGAGAGAACAAATGATATTAAAGTTGATTGTCACTTTGTTCGTGAGGCGATTATAAGTTAGCAAATTTTCACTACATACATTCCTTCTTCAGTGCAGAGACGGATCTTTTTATCTAAAGCTTTAGGAGCAAAATAGTTCAAAACCTTGTGCGACAAGTTGGGCATGATTGATAGTTGATTCTGACACCATCCTTATAATACAACAGACAAATTGAATTGAAAATTTTGGGCTAATTACATTTTTCGTTTTAGTCCATTCTCATTTTAGTCCTTCTTGCTTAAAAATTCGACCACTCAACCAAATCGAAATCTTCGTCAATACAACTTCTAAAGCCCATATTTCTTTGAATAAAACTTAAAATAAGGCATGAAAGATATTTTTACTTAAAAAATCAGAAAAATTAGGTTTTACTACTAGTTATGTGGATTCATTTGGCTTGGGGCATGGATAATTTAGGTTTTGGATTAGGGATTTCTTGAGAGAAAATGAGATGAGGGAAAATCATGAAATTGGGGATCTTTGTTGTTGAGAGTTAGCTACCTTAAACTCTAACAATTTCCCCCCAAAAATGCAGCACATGAATGACCCATGTTAGTTTATGTCAAAACTAACAACCCACTTAAGGGGTGACCATTTCTACCAAAAAATCGAAAAGAAGGGATCAAAATCGATGATAAAAAATTTCAGGGACCCAAATTATAATTATCCCTTAAAAGTTTATTAACTTTAAAATTGTGAAATAATTATTATAACAAATTAATTAAAAGATTAAATAATTTAATTATGTATTGTGGCAAATGGAGTAACTACCACTACAAAAAAGGGTTTAATGCAATTTACCTCCCTGTAATATTGCAAATGAACAAATTACCTTTTTATAAAAAAAAAAAATAGCAATTTACCTCCCTGTGTTATTTAAAATTGAGCAATTAATCCCTAGATAGGGGGTAAAACTCCATTTCAAAAAATACAGGGAGGTAAATTGATTCATTTTAAAAAACACAGGGAGGTAAATTATTATTTTATTTTTCATAGGGGGTAATTTGTACATTTGTAATATCATAGGGAGGTTGTTTGTATTTTTCCTCTACAAAAAAGACTTTAAAATGACTACGCCTTAAAAATAGTATAAAATATCAATACCATTAATCACGGCCGACCAAAACCATCTCGACCATGATTAATCAACGTTTGTCATGATCTTATACATGACTAAAGTATTCGAAAGTTCTTAGTTATAGTCAAAGAGTCTGCCAATATTTTGATCTCGTTTGCCACAACGACACATATAGCCTTTGCATTATTTTCGTTGTTCATATTCATTACGAATTTTTTCCTTTTGACCATTTAATTGACGACGATAGAAGATCATATTTAACGTATCTCAAAATCAAGTGATAATGAATATAAATAGTGCCCAAAATAATTTGGTGAACTCTAGATAACAAAATACACGGTTTAGATGGAAAGTTGAAGGGTTGGACAGATTTAGAGTGAATGATATTTTCAAACTTGTCATTTTCATTTTCTGTAATTAGATGGATGATTTTGATATAGGACTTGTTTTAGTACAAGTTTTTCAATGGAGGGATTTGTCACTCTTTCTCGCCTCTTCAACTGAGGAAACATTATTCCTACTCTCACAACATCTTGCAAATGCTTGCTTTCAGGACAAATTGCATCTCTTACTCAGATCTGCCTTTGATAGATTTATTTGTGATTAAAAGTTAATTATTTAGGATTAAATATAATTTTCATCCTGTATCTTTTGCATTTTGGCATTTTAGTTTTTTATCTTTTTAGGGTAGCAAATAGGCCCTGTAATTTTTGAATTTTTCACGATTTTGGTCCTTCAGCAGCCGGAGTTTGCAAATATTGCCGGAATTATTTTTTAATTTGGGGCTTTTGTTCCCATTGGTCAATTTAATGGACCAAAATTGCAAAAAAAATTATAAGTTACAGGATGTATTTGCTACAATAGAAACATAAAGGACTAAAACACCAAAATATAAAAGATATAGGACGAAAATTTGGTCCCATGCTGGCAGTAATTTGACCAATGGGAACAAAAGCCCCAAATTTAAAAAAATTTCCGGTAACATTTTCGAACTCCGGTAATTGAAGAACCAAAATCGTAAAAAATTAAAAAGTAACAGGACCTATTTGTTAACCTAGAAAGATAAAGGGCTAAAACGCCAAAAGACAAAAGATACAGGACGAAAAATCCATTTAAGCCAATTATTTATTCACACATTGAAACATGTAAACGGACGAGGTACATGATCAAGTTCAAGATCATGAGTTCAAATTTCACCGGACGTGTGTGTATTTATCTCACTTTATTTGAGTTTAGTGTAATTTATTTCGTAATTTATAGTTATATTGATATATTGATCGAATTGATGTATTGTTTGATTGCTCAATTTATTTAAATAAATGTAATAATGTAATTACCACTTCTATATAAAAAAAAAAAAAAAAAAGCAAAAGAAATACAGGTCAATCATATATCTAAAAGAAAGAAATACATCCATTGCGTTTTATATTAGTAGCGTATAGAAGTGTTGCAACAACAAGTATGACATAAAAGATTAAGTTGTAACATAATATATTATTGAATAATTTTTAGATCGTGTCAATTAAATGCATATGAATAAGAAATAATATGAACAATATTTCAAGATTTAGAAGTATATAAAGCATGTAACTAATACTTTGACATACTTAAATATAATTAGCATACTTCATAGGATCTTGCAATACAAATATTGATATTATAGTCCAATTAAATGATATTTTATTAACAATAGTTAATAATTAATTAATTTGAAATCATTTGATGTCACTAAATTAAAAATAAATAGCACTCAGGATATAGTAGTAAAAGAAAAAATATTAGATAGAGATAATATAACAAAATTAATAAAATAGCAAATAAGCATAATGAAATAAACTTGATCAATTTTATTAAATTGGAATTTCTTGTAAAAATAATCCAAATGAGATTTGAGTAATTAATTTTATTTCAATATTGAATTTTTTAATATTATTATTATTTTCCTATTAATTAGTTTGATTCAAGATGATGAATTATTATCATTAGTTAATACAATGCAAAATTTCAATTTCGGGGAGTAATTTTTATTTAAAAAGCACCAATTGAATTTAGAAATTAAGGAATTGCAAATAATAAATTAAATAGTTTATTTATCGATTAAAATAATTATTTTCAATATAATAGTGTAAACTAATGTTTCAATGACAAAAAATGATCCTTATAACTGACTCATTATCTTCAAGAATCAAAATATAATTACGCGAGATTAATATAAATATGACAATATACGTTTAACTTCACAAAATATAAGACTTCAAACTCACATTGCGAGTGTGCAATATTTAACCTTAACCACTGGCCCACGAGGGGTTTGTGCTCCTCAATTACCGTAGCAGTAAAGTGGTTTTTGGCAGTAAAATGGGGTGACTGCAAATAGTCAACAACTCTAATGTTTCAGCTTTTTAAGTGTGGAATATAAACGTTTTTATTCTTGGGCTGAAAAAATGCCAAAACGCGACTTCTACGAGTGCAAAGTGCACTTTACTTACCATCAATATGACGGTCTCATGGTCAATTTTTTAAAATTCTTTTATTTAAATGCGTTTAAATCGCGTTAAAAATATAGAGTTCTTTACTTTATAAGGGGGTATTATTGAACGTGATGGCCGACTCATAATACTTGATTTAGTGGACATTATGCTTGATTTGCTAATGTCTTGGTGGAGCTTCGACAATCACATTGATATTTCAACCAGCTTTAAATAAAAAAAATATTTTTGTGACGATTATGTTCTCTTAGTTAGGATAACCACGACGAGACCATTCCCACCTAACCTTCTTTTCTACTTGAAAGAAATAGCGCATTTTTACTTCTGAAACTCTAAAGAACCAACTTATGTGATGTGGGCCCACCCTTCAGTACCCTCAAATACAAAACAACCCTAGGTATCATTCAAATGGCCCAATAACTCTAGGATCAACGTCTCTTGATCGACCAGGACTTAACCCGATAATGTACTTGATCTCCATAACAGTTCAACTAAAGCTGACTCAAGAGTTCATGGTGAACCGTACAATTCGATCTCTCCTATAAAACTAGAGCCCCCAAATGCCAGATGTATCCTTTTGTTTGTTTTAAATACTTTCGAGCCACACTGTGTGCTGACATTACTATTCAAGCATCGAATGATTAAAATTAGGATGCTTCTGCTGTTGTTTCTACTTTAACTTTACGACCACAAGTAAACCTAAATAGAGCGTACAATGTGAGATTGGATCAAGAAGATAGACTCAAACCTGATCCAAATTCATCATGTGTGCTTTAATTTTATGGATTTTAACCAAAGTTGAGACGCAAAATTATCACATAAAGTACCAAAAGAAGGTGCAACAAACTCACTAAGTTGAACTGCATTCATACCTAAGTGGAATAGGTGGCTACTTCCACTCAAGAAGCACTAATGCAGAATTTAAATCCGGTCAAAATTTTTGGCTTCTGGCTGGTTTGTCCCTCACCATATTCATTGCCTAATACCTATTTTGAAGAGCTTACACTATATATATATAGATAAAATACTTCTTTTTTATTATAAAAATGAGAAAATAGAGATGGCCCAGCATATATTTAGGGAGAATTGTGTCTGTGTCATGTGTGTCAATTAGGGTTTTTATAACTTACTATAACCAAGAATCAAGATTTAACCCAACGCCTTGGTAATGATTCCAACCCATAAGTAGGAGTTAGGGCGTACGTTTAGCTCCACCAAATATTTTGGCACGATTTGAACCCACTTTGTGGGTGTGGTTAATGTGCGAGCTTAACTTGAAAATAGAAAGAACCAAAGATTTAACCCACCAAATATTTTTCGGTCTTAAACGTAAAATGTATCAAATAAATATGTTTTATTGACAAATCGTATACCAAATAACGATGTCCTTCCTTGAAATTTACTTTAATTAAATGTGCACCATTTCAAACTTAAAGAATTACATTTAACATGCTAATATTTACTCTTAACGGTTAGTCAAATTCGCATAATTTGTTAACATCAATTAAAAAAAATAAATGAAAATCTACCTTTATAATTGAGTTGATTTAGTTGAGGGTTTGAGACTTCATATAAGTATCTCATGACGTATTGTCTAAATGCAGATAGACCTCCTAAATTTTTAAATTACATCTCTCTCCCCTAATATTTGTTGTCTTTTCACATATGACCCAAGCTTTTGTTTTGATCATCCGTATCACTATTTTATTAAATGATAATTTTCAAAATCATCTGGTGATTTTAAATTGGGACTATTGCATGATATTCCTGTGTTATAAGAAAATTGCTAAAAATTTACCTGTATTAATTAAATAGTCAGAAAAGACCTCTTATAATTATAAACTCTGCCAAAAAAAAAAAAAATCCTCTCTGTTAAAAAAACAAAAGGAGAGTGGCCTACACTCGTTAGAAATGCGAGTGGAATATGATTTTGACCTATTTTCAGTCTTTTGACCTTGTTGAATGGATAAAATTACCTTATCTTATGCAATTATTTCCATCTGTTTATTTGACCTTTTTCATATTTTACCAAAAAAAGGATAAATACAAAATAATTAATATTCATTAATATTTATATAGAAAAATATTATTACATCAAATTATATTATTATATATATAAAATATGATATTTTTAGGTATTTTAATATTTACAAATTTTTAAAATCAAAATACATGATTTTATTTTTAAATATTGTTATTTAATTTGATTTCATGTCGAATATATTTTGAAATTATATTATTAATATAAATTACAGTAAATAAATTAATATTTAAATATAATTATATTTAAACATAAAAATACACAATATACATAATTCATTTGATTCATTGTATTAAGATTTACAAAATTACAAAAAAATACAACAAATAAAAAAGAAAAGAAAAATAGTTGTCTTCCCATAATTGCTAATGTGTTGTAATGGACATTTTAGTTGCTAATTTGTAACAATAATGTAGTCTAACATATGGATGCAATGACAAGATTAAATCCATAGATTAGATTGAGAGAGAAAATAGAGAAGTGCACTTGTCCTACATAGGAATACTAGTCGTCGTTCACGCGGTCCCTGCGAGCATATAAAAAATAAATGTGATGTGAAATGAAAAGATAAAAGAAATTTGTGAAAAAAAAAATTGTAGTGTGAAGAAATAAAAAAGAAAAAAGTTGGTGAGGAAAAAAATATAGAGTCGGTTGAAAAAAACATAGGTAATGGGTTATTGTGGAGTTATCAACAATATTGTGAAATTACTATTATTGTCGTTTTAAGGAAAGAAAAAGAATAGAATGGATCAAAAGGGTAAATTGGGGCATTCAAAAATTGGTACAACAAAAGGATTTTCTTTTATAATAGTATAGATAATGGGAAAGTATGGAGCATTTGATAAGTATATAAGGTGTATGTGGGGTAAGTGTTTTTACTCTGAAATTTATCCCATATTGAAAGTTTATATATAACATAAACTCCTTATATAAAGTTCAATCAAGTTGTGTTTGAAGTGTGATGGAAACTAGAGTGAACATGGGTTTGCCCCATGAGTAGCGCCGCCGCCCGCCCGTCCCGGGCGCAGGTGCAGTCGTTAGGGTGAATGTCTCAGTATATATTTCCTTGCAGCAAAAACCATTTATTTTTATCTAGATTAAAATAGAAAAAATAATTCAAAATGATCAGTCAAAATTCGTTTTTAATGGCTTTAAAACCTAAAAAACAACTGATTTTTCAGCTTAAATTTCTGCCCATTTTACCTGATTTTATTACAGTATTTATGTTGTTTTTAAATCCAGATTTAATCTCTATAACGGGTGTTTAATTCTTGGTTAATGGAGGGATTAATGCTAGTGTTGAATGATGGTTTTCACTCCTATAAAAGGCTGAACAATCCTTGCATTTCAAGCATAACAATTAGCACCAACAATCTGAAACACTCCTCTCGGTTTTGCTCTCTCTCTCTCTCTCTCTCTCTCTCTCTCTCTCTCTCTCGGATTTTTGCTCTAAAAATCTGAGTTCTTGCTCCATAAATCCGAACTTCAGGCTCAAGTTTTCAAAGGCTTTTGAGTGTTTGTTCGAGGTGTTCTTCGGTACAAGTGCAGTGGAACAGGAACCGTTTTATCCTGGAAGAAGTTGCATCATACCCGGTGCACAATCGGAATAGCCGTATAATTTCTTCAGGCAAGCTGATATAATCTGCGATTCGATTTGGTGAATTTACTTGGACCGAGAATTGTTACGATATAATTCTTGTTGTAATTCTTTCTTTTATCTTTTTGTAAAACAACATACCTAATTGTTTATCGTTCTGTTCCAATGTGCTTGTTGTTTTTTTGTTTCAAAACTGTTTCGTTAATTCTGATTGTATTTCAAAATGTTTACTACGGCTATTACACACTTTTTCCAATAATCTTGAAGAAATGCTGAGTTGGGTCGGGCATGTAAAAACAATAGGCATGAGTCGGGGGCACCGTCGTGGCTGCAAAACCCGGTTGCATGCAATGCCCGGGACAGAGATGCCATCCGGGTTTGCCCCGCCAAGATACAACCTGGATCTTACCCATGCCCAACCCAACTCGAATTGACAAAACAAAACGATGCATAGGGATTACCCTAATGAAACCACGCATAGGATCAGTAAATCCATCTCACAGATAATCAAAACGAGGTTCCTGGGGCACAACGAAGGAAAGAAGACATCGGCTACAATTGTAAAACTAAAAGGCTAAACTACAAATTGCCTGCAACTGCAGATTAACAAATACAATAACACCAACAAAATTAATCTAGAAAAAGAAAGTAAGTAGCAATAATTTGTCAATGTACTGCATGAAAACGTACTAAATTATTAGTGTATGTAATGTCACATTGATAGTTTGATCTTTACTCCTCAGACGTCATCCCTCTCTACACAGACAATGAAAGCAAAGTGTCCTCCAAGATTTCTTTAGCGAGCATCTGATGAAGAGACAATGAAAATATGACACTTCTTTGAATGGCACAATACTGTTCAAAACCTCAATAGAGTCGAACAAAAGGGAACTCAAGAAAATGTTTAACAGAAGATCAAAATTTTCCTTCTCATGAGTAACATTACAAAATTGCCACACTCAATAAGAACACCTAAATAAGATCTACCTTCGGATTTCCTCCTAGGATAATGTCAATTCCTTAGCCATCCATATTTGATGGCAAAGTAATTGCATGTTTTCTACCTGCCTGGACCACAATCTCAGCTTTTCTAGCGGCATACTACAAAAATAAATTGCTGGAACTGTTAAGGTCCATGAAGATATACACATAAGGAAACAAATAAAATGAATCTAAAGACCATAAGCTCACTCAATATGAATCAGGGATATAACTTTGTGGTGCACATTAAGGACGTTGTGAAGTATTTCTCTTTCCCTCAACAAAGAAGAGAGATGTTCAGAATTTTCGCACTGCATCAACAATTGAAAACCATGATGAGTTCTACAAACATCTGTGGTAAAAGATGCAACACAATGTAAAAAAAATTGAATTTGAATGGATATCCTATAACCAGAATAAAGCTAGCTTTCGTGCCAATAAAGAAATTAACCTATAAGCTCTTTAGAATGATTAATGATGAAAGAATAAAGATATGAAAGAAATATAATGATACTAACACATAAGAGTTGTCTCAGCTAGTAAGCCTAATGATGTTGGGAAATATGGAGGAGATTTTGAGAAGGAAGAAAAGTATTGCAATATTGGAGATATCTAGTAGTATATAGATTTTTCATTCAGATTTTTCATGACCACAACATCAAGATTACAACCCTTTATATAGGAGGGCAAACATTAAATTAGAAACATTTTCCTATGGATAAATATTTGACTAACACTTCCCTATGGATAGAATATCAATTCCCTATGGATAAATAATTTGACCTTGATAATCTTGAGGAGTCATATGCATGCATAGTACTTGAGGAGTCATATGCATGAATAGTACTTTTGGAATTGCAAATTATGTTTTTCAACACCCCCTCTTAATTTGTAATTCCAACCCGATTTCGGAACTGCTCAATCTTTTTCGAACTTACGGCTTTAGTGAAACCATCAGATAACTGCTCATTTGTGTTGACGAACTCCAAGTAAATTTCCTGAGTACTCACACAGTTCCTTATGAAAATGGTGACGAAGTTCAATGTGCTTCGACCTTGCATGAAAAATAGGATTCTTCGTCATCGAAATAGTAGACATATTGTCACATAAGATTTTTGTGGGAGCTTCCTGCTTTTGTTCCACATCACATAAAATCCTTCTCAACCAAATTGCTTCATAAGCTGCGTCGGTCGCGGCAATGTATTCTGCTTTTGTTGATGAGAGTGCTACTGATTTTTGTTTTTTTATGCCCACGAAACTATTTTCGTTATAAGCAAAATACGTAGCCCGACGTACTTTGTTTATCATCTAAGGATCCAGCCCTATCATTGTATGTATATCCAATAAGCTTATTTTCTTTCTCTTTGACATATTTAATGCCAAGTTTCCTCGTACCTTGAAGGTAGCGCAAAATTCTCTTAGCAGCTGCAAAATGCAATTTGCTTGGTTCGTTCATGAATCTTGATATGAGGCTAACTGGATATACAATATCTGACCTTGTGTTAGTCAGGTAGATCAACGAACCTACAAGGCTTCGATAAATCTTCGGATCAACTTTAGATGCGCCGTCCTTCAACTGCAACCTCTCATTGACTGCAAATGGAGTCGAGATTGGCTTGCAGTTATGCATTTGAAACTTTTTCAACACACCTTCAAGATATTTTTCTTGAGAAATAAAAGTTTCTCCTTTTGACTGACGGACTTGAATTCCAGGAAAATATTTCATCAATCCTAAATCAGTCATCTTGAATTCTTCCATCATTGCTTTTCTGAAATCTTGCACCATGATTGGATTTGTCCCAGCATAAATCAAGTCGTCGACGTAAAGACAAACAATAAGAAAATCTTTCGTACCTTTCTTCACGTACAACAATGGCTCATTTTGACTTCTTTCGAAACTATTAGATCGAAAATATCCATCAATCTTGGTATTCCAAGCTCGAGGTGCTTGTTTGAGCCCGTATAATGCTTTTTTGAGGTAATAGACTTTTTCTTCTTTCCCATGAACAATATAGTCTGTTGGCTGCTCCATGTACACTTCTTCTTCTAATTCGCCATTGAGAAAAGCTGATTTCACATCCAACTGATAAACTGGCAATCCCAGTTGAACAGATATAGCAAGAACAATACGGATTGTTTCCATTCTTGCCACTGGTGCAAATGTCTCCGTGAAGTCAACTCCGGGTTGTTGAGAATATGCTTCCGCAACTAAACGAGCTTTGTGCTTGTGAATTGAACCATCTTCCTTGTATTTTGTTTTGTAGATCCACTTTACGTCGATCACATTTTTTCCATCTGGAAGGTCTACAAGATCCCAAGTATGATTTTTCTCAATGCTAGCAATCTCTTCATTCATTGCTTTTTGCCAAACCTCTTCCTTTGCAGCTTCATCAAAATTTTGTGGCTCACTGGCAAAAATTGCGATATCGCATGAATCATATATATTTCTCTTAAGCTCCAAACTTTCCTCACTGGACTTTCTGATTCTGGTTCAATATCTCCACCATTGATGTCCTTGCATCATCACATATACTTGGTTGGTCAATCAGTTTTGATAAGAACATTGGTGATATTGGTTGTGATGAAACAGTCTGATCAACATCCCAATTCCATGATTGCATTTCATCAAAAATAACATCTCGGGAAATTGTGAGTTTTTGATTTCTCGGGTCAAACAATCGATATCTCTTGGACTCATCACTGTATCCAACAAGGATTAGTTTATCACATTTTTCATCAAATTTTTTCCTTTGTTGAGATGGAATATGTGGATACGCAATGCAACCAACAACTTTAAAATGATTTAACTGAGGCTTTCTTTGATGCCATGCCTCATATGAAGTCTTATTCAGAACCGCTTTTGTCGGTGACCGATTCAAAATATATATTGATGTATTCACTGCTTCTGCCCAAAAAGATTTTGGGAGCCCCTTGCCTGCTATCATGCTTCGAGCCATTTCCATAATTGTGCGATTTTTTCGCTTAACGACACCATTTTGTTGTGGACTGTATCGAACCGTCAATTGCCTCTGAATTCTTTTCTGTTTGCAATAATCCATGAATGCCCTTCCAATAAATTCTCCTCCGCGATCAGTATGGAGAATTTTTATCTTTCTTCTTGACTGATTTTCAACAAGCGTCTTGAACTCCAAAAATTTAGGAAATACTTCTGACTTTTGTTTCAAAAAATACACTCACATCATCCTGGTGTAATCATCAACAAATAGGAGAAAATACCTGCAACCTTTTTACGATGGAGTTTGTGTTGGTCCGCAAATATCAGCATGCACTATCTCAAAAGGGACTTTGGCTCTATAGGAGATCTTTGGAAATGGTAGGCGATGCATTTTTCCGAAAATGCATCCTTCACATGGCTTATCTTGATCTGGAACATTTGGAAGCCCAAATACCATGTTGTTTCTTTTCAACAAGTTTAATCCTTTGTAGCTCAAATGTCCATATCTCAAATGCCAAAGATTATGATCTCCATCCATAGTATTCTGCAGAGCAACTTTCTGAGATCTTTGTAGATTGAAAGGGAAAACTTTGTTCTGACTCATCTTTATTTTAGCAACTGTATGATTCCTTTGTTTATCAATAATGATGCAAAGATCATTATCGAACTCTACCTTGTAATTTTTCTTCAACAGTTGCCCCACACTCAACAAATCTGAGTCAATTCTGGTACATAAAATACATCTGAGATGATATTGGTCTTACCTCCTTTTGTCTAAACTGAAATAGCTCCTTTTCCACTGATCTTGAGAGATTTGCTATTTCCAAGTTTTACTTCTAATGAATAAGATTCATTGAGATCTACGAACATATCTTTATTTCCGGACATGTGATTGCTGCATCTACTGTCCACATATCAGATATTCTCAAATTGTTGAGAATTTAAGCATGAATAGAATACTTGGTCTCCTTCTTCCTTTTCGGTGAAGTTGGCATCTTTCTTCTCATGGTCTTCTCGATACCAACAATCTTGTTGAGAGTGGTTTGCATTTTTACACTTTTTGCATTTACTCCAACACTTGTCCGTGTCGTGGCCATTTCTCTGACAGATACAACAATAAGAATTTGAGTCTTGAGTAGATCCTCTCGAGTTAGAAGTGCCTCTTCCTCCTTGACCTCGACCATGACCACGGTAATTTTGGTATCTCCCACGACCTCTTCCTCGTGACTGTGCTGACATATTTTTTTCATTTTGCAAGTCATTGTCCCGTTTTTTTTGCTTTTGCGAAATATTTACTTTTCCTTGAAAAACTTGCTCCAAGTCTTGAGCTGCAAATCTGCTCATCCTTTTTTCATGGGCTTCAAGAGAATCCATGAGTTCATCAAAATTTAATACTGATAAATCTTTAGATTCTTTGATTGTTGCAACGATATGCTCGAATTTCACCGGTAAGCACCGTAGAACTTTCTCAATGATTTTCTTCTCTTCTAAAGTGTCTCCGCAGCCTCTTATTTGATTTACCACGGAGGAAACTCTAGAAAGGAATTCCCGCACATTCTCCGAGTCTTTCATGGATAGGTTGTCAAAACTTCGCCATGAGTTTTGCAGCTTGATCGTGATCACCTTCTCATGTCCTCCAAATTGATTTTTCAAAATTTGCCATGCCTCTTTTGCGGTCTTGGCACTAGTAATACACGGAAGAATTGATCGACTAACTCCTTGGTGCATAAAGGACAAGACTTTTGCATCCTTTGTCTTGTTCTCTTTATGCTCTTTTTTCTGCGCATTTGTTAATGCGGCTACTTCCTCCAAAGTATGAGAAGTAAATCCTTCTTCAACTATGTCCCAAAGTTCATGTGACATGACTTCATAAAAACACTACATAATTCGTAATCTTGGCCAACAATGATGGGTATTCCTTGTTGGGAATATGTGAATGCAAGCTCTTGGTTGCTTGAAGATGCCATAGAGATAAAATGGAGTGATCAGAACCAAGGGTGGCTCTGATACCATAAATATGTTGGGAAATATGGAGGAGATTTTGAGAAGGAAGAAAAGTATTGCAATATTGGAGATATCTAGTAGTATATAGATTTTTCATTCATATTTTCCATGACCACAACATCAAGATTACAACCCTTTATATAGGAGGGCAAACATTAAATTAGAAACATTTTCCTATGGATAAATATTTGACTAACACTTCCTTATGGATAGAATATCAATTCCCTATGGATAAATAATTTGACCTTGATAATCTTGAGGAGTCATATGCATGCATAGTACTTGAGGAGTCATTTGCATGCATAGTACTTTTGGAATTGCAAATTATGTTTTTCAACAAATGATGCCGGACCAATCTTCACCTTAGATAAAACCTGCATGGAAAAAACACTTTGGGGCGTAATAAGATATTGCCATTGTTTTCATGGAATAATCAGTTATCACATTTTTGGAACTTGTCGCTGAATCAATTTCAACATCAGGAACATTTTATGTCCGAGATGAAAGCAAAGTGTCCTCCAAGATTTCTTTAGCGAACATCTGATGAAGAGACAATGAAAATATGACTCTTTTTTTAGTAGCACAATACTGTTCAAAACTACAATAGACTCGAACAAAAGGGAACTTAAGAAAATGTTTAACAGAAGATCAAAATTTTCCTTCTCAAGAGTAACATTACCAAATTGCCACTCTCGATAAGAACACCTAAATAAGATCTACCTTAGATTTCCTCCTAGGATAATGTCAGTTCCTCAGCTAACCATATTTGATGGCAAAGTAATTGCATGTTTTCGACCTGCCTGGACCACAATCTCAGCTTCTCTAGCGGCATACTGCAAACTATCTACCATAATGTTTGAGGGTCATGCCCGAACTTTCCTAAGATTTAGAAATTTTTCCACTATGGACATGACCAGAAACTTCTCGGGAAGCTTTATCTCAGCATCAGAAAGAGCATGCTCAAGATTGATAATTTCATGTCTCTGTTCAGCTACAGACTTTCCCTCGACCATCTGATACCTCATGAACTTGGAATCATGATATGTTTCAAGCCCTTGATCTTCAGTATTATATTTCCTGTCCAACTCATCCCACAACGATTTTGCAGTGTACGAGTCAGAACAATAAACATCGAACAGCGTATTTGACATTGCTGACAAAATAGCTCCTTGACTTATTTGATCCCGCTCTGTCCACTGCTCAATCTCAACAATCTTAGGAGTGATTTCAATTGGTTTAGGGCAAGTCACCTTGAATCACCAACAAAAGTCCCTTCATCGTAAGCCATATTTTCATCCGTTGTTGCCAACGTTTGAAAAATTAACCCAAAAACTTCTCCGGCATTTCGGACAAGTCAAGTTTTGGTGTGATACGAAAAGCGTCAGAAACTTGTTCGGTCATTTTAACAATTAGGAGCAGAAAGTAAAACCACAGATTTTTCAAAAGGCAAAAAACCGAAGTTTTAAAACTCAAAAACAACAACTAAAACTGTTTTTGTTCCAAAAAATACGATTTTTCAAAACCTATCATTTCTTCAAGATTATTGGAAAAAGTGTGTAACATTAATAGTAAACGTTTTGAAAATCAATCAAATTTAACAAAACAGTTTTGAAACTAAAAACACAACAAGCACGTTGGAACAGAACGATAAACAGTTAGATATGTTGTTTTACAGAAAGATAAAAGAAAGACTTTAAAGGAGAATTGTATCGTAACAATTCTCAGTCCAAGTAAATTCACCAAACTGAATCGCAGATTATATCTGCTTGCCTTGAAGAAATTATACGCCCCGTCTGATTGTGCACAGGTACTACGTAACTTCTTCCAGGATAAGTCGGTTCTCGTTCGTTCAGTAGTGCACTTGTACTGAAGAACACCTCGAACAAACACTCAAAAGCCTTTAAAAACTTGAGCCTAAAGCTCGGATTTATGGAGCAAGAACTCAGATTTTTGGAGCAAAAATCCGAGAGAGAGAGAGAGAGAGAGAGAGAGAGAGAGAGAGCAAAACCGAGAAGAGTGTTTCTGATTGTTGGTGTTATTTTATGTTTGAAATGCAACGATTATTCAGCCTTTTATAGGCGTGAAAACAATCATTCACCAGCAACATTAATCCCTCTATAACCAGGAATTGAACACCTATTATAGAGATTAAATTTGAATTTAAAAACAACATAAATATTGCAATAAAATCGGGTAAAATGGGCAGAAATTTAAGCTGCAAAAATCAGTTGTTTTCATGTTTGAAACCTGATTTTAAAGCCATTAAAAATGAATTTTGACTGATCATTTTGAAACAATTTTTTCAATTTTAATCCAGATAAAAACAAATGGCTTTTGCTGTAAAAAGATATATACTGAGATGAGACATTCGCTCTAACGCTCGCACCCGCGTCCGTGGCCGGAGCCGGGTCGGGATGGGCGGCAACGGTGCGCGTGTGGGGCAACCCCTTGTTCACTCTAGTCTCCATAATACTTCAAGCACAACTTGAACATTGAACTTAATATAAGGAGTTTATATTGTACACAAACTTTCAATGTGGGACAAACTCGAGTGTAAAAACACTCACTCCACATACACCTTATATACTTATCAAATGCTCCACACTTTCCCATCATATTCCTATTTGGGACAAGTGCACTTCTCTATTTTCTCTCTCAATCTAATCGATGAATTTAATCTTGTAATTGTATCCATATTTTAGACTATATTGTTGTTACAAATTAGCAACTAAAATGCCAATTACAACAATCCCCCACAAATCCATAGATTTGAACTCAAGCTTTGTCTATTGCTTTCAACAATGGTACCTTCCGGTTTGAACCAGCCTAAGTTATCTAATGTCAGTTATCACCGGGTCAAATGCAACTAAGCTTTGAATTTGAGCCCATGATTGTGACAGCATCTGTCAGGAACAACAAGCCACCGGATTTGTCTTGATGTTTAGGGTTGACACGTTAGGCCATGTTTCAGGAATAACCCAATTCCTTAGTTGCGGCCAAACAACTGCATTCACTTAGTTGGGTGTCTCCAAGGATGCAATGCTAGCATCTCTTCTAAAGACTTGACCCCATTCAGAGTTAAACTCTTACTATACTTACAGTCACAGCACCTTCCAGAATTACAGGGGACAGACTCTAGATACAAAGTATTATCTATATTTGGTGCTCTGATATACCCTACGACTTGTCAATACCGCATTGAACCTTCTTTGTGGGATCCCCACTTGGAAGGTTGGGTTGCTATCGTAAATATATCATTGATGGGTTTTCAGTCCCCTTCCCAATCTGGATTTCTGTACTTGTGATAGATCTAATTATTTCGTAAAAGATCAACTACATTGTCCTTTGTTCTCACAAAGTCAATGTCTATAACTCTGCCCGACACTAATTCTCTTTTTTTGGCCTATATTTTTAACACAGGGAGTTTTTAACTGGATTTCTATAACACGGGGGAATTTTATGCAATTTACCCTTCTAAATTTTACAAAAATATCCGTCGAAGCTTGATAATATTTACACAAATTTCTATTAGATTTATCCCATTTTTACTCAATTTCCTTAAAACTTAATTTTTATAATACATGATAAAAATTTGAAAGTAAATTCTATGATAATACTAATTTATGCACCCTAAATTATCTAAACTAAAATAGTTAGAAATTAATTTATTGAATCTCCTTATATAGTTAAAAAAGTCTTTATATATTTATGATATTTTATTATTTTAATAGAATAAAAATTAAACCACATTGAATATAACTGTGTAGTGTAGCTGATCTTACGAGAGATTGTTCCAAAGCTTAAGGAGGTTCATGTAATTTTTCAATAAAAGATCTTTGTAATTATCCTTTTTATTTTTCTCATTTTGTTCTTATTTTTAGGTAATATACGAAGACATCTATATTGTATAAGTATTCATTATATATACAAGACTAATAGTGCAAGTACAAAAGGAAACAAAGTAATAATATCATGATTTTACTAGTGTGATTTTTAGATTAAGTACCTGCACATCCTAGAAGAAATTCAATATTTAATGAAAGCTAATTGTCATGGTTAAAGATAAAAAGTCGTAGTAAATAGTTATTCATCACGACACACAATGGTTATTGGTCGTGATTTTTACGAGTGTGGCCAAAATAGGAGCCATGGCAGAAATATTTGCTATGGTTCATACTAATGGCAAAAATAGTTTTCATGGTGAATAATCTAAATTTTTACGATGATTTTTGTTCAACCATGGTTAATAATAATTATTTACCACGATCTTAGTTCATAACCAATAAAATTGTAGTCAATAGTAACTTTTCTTCTAGTGACAAAAGAGGGGAAGAAAGATTTTTCATAAAGAAATAAGAGATAACTCAATTATGTCTTAACTTTGTGGTTTAAGGCTTAGGGGTCATGAACATATTCGAGATCAAGAATTTAATTCTCATCGAATGTGTGGATATTTATCTCACTTTATCTGAGTTATAAATACTTTTTTATTATATTGATGTATTAATTAAACAAATGTATTGCTCGATTCATCGAAACATTTGATGTAATTGTATAATCACTATTTATAAAAATAAAAAAGAAATAAGAGAGAAAAAGTTAGTTTAGATAAGAGTAACACTGATTGTCAAATTTTATTATTTATATACTATTTGGTATACATGGAAGAAAAAAAAAATACTGACGTGCCCAGAACATATTGAACATGCCACCTAAAGTATAATTGTTTTTTGTTTTTGTTTAAATTATAACATATGTCAAATGTGTCGAGTCTAAAACAATATTTAACGCTATATATAGATAATCATTTAAATTGCAAATGCATTATAGATACGAAACACGTTGCATAAATTCTCCCATTAATTCTCTTTTACCCTCTTGGTCCTGTCCACTATCCTAGACTCATTGTTAAATACACCAGGTGATTAAATAATTGACACATACCTCACTTTTTACTTAAATATAAGATATATGTGGTCCGAGTCGAGGTCTAGCAAGCCTCCAAGGGTAATGAATCCCAAATCAAGTGCTAGGAACCTAATAAAACATACACACGTTAGGCTAGTTTGGAGGTCCCCAACTAAGACCCTCTAATACTTAAGTCAGTTCGGATACAAGATCTTGAGAATAGAGCACAATTATAGTCACTAACAATAGCATACCTAGACCCGATGCTGTCCAAAATATTTACAAGAGCCAGACGTTCGTAATACAGATCTACATGCTGAAATCTTCTCCTTCTAGATGTCTTAGAATCAATTACTATAAATCGTTGAGCTGGGCAGGCTGGACCCAATCTAACTTAATGGAAAAGCACGTAAATCTTAGTTCTATTTTAGAATATTAAAGTTCTAGAGGAGTATATAACAATCATTCCCGCACCTAATAACATAAAGCACTAAATGCAGCATGAACTTAACCGAGCAACGAAAGTAGAGTTAGGTATATGATTGAATGAATAGGGGTGAATTTTGAGGAAAGCACATGTAATAGAGGGTGAAATTACCCCTTTCATAGGGTAAAAAGTAGTGATGGGGTGGGGTGGGGTGGAGGGGGGGGGGTAGGGCAAGCGTATGGTGCAGATTTAGATGACAATAATTCTCCCAAAGATGCCCCCAAAAAGAGAGCTATAAAGTCTATGACATAATGAGAAAGACTCATATGTAATTCTCCCCCTTTTTTCTACTTTTGTAAAAGTAGTATGGGCCATCACTCACCAATTACCTAAAAGTTGGACTACACTATTTTCCCATTTCATTTACATGCCTAATTAATTTTACCATAATAATTCAAACATTTTTTTTAAAAAAAATGAATATATATGTACAATGTATTAATAAAGTTACAATAAAGTTATATAATAACAAAGTCTATTTTAAAAAACAAATAAATCAATTAATTGCTCATATATATATATATATATACACACGCGTATACATGACAAGGTGACAAATAAGGGGATGTTTTTGTAAAATTTGGCCTCTAAATAGGAAGTGTACTTATAATTATAACTACAGTCTCAATGAATGTATTGATAATTTTACAAAAGACAAAAAGTGTTGCATTTGTATAATTAGACCTATTTTTTAAGGGTATTGATACATTTACCTAAATACATTAATAAATTACTCATATATATATACATGCCACGACGAGAGATAATCATTTGTGTTACCATAAGAACTAAGAGTAGTAAATTTACCATTATTTTATCTATCATCAGTCGTCGTGGTATGTTGTTTCTACGTACATATAATAAATAATTTTTCACGTTTTAAAATATGTTATAAAATAAAATATATAAACCAACACATCATATTTTTTAAAAAAAAGAAAAAAAAAACTAACTTCACGGTATTATCGACAAAAAAAAAATATATAAGTGTCGCAAACTATTGTTTGTGAGTGAACAATAACTTTTTCTTTTATATTAGTATAAATACAGTGTGCAACACTTATCTTTTAAATCTACAAAAGTTTATCACTTACCTATCTTTATTTAATGATGAGCTCATTTAAAAGTAAATTAGCATTTATACCCTTATTTATTTATATATTTTTTATTTTTAAAAATTATTTTTCATTGTTTTTCAAAATTTTCTCCTTTTTCCTTTTCTTCCTTTATCGTCCCATTCCAACCTCTGTAAACCACCACTCCGAATTAAGATGTTTGGTGTCATGGGGTCAGCTTTATTTCTGACCAAAATATGTACTTAATCTTAAAGGTTTTTTTTTTTTTTTTTCAATTTTACCAATTGCATATGTTTTTATATGCATATAATAAATAATTTTTTAAATTATAAAATATATTATAAATAAAAATAAAATATACCAATTAACACATCACAAAAAAAATTAAAAAAAATTGACTTGGGGGTATAATCAATAGAACATAAAAAAATTAGTATCGCAGTGTCATAAACTGCCGATTGTAATTGGAAAAGGCAGGAAAAAATGAAAGCAACCCCCATATATTTTTTAAAATGAAGTAATTTACTCTCATGTGTTTTTCAAAATGAAGCAATTTACCTCTCCAGACAGGGAGGTAAATTGCTTCATTTTTTAAAAACGGGGGGGGGGGGGGGGGGGGGGGAGGAGGAATTATTATTTTTTTCATATGAAAGTAATTTGTTCATGGGCAATATCACACGGGGGTGAATTACATTAAACCCGAAAAAGGTATTTCATTTTTGTATTAGCATTAATTTATGATCATAAATAATTTGTAAATAAGTAAATACTTTTTATATTTTTACTGTTTGTATAAATTAATAAATACTTTCTACAATTATGATGCTGAAAATATATTTCTTATATTTACTTCTTTAAAATGAAACATAAAAAGAAAACTCTTCACTAAATTATACACTATAGTTAGTTTCCTATAAAAGGAGGTGGGAAAATTAAATTTTTGGTCCCATATGTTAAGATCTTTTTTAATTTAGTCTCATTTGTTATGATTTTCTCACATTATATCCCATGATTTAAATTTTTTTTCAATTTTTATTCTTAAGTGCATTTTTCGTCCAATAACTAATAGGGCCGTTAATAGTCTCACGTGCATTTTTATTTTATTATTGGATGGAAAATATACGTGAGGACTAAAATTGAGAAAGTTTTGAATTTATGGAATATAATATAAGAAAATTATAATTAATGATACTAAATTGAAAAAAATCCTAACGTATGAAACAAAAAATGCAAACTTTTCTATGAGGGAAAAGGGGGAAACGCCAAAATAATAATAATAATAATAATAATAATAATAATGATGGTATAAGTAATTATACACTTTAATAATAATGGTCAATTGAGTGGATCGTACAATAATTGAGGGGGTAAGTAATAAATTCGGAGAATTACTGTTAGGTACATTATAGTATGAAATAGTTTTATTTAAAATTCGAACCGAGTCAATGTGACAATTATAATTCCATTTTTCATATGATTAATCATTTTTTAAAAATTGTACACCAATCATGTTATGATAAGTATGATACATTTATTATATAATTAATTTAGATCTGACCAGTTAATTAAATCACATGCACATGTTAAGATAGTGTGTGCTTTCTGGTTCCAAATATGGTGGTATTATTGATCCTACTTTGAGACGTAAGTTTTTACCGAATAAAAATAGGTTAAACTACAACGGGGTCCTTTGATATTTGTTATAATTATAAATATCCTCTCATTATTTGAAAATTTATAAATACATTTAAAATTAATGGTCGTCTAATAAATATATCCTAGAATGAGCCATCATGAAGGGTATTTGTTAGATAACCATACAATTTAGGGGTATTTGTAATTTATTAAACAATGAGGGAATATTTATAATTATGGTAAATATTAGAGGAGCCAATTGTAATTTCCCCATAAAATTAATTATATGCGAAATAAACGCTATCATTGTATAATAACCTATAATGCACGGATACTTTGAAAAATTACTCAATGCAGTGTCGGATACGGACACGGCTCGACATGCCTTCGGTCAAACACGTTATAGGCGTGTCCGAAAATATAAAAAAAAAAACAAGGGACATGGAGTCGGACACGTTTGTTGGCATGTCTTACACGTTTTGGAAGAGTGTCCGAGACGGACACATTTAGGATTTTTTTCAAAATTTGAAATTTTTTTGGGCTGTCTTTAAAAAAAAGAGTTTTGGTCAAAATAAAAAAGAAAACAATCAATTTTCTCAAACTAAAAATGTGGGGATGAAATTACTAAAAAATCGCGAGATGGTCATGATAATTTAACTAATTTGGATGATTATAATTTTTTTCATTGCGTATTTTTTAATATAAACTGATTATGTCTATTTTTTAAGTCATGTATTTTGGTTAAAAATTTAAATATAAGACATGCTTATTTTATGTTTTATCTTGATATTTTCAAAATTGCATAAATTTCACGAAGAAATTTACATATATATATATATATATATATAAAATATATTATATGTAGCCGTGGCAATGCCATATCGTGTTCTAATCTTTTGAAATTTTTCATGTTGCCGTGTTCGTGCCGTATCGTGTCTGTATCGCCATATTCGTGCCGTATTGTGTCCGTGTCGCTGTATTCGTATCGTATCGTATCCGTGTCGTCGTGCTCGTATCCATGCATTATAGATAATAACAATTAAGCCATATTTTTATACTTTCAATAATGATTATTTGAAGCATAAAAACTGTAAAATTTACAAATTATCAATTTTAAATTACCCATTATATTTTCATCATGTTGTTTCATTATTGTCTTGATAAATAAAATTTCAAGCTAATTAACTTGAAAAGATAAGATATATCAATATTATTTTATGAACTCTATTCCACCCTTTTGAGATCGTTTATTCAAATAGATCATGATGCTTTCAAACTCGTTAATTCTAAATTTTATTTAAATTAAAATAAAAAAATTGTTCTTCGCTTCAATTCATCTAACCATTTCTATTTATAACTATACTGCAATTTACAATTATGGAAAGCAATATAAAATTACTGTCTTTTCTTTAACCATTCACACATATACTTTTAAGATTCGAAAAACTCTTTTACTCGAATCACTGGATTGTTCCCCTCGAAATACACAAAATCATTGTCTTGAGCGTGTTTTAAACCCAACCCCCCCCCCCCCCCCCCGCCCACCCCTCTTTTGTAGTACAATTTATACGTCAAAGGACAATTTTGTAATCTAGTGTCTTCTTAGCGTCGTGCAGTTGTCATTTATTTTTTTTCTCAAGGGATGGGGTGAAAAAGGAATTTTATTTTTATTCCCCATAATATCAAAAATTCAGAAAAATTATTTTGTTTTCATAATCAATTTTTATAAGCTTATGAAATAGCTCTATGTAAAAAAAAGAAAAAAGAAAAAAAGGAGGTGAAATATTTTCAAATTTAATCAGAAAATAATCTAGACCAACAACATAAGGAGCAATTTTGCTTTTGATGATACCTCAAATAAAGAGTGAAAAATCCAAGGCCCAATATTTTATCAATGATGCAGCCAAGAATGAAAAGCAAATAATTTAATGATAGGGGGTTCCATTAATAGGCAATTAATATGTTTACATGATTTGATGCCCATACTCATCATCTACTACTTGAGAGTCAAGAAAACATATATTGCTTGGGCTTTGTGGGTAATAGCAACATTTTACAAATTTTTGAATGCATGCCCATAAATGTATCCAAATTTGCTTTTGTAATAAACAATGAATTGACATAAAAGGGACGGTAGAATTGGGCCAAAAATTTCTTCTCGGCCCTTAATTTAGTTGGCGAAATTGAGTGTTATGATCTCATGAAATTTCATTTATGTGTGGGTGTTGATTTTAATTGTAATATTAATAAGTTATGGATATTTGACGCTGATAATTGATATATTGATTGTGTTTTATGATATGATTGTGATCGATTCATTGAGAAAAAAAAAAAAAAAAAAAAAAAAGAAATAAAGGGATGGGGCCAAAGTTAAAGCATAGTTTCAAATATTTATTGCAGAGGTTTATTTTTATGTACTAAAATCTTTTTCTTTTTGTTTTACAAGGAAAATGAGATTTAATGACATAAAGAAAGTATATTCATTGTTAAGTCCATCATTTGAAGAGCCTTTAAAAGCAAGACGTTTTCCATGTAAAAAAGACCTGAAGAATATATTAATATACTCATAAAATGCGCCCACCGTGGGGCTCGAACCCACGACCACAAGGTTAAGAGCCTTGCGCTCTACCGACTGAGCTAGACGGGCTTCTTGTTGATAGTTTTCATTATCTCTTACTGAGATCCTTGTAACTATCAGCTATGGTCTAGGGCTATGCATTTCGGTTAAAATAACCAAACCGAACAGAAGGTTCAAGATTTTATAAAACCGAAAATCGAAAATTATAATTAAAAAAAAAATTAGACCACAGACCTCGACGCTCAACTCCGCTCGGCCTCGGCACTCGTCCACAGACAGAAAAAGAGAACTAGACCTCTCGCCGTCGTGTCTCTCGACTCCGCTCGGCGCTCGTCTCTCTCTCTCGTCGCCTCTCTCTCTCTCAGAAGCCAAACCTACGGGCCAAAATCTGAAATTTTCTGAATCTGAAGATTCTGAACTCTGAGTCTGAAGTCAAAACGGCCAAACCCAGCAAAAAATTATATAATATATTATATATTAATATATTATTAAATATTAATATTATATTAAAAAAATTCAATTTTCGGTTCGATTCTGTGGACCGAATAATTTCGGCCGAACTGAACCGAAAATCGAATTTTTCAAAAAATTAAAACCAAAAAACCGAACCGAATTTTTCGGTTCGGTTTTTTGGTTGAAATCGAATTTTCGATTCGATCAATTTTTTTCGGTTCGATCGGTTTTTACACACCCCAAACTATGATAAGGCCATCTACTCTAAGTTCTCGAAAAGAAACACTTGAACTCCTACTTATGTGTACGTATTAATCTTCGAACCCATAAAAAAGAATTTACACTCTAACACCGCCCGTTTTTTGGTTTTTTCTTCGATAAATATCTTAGAATTCGTACACATCGTGGACGTTAATCTGAGTTCAAGTTCAGATTCAACCGGTCATCAAGATCTAATTTTTGTGATTGATCAACGAACAGAAACAGCATTGCAGCTAATGAAAATGCAGATGAATCCAAAACTCAAGTACACTAATACAACAACATAGTACACAGTACAAGCATCAAACTTATTCTAACATAGTCAAGTCTTCCCCAAGATCACAAAGTCCTACAAACATCATATCAGAATAGCACTCTCACAAGCATTCTACCTATATTTACTGATGATAACAAAGGCCATTAGGAGGAGCTCTCAGCATCCCCAGAACTAGTCCTCTTTGTGACTTTGTGCAGATGCCTCATGCATTGCTCCATTGCTTTTCACTCCCTCCCGCAACTGAAACGATCAACAATAACATTTGTTAGCTAGAACAATGAGGTCGTAGAATGTATGGAGTGGAAGTCGTTCAAGAACGTGTGCATCAAAGAGGTACACTTCTTGTCAAGTAAACAGCATTGTCAATTGGGACAAAGTCATTTGGTGAAAGCATTTGTTTTCAATGTTAATAGTAGGGTTGCATGCATTTTCTATGAACAAAGAAGAAGGCAACGTGACCCTTAAATTTTTGAAAAAGAAGCTTAAAAGTTCAAGGGATCGTATTGTCCTTCTATTTATCAGGGATTCTGTTGTATTTTATCCGTTAAAAGTAACATGATTTAGGGGAAGAATAATGATTAACCATATGATGGGATTTCGAAGAGTTCCATAATTTCCAGGATATCAGACCATTTCAGAAAGTTTAAATGGTTAGATTTTTGGAAATATATATGACCAGTTTTTGAACTTTCAACATGGTAAAGCATAAGAGAACCATCATTTGGATCTGGGAAGAGTTATGTACCTGCTGAAGGACTTTCTTTTGATAGCGGTATCCCTGTGAGATAAGCCAAACACAAAGCAGCATTTTGTTTAGGACACATAATATTTTTGAAGCATAAATATATCTCTCTAGCAGTAGAGGTAATCTATTTTAACAGTCACCTTGTCAGTGCCGTAGAGGTAATCACAATACGTGAATACTGATGCAAAATTACTCTGGCTTTGTCCGCCTACGTAGTGATGGTAGTCATGGTAATCTGGACCGCCATAAAAAGGAATGTATTTTGTTGGAGTCCAAGGGAAGTCGTACCTGTATTGTTGACAACAATAAGACACAGTATTACAACCTGTAGTCGGAAAAAAGCACGTAATGATCTTTTTATATAAAAAAGCATATGCTACTGAGGTGCTGAGAAAGAAAGTGATAAGTTGTCCTAGTAAACCAAATGGAAAATCTTCACAAGTCTCATAGAAGAAACAAGACGATATCATCATATAAGATCAGAGTTGGGAACTGACTATACAGGCAACAAATACCATATCAAAATTGCTTTCTCTGAGCAAGCATAACTTTGTCGTGAACACAACTTGAAACACCCCCATTATGCTGTAAGTATATGAATCGAAATAATTTATAAAGTTGATTAGATGCAAGGTCTATCATCTGTGTCCTTTCAGGAATATAACATCTTTTAGCAGATTTTATTTTACGGAAGTATGTGAACGAGTTACACGAATATAAACATAAAGCAACCCCTGCAGAAGTTCCGTGAAAACAGAGGAAAATTGAGTGGTCAAAGGACTCTTATAACTTTAATAATAATCACAGAAGATATTGACATCTAGCTTTTCTCAGACAAGAAATTCGCTATAGATAACTCCTAATCAGAGGAAAGAAGACTAATTAACATGAATAATTAGCATACACACCAAACTTCACTGTCACCGAAACAGAATAAGTATGTTTTTATGTTTTACCCTCATGTAGAAACAAGCAGAGAAGATAGAAGTCAATAAACGATCTAACAGCCATTCAAGGAGTACTAAAGCACACATGTCATTTCTTTAGACCAACAAGACCACTTCTATTTCCTAACGCCTATATGCTTCTTCCTGCCTGCTGAGGCATCTACTGATGGATGTATGCGATATATGCATTTGACAGGTTTCTTATTTCTCATGCATAAAGTTAGGAAAGGGAAGAAAACAAAGGAGATTAAGCATGACAACTATAGAACTCTTAACAACTCAGTGTTAAGCAAAGGCAGAAGCTGGTGGATGGAACATAATGTTTGCCTGGTTCAGTTGAAAAAGATGCATGCTGGTAATTCCAAAAACATTAGAAGACAAAATTGTTAAAAAAGAATAGTTCTGATGCACCCAAATGTAGATATTTTACGTACTGAATTTCAACAAAATTAGCCGATTTACATCTTTCATTCAATTATTAATGCACATGTGTCATATGCAGCTCCGACTCAATATGATGTATTACGAAACTGAGATGATCTCTGGATCAGTTCAATCTTGACATTTAAGATTTGTAACGTCACTCAAACATCGAGGATGGGTCATTGAGGATCTCTAGAAAGCCCGTTTTATGAATTGCGTCAAATGATTACCGAACACTTTAAATTACTGTCAGTTCTGAATATCCATCTTCATTTTCTCAGTTCTTTTAGTTGATTCATGTAACATCATCTAATTAATATGGTCAGATGCAAATATGAAAACTAAGGTACCCAATTGAAGCAGGTTCAGAAACAAAACTTGATATCTATAGAGTACAGACACTGAAATTGGCAATCACAGATGTAGCACTTCCACAGCGACACCTAACATATAACCATTTGATGCCGACAACTTTTAGGAACTTAGACAAATTCTCGATTCTCCATCACCTTATATATAGAAGGTTTCCTCACATCAAATATTTGCAAGGAAAATCTCAGACTATACCTTGCAGCATATGAAATGTATCTGATAATTATGACTTCAGAAACGAAATAAAGTGAGGAAAACATGACAACATGCGAATCCTTACAAGAAATAAAAACTAGTTATTACACCTGAAAAGTGAATAAATGACAATGCAAGTAAATCAACTATTACCTGAAGAATTGAGAGAGAGAGAGATATAATCGTACTACCCGTGCACAAAAGTTAATCCACTATTATTGACCTCAAACCCACCAATCCATTAACTTTTCAGTGGATCAATTGAAATCCCAAAAGCAAATAGTGAAAAGTGAGTGAATAAATAACACTGTTAAGCCATCATTTGGTCAAATTAGCACAAGCAAAGCAGATAAAAACGCACACTTAATCAATCAAAGCTGGAAACCTCTTACTAAACTGCATCAAATCAAAGCATGAGCAAGAAGCTTGCAAAGTGCATTACCCACTGTGAGTCTCAATAGCTTCAATCTGCCTCAAAGCAATCCATAACCAGAATGTGATCATATGGCCCGGGACCATCGCGGGCCCGAGAAAAGAAGGGATCCCGAGGATCAAAATCTCAGCCCAGTGAGCATACGGCGCCGCAAACCCAATCGGCGCGGTGTACTCATGGTGCACCTTGTGAATTTTCTCGTACCCCCACTTGCAGTGCAGAAATCTATGGATCCAATAGTTTGTATAGTCCTCCACGATGAAATAAACCCCCAATTGCGCCGCAATTTCCCATAATGAAGGCAATGGCAAGCTTGTTCTTACCCCTATCAACTTCATTCAACAAACAAGAACATAACAAAAAGAAACAAATCATTAACGAAACTCAGAAAGACTTAACCTTCATGTATAACCCGCATTAAGATCAAGAAACGGCATACATATAATCAACAACACTAAGAACCCATCATTCCATCACAAAACCAACTACATTAATCCAGGAATCTAAAACCCAATAGCCCAATTTCACAAAACACTCGAAGAATGGCGCTGAATCATTACAAGACGGAAAAAAAAAAAAAAAAGAACACTTACCTTAACGGAAGGGAAGGAAACGAGCTGGAGGGGACCCACAACGAGGAAGAACATGCGCATCACAGATTTGTAGCATCGGATGGTCTCGGAGAAGGAGAGCTTCACTTTGGGCTGGATTTTGTAAGGCCCAACAGATTTCTGGAAGAAATACTCAAGAAAGAGGTAGTAAAAGGGGAAAACAGAGAAAATGAGGAAGAGGAAGAGGATGTTGTGGCAGTATAGGAAGTAGTCAGATTTGTTGGCGGAGTAGTTGAGCCACAGGGTCTCCGCCGCCGAGAGGGATCTTCCGAGAGCGACTTCCGCCGCTTCCACGGTGGCGTAGGGCAGCATTGGGCCTGAACAGGATAGTGGGGTGTTCGTTCTTGCTGCTGCTGCTTCACTTCCTTGATGTGGGATCTCTGGGGAATGCCTGCCTGTTTATGTACTAGCGTGTTCGTTTTTTCTGTCAGATGGTTTGTTAAAATATGCGGGAAAGATGTGAAGAAGAGGTGGCCTGGTGGGGAATATTCATAAAATGTGTGTGTGTGTGAGAGAGAGACAGAGAGAGAGAGAGAGAGGGTTTTAACTTTTGTGACTGTGGTTTTGCAGTCTTTCGAGTCATTAATTGGGGTTTAGGCAGAGCATGCGGTTTTCCACGTGTTCTTAACTAATAATTCTAATTTTCTGTTAAACAAAATTGAAATCTCATAATTAAGACTTCGTTGGTTTGAATTTTATTACTGTATAGATATTAGTCTAATATTATAATAATAATTATTGATTTATTGTAATTGCAATAAGTAATAATTATACTGTTCTTTTTTGAAATTTGGTATAATAATATAGAGATTCTCTTTGATTTGAAAAATTAAATCGAGTACCCATGATATTTGTTTTTGTTTAATAAATAGATGTCTTTGTCAGTTAAAATTTACCAAATTTATGAATATTAGTAAAAAAAATTAAATAAAATCCATATATACCTCCGATTGATTTATTACTGACTTGTTGCAGGCAAGACTAAATTACTCTTATAATTGTAGAAATACACCTCCTTATATATATTAGTGTGTGAAAATAGATAAGGATGGATGTTAGTATGTAAATTGTTAATAGTTGTAACTCATGATAATTGTGACTGCTTCACTAGAAAAAAAAGTAATTTAAATTTTTTATTAATAAATTAATGTTATTATATTTCATATTTTATATAGATTAAAAAATTCATATGATATATATGTGTGTGTTTTTGAAAACCATTACATATTATGCATATAAAATATAAAATACGAAATATAATATTTATAGTCTGTATTCTTTTCTAATTTAAGGCATCTTTTTGGTATTTTTGATTTTCCAGTCTGATATTTCCTAAAAGAAATCATTACTTTTTTTACTTTTTCTCATTCACTAAAAGAAAATTTACTATTGGCTAAAAATTTATTGACTACGGATTAAAACCATGATAAATAATTATTATTAACCATGGTTAAACAAAATCATTGCAAAAACTTATATTATCCACCATGAAAACTCTTTTTGCCATGGTTATGAATCATAGCAAATGTTTTTGCCATGACTATGTTTTAGCCACACTCTCAAGTACCACGGTCAATAACCGTTGTATGACCGTGGTGAATGACTATTCATTACGGCTATTTATTTTTAACCATGACAATTAGCCACGATTAAATGTTAAATTTTTTCTAATATCTCTCTTTCTTCTCAATTTTCATATTTATTTTTCTCTCAATTCTTTTATAATAGTATAGATAACTTTTTATATGTTCCTGAATATTTTGTATTTAACCAATTAAAATGTATACTGTTCTGTAATAACTTCTCAACTTTTAAATTAATTATACACACACATTTAAGTGTGTTTTGCACTAGTTTTTAATAAAAGTTCTAAACCAACTTTTAGGAGAAGGGATAACTATTTGTATACTCTACAAAAATATGGGTTATTCCCAACATTACAAATGATCACGACTTAAAAATTATGAAAAATCAATAATATCATCAATGCAAAGATTTAAGTATTGAACACAGTGAATCAATATTCATTATGATTTTAGTTGTGACTAAAACATTTGTCATATTTTTTGAATTTAGCTAATGTCTTGGCCTTGCCATACAAAAACAACATTAATAGTTGTTTGGCAGCCTTAGCTAATTAGTATTCGTATTGTTTAATTACTTTTGACCATAATAATAATAACCATGACAAAAGATTATATTTTTTCTGCAGGCAATGTTGTATTTGATCGCTTAAAATTTTTTTTAGAATCACTTTAGCCCCTTAAATTTATTTTTTGACTTTAGTATCTCTAGACTTTAATTTTTGTCTCACGTTGATCCTTCTTACCATTTTTGGCAAAAAGTTGACTGACTTTGACTCTTTCAAAGCTAAAATGATCAATTTAAATTTAATTTTCTCAATATAGTCCCTTATATTTTTTGTATGCTTGATATAATTATCTTGTATGAATAATGAAAATTTTGAACTCTTGTGAACATAATAACATATTCCTTAACTTAAAATAAAATATATTTTTTTTAATTTTAGAAGTTACAAAAATGCCCAGATGAATAAAACTGAGAAAAAAACCCCCTAAAATTCAAGAACGCTAAAATTAAGAAATAAACTTGATAAATTAAAATAATTTCAAATAAAAACTTAAGAGACTAAATATAACATTTACCCGTTTTTCGCCCATACTATTTATGATCTAAAATATTGTTGTTATCTCTTAGAAGTGGTTGTAATTTTAGCATTAATGTGGTAGTCCATTGGACCACCTAAAAGATCTTGACAAGTGATGTATGTGTAACTTTAGTATTTTGGTGGACTTGTGGCGTGTTTTACGTCTTCAAAGGTGCCTCTGATTTGACTTGAGTATTGTAATGCACTGTATCAAGGACACCAATCATGATGTGTATTGCTATTCTGATTGCTGTTTTCTTTTTTCTATTTTTCATAAATATAAATTTTTTTATTTGGTTTTAAATATAATTTTTATTATAATTAAACAAGTTATACAAAATACAACAAACTCGATCAATAATTACAAGTTTTCAATCACATGGTCGTGTCTCCAACTGTGTGGTTCTATGATGTGAGTACATGCAGGGGTGGAGCCAGGCCTCGTCGAGCCCTGACGGCTGACAGGGTTTGGGTTCGGCGTAGGCTGATAGAAGCGTACATTGTCATATTTGTATTGAAAAAATTGTCTATCTTTTAGTATTAAATAACTCTTAAATTGTGTGGTATTTTGTATTCTCCGCTTAAAGGGTTTTATGGAGTAAAAAAGGTGGAAATGAAGCCAAACGAGTGGAAAAAAAAGAAAATTTTTGACGAAAAAGATATTACGATAAATTTGCAAATTCTATTACATGTGCCTACATCTAATGCAACAGACGAATCAAAGAATGTGGAGGAGTGAACATCCTTTTGGAAAAAAATTGGTACACACATGGACTATGATGACTTTGAGATTTGGAATTTTCCAATTAGGGTAAGAGTTTTAATTAAACAGGACTTAGAATTTTATTAGGAATCTATCCTTTTTAACATCGGGGTTTATTAGGAAATTAATTAGCATAAATCGAGATGTAATTCCTAGTTCAGAGACATCTCATCTCTATCTTTGAATATCTACATTTTATAAAATTCTCTTTTTTTTTATGTGTTCTTTCATTAGCATTTTAGGTTTTTTATTTTCAATTAAAGATACGGTGAATGCTTGATTCCATACGTTGTGAGATCTAATATGTGCTTTCTACTTTCATTGATTTGGATATTTGTATTGTTCTTTAGGCTCTTATTACAAATAATCTGATTTTTGAATGATTATACTGTTATTCATTGTCAAGAATATTTATTTAGCCAATTGATTTTCAAATTCGTAATTGTTTGTTTGGTCCAACAACTATTGGCAACACAACACAGTTTATTAATTATGTCGTAGTAGACGATTATGTTGTGAGAAATGCACAATCTAGTTTAAATGAATCATCGTAGGAATTCATTAGTTAGAATTGAGCCTAGCTAGTCCTTAATGCTATTGGTGAATTAAATCTTGAAAACATCCCCAGGATTGTTTACTGATTAGAGAATTAGTCAACGGGCATTCCTTGGCTAATGAAAAAGTAAGAAAATGTGAGGCCGTCAGGTCGTGCCAATGACCATAACCAATTTATCTATTATAAATGCTTGTTATTATTACATCAATGATCAACAGTGGAACCAAGCAATATCTTGTCTTTAACTATATGTTTTTCTCATATTTATCTCTCTTTTCAATGATATTATTCTTCTCTAGATTTAGATGTTAACAACCCCCCTCCCTCCCTCCCTCCCCCTTTTTTCACCCAAAGAAATGATTTGAAACCAATTTCTATGGTTTCGACTTCACTCACTACTTTTACAAGTTCTAATGTAGGAAATTATTTTTGTTGAATTTTATACCCATTAAATTTTGGCGTCGTTGCTGGGGATTGGTGTCTTTGGATTAATTTCTTCTTGATTACTCACTTTTGTTGTTTGGTTTTTAATGACCCAATCTTCTCGTACATGTGGACTTGAATTTGATCCCGAGATCAAAAAGACTGGACGAAGACTTAGGAACGCAACCAAGCAACAAGTCGAAGAGGCATCCACCTCTTCTGAGACCGAGTGAGCCCTGGAGCTAGTCAACTCCTCTAGCGAGTCTGAGGACGAAACATGGCACAAATTCCAGAGAGAACAATCAGAGAGATGACATCACCCGATTTTAAATCAACAACCCTTGCATCGAATATCCTACTTTGAATGTTGATTTTGAGCTTAAATCTGGCCTTATTCACTTACTCCTTACCTTTCGTGGTCTTGCCTGTGAAGATCCACACAAACATCTCAAGGAGTTTCATATAATGTGTTCCGACACACTACCCCAAGGGATCACCGGAGAGCAAATCAAATTGCGAGTCTCCCCATTTTCTTTAGCTGACAAAGCAAAAGATTGACTCTACTTCCTATCTTCGGATCCATCACTAACTGTGATGTATATTATAGTAATAATAATTTAATAATAATTTACTTACAAGGGTATAATGGTAATTTTCATACGATTCTCTTCCGACTTCCGACTACTATAGTCGGACATTTTGGTATTTAATCGGCTATATGTAGTATTTATATGTTTTTCTTCCGACTATTATTGCCGGATGTTTATGATATATGTTCGGCAATTGCCGCGATTGCTTGATGAATGAAGTTATTTTTCCACCGTAGTATAAAACTTATCGGCACGGAGATCCCTGAAGTTTCGAGAGGTCCCTTGAGGCACCAACAAGTGCCCCGGACCACGCAAACGAAACTTCACTGAGACCCTCCCTAATAACGTTGCCCCGGAAAATTTGCCCCCCTTGAAGTTGATAAAAATCAACTCCGGGACTCGAGCAAAAACATCCCTTGAGGCAACCTCCGGTGCACATTCAACGCTTCAATTTTTTCTTGCAAAGAATTCTTACTCTCATCCGGATTACTGTTTCTTGCGAAGTATTCCGTCCGAGAGTGGGGGGCTGTATGATGTATATTATAGTAAGAATAATTTAATAATAATTTACTTACAAGGGTATAATGGTAATTTTCATACGTATACCACATGATAAATATATGCACCCTATCTTACCATAAAATAACCAAATCACTATAAATACAAGATATATTATTTTTTAATACTAAGCTACTATTCATTGATTTGACCTCTGATACAATATTTCTCTCACAAAAGACTTGGGGTGCAATTGTGTCGAGACAATTTTTCCCGATTAATCCTCCACTAAAAACCACTACCACATCAAACTGGAACGAGCTCAAAAATTAATTCTTTGAAAAGTACTTTCCCTTAAAAAAAAAAAAATTACTTTCCCATCTCACAAACCACAACTATCCACAAGAAAATTTGAGGAATAAGATAATTTTTTGGGGAGAGTCTTTATGAGCATTGAGGAAGGTTCAAACAACTAGTTGAGAGTCGTCCCTAACACCAAATTCCTAAACACTTGTTGATTCAATATTTCTATAGGAATTATCATATGGATAGGAATTTAAGAGATGCAGCTAATAGAGGTGCTTTGTTCAATAAAATGTCTACCGAGGTACGCAATCTAATTGCAATCATAGCGGCCAATGCCAATAATTTGGCACTAGATACGACAATTCATCCAAGAAGGTCAATGAGGTAAGCACATCTTCCATCAACTAGTTAGAGGGAGTAAGTCAGATCACGTGTTCCTCAAACAACAAAGGAAAAATCTATGGTGAAAGAAGAAAGACTCCTTCCCTTCGTTTGGTTTCATTTCCCACGTATTTTTGAGACATTAAAAAAACAAAATCAAAAATAATATTACTCAAAACACCTCTATTGGGTGTTTTGACACGTTCTCCTACATATACATTCATCCACCTACAAATAAACAATTATTATTATATATATACATTTATAAAAATATATAAAAGAAACATGATTCGACAACGAATAGTATTTTTTGTCTCATAATATACAACACAATACATATAAAAAAATAAATATTACTATATACATATATAAAAATATATAAAAGAGACATGATTTGATAATGAACAGTATTTTTTGTCTCCCAATATATAACATAATACATACAATATATTTTTACACTAATTAAAATTAATTCCAAAAACAAATCCAAACATACACTATATCTCTAACACACACTTATTTATCTTTATTTTTCTCTCTCTATCTTCACAAATTAAAACAAAACAAACTAAAAACAAAACCAAACACTATGCTTGCATCTTCAACAGTCAAAGTCCCTAATCCATTTTTGTTTCTTCATTCCCCCTGCGAGCAAAACTGCAATCAACGACTCTCTTCCTTCTTTATTTCTACTATGAATCGATAGAGAAAGTTGTTATTGAAGGCTGGAAGACTATTGATAAGGAAATAAGTTCTTCTAGAGAAAATTTATATTATACCTCATATTAATTAGCAATCAAAATTAAATTCCTGGACTATTGTCAATCACATCTCTAAATTATAGCATATATTCTTAAAGATGCTTTTATGGGTGATTAAATCTATTAAGGCTAAAAGTTGATCACATATGAAGACTATCCCTTAAACAATGGAGAACCACAAGGTTTATCTTTGTATAAGAAAATAAGGGAATTCACCATCAATGAGCTTTTATTGTCCCTTTAATGCTCACATAGCAAAATAAGCCTATAAATACCAAGGAAATTTTGAGAAGAGAAGATATGAAAAATTTGGTAAAAACTATGCTTAAAATCCTTTCTCAAATCTTGAGCTAACTAAAACCCATCCTATAATTTCGAATCCACATCATATTGGCGTCGTATGTGGGAACGAGGCCATGTGCCCATCTCAAGCCCCTCGTCTGGGGGGTTAATGATATAGTAAGCGTCCCACATCGATTGCAGATGAGGAGCTTGAGTGGCTTATAAGCCCAATGCCTCCTTTCCCTAGCAAGGTGCCTTTTGAGGTATTGTCCGCTTTGTATCTGTATGAGCCTCACGGTTTTGTCCTAAAAAGGCGCCTTGCTAGGGAGAGGAGGCATTGGGCTTATAAGCCACTCAAGCTCCTCATCTGCAACCGATGTGGGACGCTTGCTACATCAACTATATTAGAAAATGGTGTTCGTTTGGAGCAAGAGGCATGTCAACTTGTCCCCTCCAAGATACCATAAGGGCGCGCTTGTTTGATTCGTGTGATTGGATTAGGCTTGATGGGATTGGGTGGGATGGAAAAATAAATGATAATTAATCTCATCTTACATTATATGTTGTTTGGTTTAATGTATTGTATGTAGGATATCCAATGTTATAATATAATATGTTGTTTGGTTGAAGGAATTATAAAGTATGATTAAATGTAAAAAGACTATTATGGGTATCCTCTTTTAAGTTATTTATAATTTTATATTATAGCTTCTGAATGATTACAAAAACTAAAAGAACCTCTAAATTATTTATTGAAATACAATTGGTTAAATTGAAATTAATTTGTGGAATATTTTATTTCTATATTTATATGAAGTAGAAGTTCAAACACGCATTCAATTTAGTAATTAATTAAAACTCAAATATTTTCAAAAGTCCAAAAATAAGAAATAATATTTTTTTTATTATATTGTATTATTTAATTATTAAAATTTGAAATACATTTTTTAATCATGCATTAAAAGTCTTTTTAATTTTCACATGTATTTAACGGGAGAGATAGAGAGAGAGAGAGAGAGAACAAGAGAGAGAGAGAGAGAGAGAGGAAGGGTAAATGAGAAAAAAAAATTAATACTGATTTATCATAATTTGTGGGATTGTGTATCCCACCTAATAGGTGGGATCCATTATCCCACAGATTTTGATAAATAAGACCGGGCTTGGTATTAATATCGGGCTATAATAATATTAACCAAACATGTGATTAGGCATGATAAGTAATTTTATCATGTCTAATCACACGAACCAAACGGGGCCTAAGTGTGTTTTGTATCTTAGGACCCGTTTTCTTTTGTTTTCATTTTTTATTTTCAGTTTTTCCAGCATTTTCAATCTATGAAGATCAAAAGAACACAAAATTTTAGAAAGAATGACAAAGTGAAGGTGTACGGAGAAATGTGTACAATTAGGTAATGAAGACACATTCTAGATAAATTACTATAATTCTAAACATACATGCACTTACTATAAGAAGTATAACATTTTAATCATGATTAATAATAAATAGTCGTAGCAAATAGTCATTGACCATGATCGCACAATGGTTGTTGATCGTGATTTTTATGAAGGTGGCTAAAATATTTACCATGATTTTATTTAATCGTGGTCAATAATAACTATTTACTATGATTTTTAACCATAACCATTTATATTATAGCCAATAATAAATTCTTTTCTAGTGCCTCTAAGTTATGACATGATAAGTTATGCGATTTAGGCACATACGTATCACTGGGCAAAAACAGTCCAAGCTGATCAGTCCATTCAAGGATGATCATGACTATGCCGAATGGGAAAAATGCAATTTTGTCGTGTAACTTAGGGGATGATACTTTTTTGTTCTACACGGATTAAGTTTTGTAATTTAGTCCTATAATTTTAAATTTTTGCAATGTTAGTTCTTTTCTGCCAATTTGATCGGAAAATTATGTGTGACTTGCACATGACCTAATTAAACTGCAATTATAGTTATGTAAATAAATTCATGCAGAATCACAAATGCCAATCCTCCAGATTAAAATTGCAATTTAATTAGGTCATGTGCAAATCACATGCAATTTTTCAGCCAAATGGCTAAAAAATGACTAAAATTTTAAAATAATAGGACTAAATTATAAAAATCAATTCGCGTAGAACAAAAAATATCAACCCCTTTACAAGACTAAAATTACACTTTTTCCACTAAAATGAGATTAACATGCTCAAAGTCTCATGCTTAAGATTGCCAAAATTTTAAAATAACAAGATTAGATTATAAAAAATAATTCGTGCAAAACAAAAAATATCAATCCCTAAATTACAGGACTAAAATTACAATTTTTCCACCGAAATAAGATTAGCATGCTCAAAGTCTCATGCTTGAGTACTACTAAAAGGATAGTGCTCTCTATTATTATGTAAGTAGGAGAGATATGTTCCACGAATTGTAACAATCATTACGAGAGTAAGTTGTTATAATGATATAATTCCACTAATTCATTAAATTTGGATTACAATCCCACCATTATAAGAAAATATTTGGAGTAATGTTTGCTAAATATAACTTGAGATGACCAATTAAGCAATGGGAACCTTATTGTAACATACAAATTGCATGAGTGGTCATTTGAGACTATTTGGACTAATTAATTTCGACAAAGTCGACTGATCAAATTACATAATGTACACATATATATGTTATATTTACATAACATATTATATATAAATTAAAAATATCAAAATTTAATTCCAACCAAGTAGCTAGATTAACATTTAAGACAACGAGTATAATTCATAGGTGAAATCACGAGGGTCTAAATAATCTAGTATAATTAATAGGTGAAATCGCGAGGGTCTAAATAATCTGAAAATAAGTCAAAAGATCCTAAGGTGGTCAATAGGCCCGCAAAACAGAACACGTGGGAATGATACTAAGAAGTCTTCGATTATAGTCCGTCAATGCTTAAACTGACGAGGTCGTTAAGATATCGATCTCGTAAAGATCATTATAAAAGTATAAAAAACATTGTGTTTGGAACATGAAGAACGTGCATTTATATATAGGTAAAGATGACATGTAACTATATATTACACATGCACCATTAATGCAATTTTGATCTTGTGGCCGTGGTAAATCAGTATATACTTAGGTTTGGCCGTATAAAATTCAAGATCAGTTAAAATATTAATCATTATGATTTGGGATAATTTATGCCATTTCGAAGCACCCAAGTCTTGTCCTCCACATATAATGAAATAGAAAATATTGGATAGCTCAAATATTTACATTGCCAATATTAAAGACAATGAGCTAATTCAAAGCAAAAAATAGGAAAAAAATGAATAGTGGCAACTACACATGCTAATAAACTTTATTGAGGGGTAAAAATGTACGAGAAATCATCGGAAGAGAGTAGAGAAAGAGGATTCTTAAAATTATTTAACATGAAACATTAATACCAATGTTGAGACAATTAAAATGATTAATAAACGAAAAAAACATATCAAATAATATATATATATATATAATACTCAATAAATATTAATATAACGATTTTGTGATTTTTAATACATGAATATATATATATATATATATTATTTGATATGTATTTTTTGTTTATTACATGAAAGTAGTTTAGATTAGTATTTGGCACACATCATGTGATGTACTATCCTTCCTTTATTGAAGGTATTCTATTTCAATTTTTAACCACTTCTCCCTGTTGCATGAAGAATAAGGACAAAGTGAAGCAGACACTACAGTTAGGTTTTGTTTTGTAATTAAGGGCATCTTTACTTTTTGGGTAGGAATTAGGCAAGGATTGACAAATTTATGATTAAAGTTCAGATTAGAGGCTGTAGGATTGATTAGTATGTTATTTACTTGTTTTTTTGCATTTGGGATTAAATAATAATTACTTTTGACTTTAGTGTAGGCAAATAGTGCAATTTGTGTGAAATTATACTTTTACCCTTGTACTAAAAAGCAATGAAATGACATGTTGAGTGTAAGAGTAACACTCCTACACCCCCTCTTCTTCAGCTTCATTGTGTGAAGCCTTCCACTTTCGCACTTTTGGCCTTATACATTCTTCAGCAATTCATCGGAGTTTTGGATCTGTTGCTGAGTTGGTCGTGTAGAGGTGAAGAGGGCATCATTCCGAAGTCTCGCAACGAAAAGGTTTGTCCGTCAGCCAACTCTTTCAATAGATAACAAAAATGAATTTCTGGTTCTTTTTATCTTGTTTGTCAGATTCATCCAAAGTTATATACTTGCCTAAACTTTATGGATCAGTTTGGAGAGTTCTGGTCGTAGGTGATGTTACGGTTAATTTGTCCGTTGAAGGCTCATATCCACCTCTGGCCATTTAATTTTTTTTTTCGGCCATAAGTATTGGTATGTTTGGATAGGTGAAATTAGCAATGATTCCATTTATTTGATTATCAAATTTAACATAGAATTGATTAGCTATGTTTTTTTTTTTTTTTCAATTTATTGCCTTACAAATGGGATCCATCATCTCAATTTTTACCATTTAATAGTTCCCTCAAATGTATATCTTAGTTACGTGAGTTCTACCACACGTAGGAAGCTATGTAATTTATGTATTTATGGGCACAATTAATTGCAGAGCATAAGAAATAAAATGTTTTTATTTTGTTGTATATATGATATGTCAGTTTATTAGTAAGACATTTACAATCAATCTTCCAATACACTTTCATTCTCTATTGGTAATTTTCATTGGTCACACTGAAATATTACTTGCATTGTTGATTTAATGTAGTTTTCATGAACTTTTCTCTTGTAAGACATTATGATCTGGTTGGTTGAGGATGTAGATGAACCGTTTGGCAAGTAATCAATCACAAAGCCGTTCGACCGGTCATTCATACACTAACATTATGGACAGCGATGAACCCGAAGTTGTTCGCATTTGCAAATGTGGTCATGATCTAGTCGTCCGTACATCATGGACTAACTCAAACCCTGGCCGGCGTTTCCAAAGTTGTTCGGGAGATGCGGTATGTCTTCGTTAAAAATTCGACCACACTTATACGATATCCCACCATCCTCATTTTTTTCTGTTTGATTGTTAATAAGAAATTTGTGATTCACTTTGAAGGGAAATCAATATGGTGTCTTCGAGTGGATTGATCCACCAAGGTGCCGTAGGTCGATTGATGTTATACCTGGACTGTTGAAGAGGTTGAACAACCAGGAAAAACAATTGAAGGATAATGGGCAGAAGCTGCATGGACTCGAGGCACGAGAGGACGATATTATGGTTTATCGTCTTTGTGAGATTGTTGCCTGTGTTATAATACTAGTTCTCCTCATTCTCTATTTACGGGCAACGATCGTGTGCATGTAATTGCAGCAAGTATGTAATTTATTGTGTTGTTTTGGTGTCTGTTTTAGAATGTTTTGTGTGCAAGTCGTTAACCAATTATGCATTACATATGCAATATGTAGACCGTGACAATTCTAATATCCCATGCAATAGTATGGGGGTGATTATGTAAATATTGTTTATTTTCCCTTGCTCATTACAGTGTTACATTTAAGCCTATCTATGCATTTGAAATATAAAATTAATTGGCCCCGATGAACCCGATCATCTAATTATGAAACACAACTTTAAAAAGCTGTGACAATTCTACTCTTTCTATATATATATATATATATATATATATATATATATACACAAATGGAGTTGACATCCTTATAATTTGTTAGGGCATGGTCGTGCGTCCCATTAAAAATTAAAACAAAAAACTTATCAAAGGGGATTTAATTATTATATTCAAAAAATTAAGTACAATTACTACCCATTGTAATAGAAGTAGGTGGAGTGGTTTCTATATAAACCCCCATCCACCTATTGCTATATGTATTCTTCAACATTTTTCAAGTGCTATATTCTCCCTCTATTTGTTCACTCCCCTTTTCAAAGCATTACTTGTAAGGTTATCAGTTTTTCGTAATGGCTGGAGATGGTTTTTACTAGCAACACAAAATGTTCTACTGTGAGCATTGGACCACCGAAATAAAAAATGTTATCTCCCCTTATGAAAATAAGAAAAGTCAAATGGTGAGTAAACATTAACACAATAACAATTGAAAGTATAAAATTTTAATATAATTATATACTAACACATTGGTAAAATTACATTTTCATATTAAAAAAATTAATAAATTTTGAAAATAAATTTAGTACAATAAAATAATAAATAAAAACTGAGTTAATTATGTTGAAATTAGAAAAAAAAAAAGATGATAAATAGATAGGCCAATGAGATTAATATATATTTTTTAGTAATAAATATATGAAAATAACTTAAAAGTTTAAAAAGCATGAGTACTAAAGAGAATAAAAATTGATATATGAATATAATATTATTAAATTGAAATTGCTTATGAAAATTCAACTACTGAGTGAATCTCTTAACACTTGATGAGTTTTTTAGTATTAGATAATTTTGAATGTTTTACTTTTATATCTATTGTTTCTTTTATAAAGGTGAAAAATTATATTATATACAATAATATTTCAAAATTTAGAAGCTAATAAAGCATGTAAATAATGCTTTAACAATATAAAAAAGTTGATACTGAAATATGATTAACATACATTATAGGATCTTACAATACAAATATTTGTACTATGGTCCAATTTCATTATAGTTTTATAAGAATAGTCAATAAATAATTAGTTTGTAATAGTGTCAATAAATTAAAATAAATGACATTTAGATATAGTAGTAAAAGAAAACATACAACACACACATACAAAATGTAACAAAAAATAAAACAAAATTAAACAACAGAAAATAGGCATAATAAAACCTACAAATATAATTGATCAATTTATTTTATTAAATTGGAATTTCTTCTATCCAAGATAAGGAGCTCTGACTAATTATTTTTTCAAATATCATTATTTTATATTTTCATATTAATTGGTATGATACATAATAATGAAATAATCATTAGTGAATATACGAAATACGAAATTTCAGTTTTGGAGAATATCTTTTTATTCAATAGTACTAATTAAATTTAGAAAGTGAATTACAAATAATAGAATTGAATAGTTTCTTTATCAATTTAAATAAATATTATCAATTTATTTGAAAATATAATTGTATAATACTAATGTTTCAATGAACCTATAATATATTTACTTCTAAAAATATATTTGTACACGTGCATCACACGTCATGCTTTCTAGTACTTTTAAACAAGAGAAACATAGGTGAGAGGATAAATTAAGAAACTTTTGGTAAAATAATCCAAATATTATTTGTATTTTGAACTCTACTGGAAAATATGACAAAACTTCCCTATGTTTGTGCTTGCATGCGGGAATTTTCCTATCTCATCTCATTTTGTGAAATATTTTTCGACCGAATGTCTATTATTTGTGAGGAATTTTTTTAAATATATTTTAGACATAATTCACGACTTACAAAAAAAAATATATATGATCACATCAATTATAACCCTCATTTTTTTAGGGTTAAAAGCAGACACCTCCCAACGTTTGGGTCGTTTTGCACTTTGCCCCCCAATCGTTGTTTTTTTACACTTCACCGCCCAACCTTTGATTTTTGTAGTATTTGCCTTTTTTTTCACTTTTCGGGGAATAAAATAGGAATATTCCGGGTGCGTGAAAACACACGTTTTTAGTGAATAAAGGTGGGGAAAATTGTAATTTCACACCCTAATTTCAAGAATCCCCCCCCCCCCCCCAAAAAAAAAACCAGAAATATAGAAAAAAAAACTCAAAATCCATCATCTTCTTCATCCGCCATTGTCGACCACCTTCATCCACCATTGCAGCCACCTTCAGCCGTTGCACAACCACTTTCGTGCACCTCCTTCGCCTCCCGAGACAGCCTCCGCCCACCTCTTTCACCCCCTCCCCCACCCCCACAACCCAAATTCAAAAGAAAAACAACCCAAAAATGGGTCTTCTTTTTCATACACCATTGCCAACCACCTTCACCAAACCCCACTTTCGAATCAAACTATTCTCCAACTCTTGCACAATTTTTGAAATTAATTGGTGGTTGTGATAGTGGAACTTAATTTGGAGAAGGGAAAAGACCTAAAATTTGAAGAAGGGGGAAAGACTGTAGGAGAGGCGAAGGAGGTGGGCGACAGTTGTGCAAAAGGGTGGTGGCTACGAAGGTGGTGTGTGTATCCCACACAATGGAATATTTTAATTAGATTCGCCTGAAATGTAAAAAAAAAAATAATTGGGGGACAATGCTGCAAAACCCAAAGGTGGGGCGGTCAAATGTAATAAAAAAACGGTTAGGGGGGCAAAGTGCAAAACGACTCAAACGTTGGGGTGTCTGCTTTTAACCCTTTATATATATATATATATATATATATAACACCTTTTACACATCATATCAATTATCATTGCTACGCTTTCTTTATTTCATATTTAATCCCACGCTCAAAGAAAATCTCAGCTCAATCAAATCCATCAGTTTCTTTTTTCTCGTTGAAGTGAGATATATGAAATAAGATCACAAACCATTACAATCTAAGTATTTCAAGTTTCTCCGCACTTATGAAAAATGATCAAATGCATATTCTGGAACACTTTTTCTTTTCTTTTCTTGTGTGTGTGTTTTAGGAAAAAAGTGTATGGGGAATGTACCTCCTGAATCCATCATTGTTAGTGAGGACAATACTGGTAATGTAGATGGAAAGAGAGGATACAGATGGAAATGCCAACTTTAAATAATTTCCAGAATAAAATGCAAAAAATTCATTTTGAGTAGCCATCAATGCTCATTTTCAGACTATAGATTTCTAGAGATTCTACTTGATGAGCAATGGAATCTAACTGCACCATAATGGTAGAAAGATCCTTATAAAAATTTTATGAGTAAAGGAGGAATAACCTGCAAAATTGGGGTTAACACTTCGATATTTAAGTCAATAAATTGATTAACCGAATAAATAATTGGAAAAACTTGAAATAATATAAGAATATGGTGTGAATGATGTTGTGAAGTAGTAAAATATTGAAATGTGAGTGAAATTAAGTGTGTGGAGTGCAAAAAATGAGCAAGGAGCTCGTAGCCTTGCTGTTGACCTAGAGCAAAAAGTGCAAGGTCTGAATGAAAACACCATTATGACTGCATTATGACCTCTATTATAGGCCGACTTGGAGTTGAATATGGAGGTTAGTTACTGCAAGTGATACACCGACTGAGAGTTGCATATGCTAGCTAACTAACAGAAAATGGATTGAAATTTTGACTTATTTGGACGGGGATATGGTCATTTGAATACATCTTGCCCAATCAACCCGAAACTTGGGGAGTTTGTTACCTGTTGTTGGCAAGTTGGCCATTGTGGATCTAGAAGTTTGTTGAAAAATTTCAGCATGATGTGTTCCAAGATGTTGGGAATGTGCATGACATGAAATCCCTGTTGTTTGCTCCTGTTGTAGCTAGGGGTGATAAAAAAATTTTAAAATAGCCCAAAACCGCCCGAACTAAACCAAATTGAACCGTTTGTTATGATTTATCTCCCAAACCGCGATTTTAAATTTTGAATCAAACCACACCGCACTATTGGTTTGGTCTTAATTTAGAACTTTCAAAAATCGAATCGAACCGCTAAATATATAATTATTTTTTAAACTATATATATATAATAAAATGATAAAATAATTAATTTTTTAAAAGAATTTCATCTTCAAATTATATAAGAAAAAAACTCACAGTAATTTGATAAAGAAATATGTTTAATTCTGGAAGCCCATTAAGACTTTAAGCTCATTAGGTTCTTCTTCCACTTTCTCATTAGTTTTCTTCCCCCTTTTTTTTTCTCACTCCCACTTTCCCTCCTCTCTCTTTTCTCTCTTTCGCCGCTTCTATTCTTGTTCCGGCCTAGTCTCTTCGTTGCCCTTGTTTTTCTCTATTCTCTCTCAGTCTTCCTTTTGTTCCTTTTTACCTCTCCCTTTCTCCTCTTCGTCCGCCGCACCTCCACTGCCTTAACCAAGCATCGCCGCTAGCTCTGCCTGCCCCGTTGCAGAAATTTTGTGAAGTTTTTGAAAATATTTTATAATGTGATGTTGAAGTTCTCGGGTTCATCTTCTATCACTTCTAATGTATTTTTTTGTGAACTTGCAATTTTGCATGTGGGTTTGTCTGCTATGATGAATAAGGGAGACTATCACATGACATCAATGGTTATTCGCATAAGAAACAAATTCAATAAGTATTGGGAGAATATTGTTAATAAGAATTGTACTGTCTAGATTATTACCTGGTACTAATTATCAAATATTGATTAATGATTAATTAAGTTTGATATGCTTTCTTGACAATATATTTGATATGTCCATAACCGACCCTTGGCCTTTGTTCGATTAAGTGTTTTCCTGTTGTTTAATTTTCTAGATTGTCAATATTGATATCAAACTCATGACTTAAGGAATTAATTACTATATATGTTCTTATATATTAATCTACTTAAAGTTGTGGAGAGTGTTGGTGGTTATGAGGCATATTATTGGTCTTTTGTTCTTGCTTAATACAAACACTTGTTTTACTTCTTCATTTTTGTTAGTCTCAACGTGTTATTTTTGTTATAAGTATTAAAACCGCCAAACCGCTCGAGCCGCTCGAAACCGTTCGAAATCGCACCTTTGATTTTGGTTTTAAAAGTGGCAATTTAAAAAAATATTTCATAAAACCACCAATGGCAATTCGATTTGAAAATAGCTTTAAAAAAACTAAAACCGCACCGTGAGCACCCCTAGTTGTAGCAGCCTCGTTTTTGTACCCTTCTAGGTTAGTAAAAGGTACACTATGGGTTTGGTACCTTGCTCATGGGATAGCAGGGTCAGGATGGCTAGGCTTATAAGTGGGGGCACACTTCCTTTGTTTGGGGATTTAGGAAAAACGATTGAGAGGTGTCATCAACCCCCCCCCCCCCCACTCCCCCCCCCTCACTCCAAGAGTGCAAGACTTTGTGTTGGGGTGTTGGAGTAGGAGAGAATATTCCTACTATGCGAGAACTCCTGTCTCAAAGATTTCTCCACACTTGGAATTTTTTTTGGTTGTGTTAATCCAACGGGAAAGGTCTTGTTGGGCTATATGAGTATGTCCTATTGTGCTATTGGAGATTTTATTTGCGTCTGACAGTCGTTTGCCGCTCAAATGGGTTTGATGGGATCTATTGCACAACCTGCTGTGAGCCGGTTTGTTCAGCGGTGCAGGGTGCAACCTGCTTATGGAGCAGTGCAAGACGCGGCCCTCTGTGGGTTGATTATTTAGTGGGGTAGAGTCCGTCAGGAAGTTCACAGGCTAGAGCCCGTCAGATAGGACACAAGTCAGAGCCCATCAATAAGAGCATAGGTTGGAGCCCATTAGGCGTAGCCCATCAATAGCTAAGCAATTCATCTTAAGGAGAGAGAAGTAACAGATGTTTTGGAGAACATAGCAATGAAGTTCATCATAAAAGAGATACAAAAAAAATCCATCATAATCGTAGTTTTATATCATAGAGTACCATCACCAGCGCTTCAGGGAATTATGAATAATCTTGCTCAAAAGGGTCTCAGCTTTCTCAATCAAGGAGTAAATATTCATTCAAGTGGCGTTCTCGATAAACCTTTCTATTTTATCCTCCTATTTCAACCTGAAGAGGCACACGGTCATCTTTCGATATTTCTTGACTGATTTGAAAAATAATAAAATAAATTTTGCAAAAGAATGTATTAAACTAGATGAAATCTGGTCGAACTAGTGCTGTGTAAATTCGATTAGTGTAGTAAAAAAGACTATTTTATACCATCAATAGTGCAACATTTTCAAATTAAAGAATGTGTTCAAAGGATCAGTGGTACCGTTATAAAGTGATAGGTGTGATGATGCTATGAAATGAGCTGGGAGTTCATAAGTCATTACCTCATCGCTGAAGGGGATTCCTTGCTTCACATGAGGGGTTTTTCCGTTCGCCTACTGGCAAAGGTCCAACACCTCACGGCGGGGGGCTTGCCACATACTCATAGCCACTTTGCTGGCATCTTTCTTACTTGTATCACCAGTACGGATGGGCTCGTTTCGCTAGTAGACTAACTTGCAAAATAGGGGTTAACACTCTGATGCTTAAGTTAGTATTGATTATCGAATAATAATTGAGAAAACCTGGAATAATGTAAGAATATGGTGTGGAAATTGGAGTGAAGTAGTAAAATATCGAAATGTGAGTGAAATTGAGTGTGTGGAGTACAAAAAAAGAGTAGGGAACTCGTTGTTGTTGATCGAGAGCAAAAAGTGTGAGAGTGTGAACAAAAACAAGTTTGTGGCAGCATTATAACCTCTATTTATAGACTGATTTGGAGCAAAATACGGAGGTTAGCTGCTTCAAGTGATACGCCATTTGAAAGTTGCATGTGTTAGCAAACTAATAGGAAAAAAAAAGACGGATATAGATTTAGACTTATCTGGACAGAGATATGGTCATTTGAATGGGTCTTGCCCAGTCAACCCGAAATCTAGGGAGTTTGTTACCTGCTGTTGACAGGTCGGCCGTCGCGGATCTAGAGAGAGTTTGTTAGAGATTTTTCAGTATGATGTGTCCTGAGATGTTGGGAATGTGTATGACATGGAATCCCTATTGTTTGCTCCTACTGTACCAGTCTTGTTTTTAGGTCTTGCCGATGTAGTATAAATGTAGAGACTATGAGTTTGGTACTTTGCTCATGCGCCAACAAGATCAAGTTGGTTGGGCTAATTAGTGGGGGCCCACTTCCTTTATTTTGGGCTTTAGAAAAATGTGAGGGGGTATCATTACTTATTTTAGAAATTCATGGTAATTTATTAGACAAACTTTCTTTGAGTTCAGTTGATCGGCTCATTGTTTAGTCATCTAGGCAATCGATTCCCGCTAGTGAGTAGTGAATTTGGTGAACATTGTCACACAGACAATGTAGGTTCGAATTCTTACCAAGGTGTCTAGTGGAGTTAAACGTACGTCGTGACCTTTGTATTGATTCCTATCCACGATGTGAGTTTGAATCCTTATCAAGGTGTTTGGTGGATTTAAACGCACGTTTTGACCTGTATGTTGATTCCCACATAGTTAGACCTTGATTTTTAGTAATACCCAAAATAATTATAGGGATCTGATCAACATACATGGCACAAACATAATCCTCTCCGACGAGTTTGTAGAGTGTCATCCTACTTTCTCATTTTAATTTGTAACAAATAAATATATTTTACACCCCTAAAGTATGTCACTTCTCATAAATTACCTCCATAAACTAAAGAAACCTTCACTTACCCTCTTATCTTTGTGATAATCCTTTACATTAAATAAAAATGGACAAAAATACACTTGATATTAATAATATGATATATTCATTTAATACTCTCTATAGTAAAATTTATCAATCAATTTTGACTTCAAATTTTATTCACTTATGATGTTAATAAATTAATATTGGATTAGTCAGGTATTGATAAGATAAATATTAGTACTTTTATATTAAAATAAATTTATAAATTTGTATTTGTGTATTACACTAGATGTAATGTATTGCAAGTGACCATCGAGCCTACTGTTTTGGCGCTCAAATGTCAAGTGAGAAATTTGGGGGTTAATGAGGTCATTCCTTTTCTTCTCCAAGTAGTATTTCTATTTCACCCTCAATCTAGCCCTATGTCCGACACGTTAGGCCTGTCAATTAGTGGACAATACCTAGACTTAAACTCATTTTGATAGTTATTACCCAAATTCGTACCTAATATTTTATATTAAAGCCAGACTAGGACGTATACCTATTGTAATAATATTTTTGGTAAGGGTGAAGTCTATACCCTAAAATATATGTGAGTAAAATTTTAATACGCAAAAATGCTATTCTTTAATTTAAATGATTGAATTTATAAATTTTCGCTAAATCAATACAATATTTATACACTCAAATTTAAAATAATTATTCAGTACTTAATCAATTTATACTAACTCAGTATTAATTCATAAACAATGTAGTTTATTAAAAAAATTAAATTGATTGATACATTTAATAGTAGAGGGGATTAAAGTGAACATATCATATTATTAATAATTAAGGGTATTTTTGTCTATTTTAGTTTAAATTAAAGGATTATTCCAAAGATAGAGGGGTAAATGAAGGTTTATTCAAGCTAAATGGTAATTGATGAGATTGACAAACTTTACAGTGAAGAATGTATTTAAAAAGAAAAAAACTAAAAAGAAGTGATCTTGGCCGCTCACTGGCCCTTGGGTGAAATTGAGACTTGTTCGAGTAATGTGTTCACATAGACTCAAACTACAAATATTATTATTTTTGTCAATTACTACTAGCACGTTACTTGAAGATTTACATAATTTATATATATTCATAAATTTCAATCATTAAAAATCAATATATATATCGATTATCAATATCAAATATATATATATATATATATTATATAATTAAGTAGACCAACAACTATTTTAAAGTAAACAAATACACACATTGGAGAGATTCGAACTAAACCCATGACCATGATGAAGTCATGGAGCAGCCTCAACTTCACCAACTGAACTAGGCCCCATTGACAGATACAAAAATAATTTAAACACGAAATATAAATATAAGATAGAATATGGAGCAAATGATATCGAGATTACCTTAAATTAAGTCTAAATACTTAAATATTTTCTATTTTTTATAAAATTACAAGTGCCCCTGAAGGGGTGTTAGTATAATGTACATTAGGGGGATGTTTTATAAAATTTTGTCATTAAATAGAAAGTGAACTTATAATTACGATTACAATCTCAAAATGTATCCATACAATTTTGCATAAAATGTTGAATATTTATATAATTAGATCTCAATTTTAGAAAATGTAAGTACATACAATTTTGTCTGAAATATAAGATGAAATACTTATTTAAAATTTTAAACTGTTTCAAAATGACCGGAATGTTGATATTTGAGGATCAAGCCTCACAAGAAATATCATGCTCATTTTATTTATTTTATTGATTGATATTTTTTTCCTCTCTCTCTCTTCCTCTCTCTCCAGTATTATTGGGTTCGGTTCCATTCATTGGCGATGGTACTTTTTAAAAGCGTGAATCATTTCCAATCATTTGGGCAATCCATCATGCAAAGCACTTTGATATGTTATTGGTCTGAATTTTTCTCTTTTGGTGAGGAGTTACTTTCGTGCGCTGCAATTGTTCTTATAAGTTGATGTGTTGAAGGCCAGGTTTTGATCAGCACGACAAGAAAGCTAGTCATTGTCAGATCTACATCAAACTAATGTTGTAAATAATTTATTATTTTTGTCCTCTCAAATTTATAATAATTGAGTCATCCCATATATATATAAGGTTTAATGCAATTATTTCATTCCACGTGATATTATAAATCAGCAAATTATTCCTTTATAAAAAATAAATAGCAATTTATCTCTTTGTGTTTTTTAAAATAAAGCAATTTACCTCATTAGACAGGGAGGTAAATTGCTCTATTTTAAAAAATACAAAAAGGTAAATTGCTTCATTTTACAAAATACAGGAAGATAAATTGCTATTTTTTCTATAAAGGATAATTTGCTCATTTCCAATATCATAGAAGCGTTGCTTGCATTTTTCTACATATATATATATATATATAACATCTTCAATATATAAACTAAATAATGTGGTGATATTAATCAAGATTACGTAAAATATTTCGGAAATACAAAGTTGGTTAAATAAAAAGTCACGACAATCCTCCATATCCTAAACCAAAAATCTCATAATGTTGGAGAAGAAAATTCACGACTTCCATAATTATCTAAAAGTTCCCATATTTTTTTCTTTTTTTGGGATTGTTGATCGATCATCTCATTTACAAGCATAAGTTGTTATAGAGAAAAATTATTTAATATTAATATATTGACAGTAATGAGGTCAAATTACAGAACATATGCAGGCTAATTTCTCTCCAAGCTCTAGAAAAAGTTGTTCAATCATATATTTCGTGATTTTAAATTTATAGGGTGTTTGGTGACATTTATTTATAAGATCTTATAGATTTATACATTAAAAAATATTTTTGTGTTTATAAGATGCTAGTTAGATCTTTAATTCATAAAATAAAAATAAAAAAGATGCTAAATTTTATTTTAAAAAGAATCTCTTGAGGCGTTTAGATAAAATAGGATCACGAAGTTTACAATATGTTACTAAAGACAATTTTATAATTAATTTGAAGAAAAGTGAAGTAACTTAATTGTTTAGATTAATAAAATAACAGTTAGAAACTCCTTACTTTTTCTTCTAAAAAATTTAAAAATTACCTAACATTTTGTATTATTTTATAAGCTCTCAAACATCTTATAAGCTCACCCAAAGGCCCTCTTACTGTTTGTAGTTACTTTTGATTATTTTCCCCCATATTTTGGGGCAAGTATTTCAGTTTCAGCCTAATTTAGAGGAGTTATATTTAATATATGGCTAAGCTATGAGAATGCATATATTATTTATATATATATATATATATATATATGTAATTCAGAAAAATTCCCAATAAAAAATATAATAACATTTATCGTGTGATGATTAATTAGATATGTGCAACTTATAAATGCGATGTTCTCGTCATTCATATGCATTTATGGATTATATATCCATTTTTATCATCTCAAAAAGAACATTACTTATCAATAATGTCTTAATTTAGTGGCTAAGATTAAGATTTTATGTATAAATTTGAAATTATGGGTACGAGTTTCATCGAGCATTTGGATCTTTATTTCACTTTATGTAAGTTTATTTCATGATTCTTTATTATATTAACGTACAGATTAAATATTGCATGATTTATTAAAATATTAATATAATTACATAATTATTATTTTTATTAAAAAAATATTACTTTTTCGTTCGCAATGAACAGCAATTAACAAGTCTCTCTTTTTCCACAAGTAATAATTGTAGTTATGATTAAGGTGAGAGAAAAAGCAAGCCAAAATGATGAAGTGAGGATAGAAAGATGTGAAAAGATGAGATATGAATTTAGGAATGCAGCTTTCAATATTGACTGCACTCAATATGATTATGACATCTTGAATGGGAAAACAAGCTTCACTGCACCCAAGTCCAATTGAAGCCTACCCTCCTCAATCATAAGGCATGCTCATGCTCATGACATGTTCCTTGACATTAGAACTATTTATTGTGGCTAGTTACTATGATGTGTCAGTGTTTTGAGATGATTGAGAGGGTGTATGGATAAGTTTATTTTAAATATTTTATGGAATTATGTATTTTGTAATATATTTTGAGAGCTTATAAGATGTTTGATCTTATTTTATAAATGAGAATGTGAAGTGTTTAGATGAAATACAATTATGTATCTTATATAATGTTAGTAATTGTTGCAGATGTTGTGTGGTTTTTTAAAATAATTTCATGTATTGTTGAGAATTTTTTGCCCAGACCCAATACTGCTGGCCCAATATATCACAACCCGCCCACGTAGTCCATTGCTCCTATCCGACCCGGCCTGACCCGTTGTTTGCCCTAGATTTTTTAAACCCTCGGTTTGACATTTTGTGTTGCCCTAAACTAAGCCGCCTCATCTAGTGGTTTTCCCTTATTCTCTCTATAAATCCGATTCTCCTTCCTCCTTTACCCCCTCTTCTCTTGCCTTTTTCGATGCCTTCTCCGGCCACTATAAAATGGTTGTTCACAGCCCCCCTAGAAACACGGTCGATCTTCAATTACTACTCTTTGTGAGTCATAAGATCTACAGACTTTCTAATATTTACCCCCATTACCACCCATTTGTTGGGAGTTGAGCGATCTGTGGTGTGACCTTGTGTAGGTCGTGGTGTTGTGATCTATTGGAGCAATCGGTGTTGAGTGCCGGCTTGTTGTGGCCGTTGCCGTCTCACTCCGGTCATTCGACTGCCTGAGCCTGTTCTTATTTAGCCATTTGTTGGCATTCTGAATCTCAGTTTTATATCAGATTCCATTCTATTTTTCACTGTGTGTGAATCCTTTATTTCTATAAACCCCGATTTGTAATTTATTAAGGGTTTTATACACCCATCCCTCGCTGTAATTTGATTAACTGGTGATCCTGTGTTTTACCAAGTGGTGTGTCCAGTCCTAACAGTGGTATCAGAGCCGGTTTTCACCGGTTCTAGGTCAGGTGGCGTTTCGGTAAAAAAATTTCTAACTCTCTATTTACTGCTTCGTGCTACGATTCCGCTATAACCATCTGTTGGTAATACTGTTTCCCTTAGTGCGATATCTATATCTATATCTTGCTTAGTGCTTTATATCGAAGAACTCTGTTGCTCAGTTTTTTCTCTATTGGTATATACTATTGCTATTTTCTGTTGATATTACTCTTTGATCCCTCACTTGGCCAGGTCCCGTGAGACCGTCGGGTATCTGGTTAAGGCTCAGAAGAGGTGTTCATATCTGGTTTATATAGTACATATGATCTTGTGAGATATCCTGTGATTTACTCATACTCTGTGAAGTGCTCACTTCTCTGTGATTTGATCATATTCAGTGATTTGTTAGTGTCTTGTTATCTGTTCATATGGTTGGTTATAACTTGCTTCCGTTCGATGGTAAATCTTACTTTTCTATATGGCAACAAAAGATCAGAGGTATTTTGATTCAACAAAGAGTCTTCAAAGCCATCGATGGTAAATATTTTGAAAATTTTTCTGAAGAAAAACGAATCGAGACTGATGAGTTTGCCTATTCTTCTATTATCTTGAATTTGTCGGATTCTGTGATTAGGAAGGTAGGAACGCAAAAAACTGCTAAAATTTTGTGGGATAAGTTAGAAGAGCTATATACTGAGAATTTGTTGCCTAGTAGGCTTTTTCTACATGAGAAATTTTTTCGGTATAAATTGGACTTGTCTAAGAACATTGATGAAAATGTTGATGAGTTTACAAAACTAGTTCAGGTGATTAAGTTAATCGGTGATAAGAACATTGATGACTATACCCCAATTGTCTTGTTGAATGCTATACCAGAAGAGTTCAATGATGTTAAATTTGCTATCAAGTATGATAGGGACAATGTGAACCTTGAAACTGTTGTAAGTGGTCTCAAAAGTAAGGAGATGGACACTAAGGCTAACAAACCTAGTCAAAACCAATTTGAAGTGAATTTTGTGAAGGGAAAGACTAGGAACTCTAGTTACAAACATAAGAGTCATAAATCAAAAGATGATGAGAGTAAAGATGATAAAAAGAAAGAAAGTGTTACAATTATGGTATTAAAGGGCACTATATTAAAGATTGTAGGAAACCTAGAAAAGACAGAAGGGATAAAAATCAGGATAGTGACGAAGAAGCAAATGATGTTATTCAAGATAGCCTAGGAGAAGTCTACTAATTTGTTGGGTCTTTGTCCTATTTTCTTGTGTACCTTACTAACCTAAGTGTGCTAGTATGTTTATCTGTCTTGCAGACCTTCGAGGTGTCCCGGAGATGTTTTAGGCAATGATGATTGGCCAAAAGACGGACTTGGGCCAGAGATCTCCCTTCTGAGGTTCTGGTCCAAGGTAGGGAATATTGAGAATTTTTGACCCAGACCCAACACTGCTGGCCCACCATATGATAAGGCCCAACAGATCACAACCCACCCACGTAGCCCATTGCTCCTACCCGACCTGGCCTGACCCGTTGTTTGCCCTAGATTTTTTAAACCCTAGGTTTGACATTTTGTGTTGCCCTAAACTAATCCGCCTCATCTGGTGGTTTTCCCTTATTCTCTCTGTAAGTCCGATTCTCCTTCTTCCTTTACCCCCTCTTCCCTTATCCTCCCCTCTCTTGCCTTTTCCGGTGTCTTCTCCGGCCACTATAAAATGGATGTTCACAGCCCCCCTAAAAACATGGTCGATCTTCGATTACTACTCTTTGTGAGTCATAAGATCTACAGGCTTTCTAATATTTACCCCCATTACCACCCATTTGTTGGGAGTTGAGCGATCTATGGTGTGACCTTGTGTAGGTCGTGGTGTTGTGATCTGTTGGAGCAATCGGTGTTGAGTGCCTGCTTGCTATGGCCGTTATCGTCTCACTCAGGTCATTTGGCTGTCTGAGCCTGTTCTTATTTAGCCATCTGTTGGCATTCTTGAATCTCTGTTTTATATCAGATTCCATTCTGTTTTTCACTGTGTGTGGATCCTTTATTTCTGTAAACCCCAGTTTGTAATTTATTAAGGATTTTATACACCCATCCCCCACTGTAATTTGATTAACTGGTGATCCTGTGTTTTAACAAGTGGTGTGTTCACTCCTAACATGTATGAAGTATTAATATAATGAGTTATCACAATGTATATAGTGATGAAAGTAATTGTACAAAACTTAAGAAGTTCAAAAATTGTACGAAACTTAAGAAGTTGAAAAGTTGTGCTGACAGAAAGCTATAATACTTGTCTTGGGTATTGACAGATCATCATGACTTCAAAATAAAATCATATTAGCTCATAACAATGTCCCGTCTCATGAACCAATCGATAATCACATTGTCAAAACTCTCAAAGACTTGTAGGAGCATAAGGAGTAATTTGGTAACTCATATGAGAACTTCTCAATGTGTCAAATGAAGAAAGAAAACAACTCTTTAAATAGTTGTAAAGAATTTGGCCGTTATAAAAAATTAAGTGGCATAATAAAAACTCATAATAAACGGGCCATATAAATATATAAAATGTAACGACTAAATACTTATTAAATCTCATATGATCACAATTAAATCATTATAATAATGCGGTCTGATGTCCCCAAAATTCTTCATAGATTTCAAAGTCCATCATCAGCAAGGCAGCCCACCTACAGAGAAAACAAAAGCCCACAGTCTCCAACTGATTTTACTGTACTGACAAGCCCAAGAGACGAGCCCGTTCTATCAAGACATGTCACCATGCAGCTGGTCATGCACATTTTATGACTGGCCAACTCATCAAGCACATCATACTCCAAGATGACGGCCGTAATCGCACGAATAAGCCAGAAATCCAGCTGACCACATCCCTAGCAACAACTTCCGGAAAAATAGGAGAAGCTGGTAGGACTCGGTCAAACCAATATATCTCTCTCGATACTCATCCAAATTCATAACGGATTCTTCTAGATTGAAGCTAAGTGAAAGATCTTTCCAGAGATGTGCAACACTCAGCAACTGAACCCCGATTTTTTGCTCCAACAAACGGCTATAAATTGACCCCTTAGGCAGTCCTTAGAGGTCAAGTTCAGTAATATCACTTTCAATATTCTCTTATGGTAATTATAACTCTAGGGAAATAGCATTTTTGGTCCCATAACTTAGGGCCTTTTCACTTTTGGTACCATTCGTTACGGGATTAGCACTTTTGGTCCCATAACTTACAAAAATTAGTAGTTTTCGTCCTCCCCCATTTTTCCATTAGTTTTTTAATGGAAATCGCTATTTGGTCGTTAACTTTTTCAAATTGAAGGAAAATTTGCTTGGTATCATTTCTGGCAAGAATATAATTACTACTGAGAGCTAAAATAAAAAATTGAAGGAAATTAGAGAAAATAAAGGTGATTTCTATCATCTCTCATAAAAAAAAAAAATCTTTCTTTTAATTTTATTTGTGTTGCAATTTATCATTTTCTACGGACTCTGTAAATATTAGAACAAGTGTTGATCCACAAAAAACTCAAGTAACCCAATATGTAAGCATATAAATGACATAAATTGCATAAATTACAAAAAATTAATTACATAAATTGCACAAACTACAAAAATTTAATTACATAAATTGCATAAATTGCATAAATATTTACTTGAATATTTACAAAAATCAAGCACATATTCAATTACAAGAGCTTGAATCTTTGTAATTTATGCAATTTACATAATTTATGTGGTTACATTGGGTTACTTGAATTTTTTATGGGTTAGCACTTATTCTAATATTTACAGAGTTCGTAAAAAATGAAAAATTGCAACACAAATAAAATTAAAGAAGGAAAGATTGTATTTTGTGAGAGAGGATAGAAATAACCTTTATTTGCCCTAATCTCCTTCAATTTTTTATTTTAGCACTCAATATGAGTTATATTCCCGCCAAATATGATACCAAGCACAAATGGCACCAATTTTTCGTTCAATTTGAAAAAGTTAACAGCCAAATGGCCATTTTCGTTAAAAAACTAACGGAAAAACGGGGGAGGACGAAAATTGCTAATTTTTGTGAGTTACGGGACCAAAAGTGTTAATCCCGTAACAGATGGTACCAAAAGTGAAAAGTGTCTAAGTTATGGGACCAAAAATGCTATTTCCCTTTATAACTCTCATACTCAATTTTATCATTTTCTAGCTAGTTTTAGCTCACTTATACATGAATTTCATCACTCACACGCATTATCTCTCACTATTGTTCACAAATCCCCACTATTCTCACCTTATTTCAAGCTCCTTTTCATTTTTACAATTTACTGACTTAAGTATCGGAGTGTTAACGCTTCCTTGCAGGTTAGTCCCCCCTATCTTAGGATTTGCATAGAGATCCTTTGAAATTTGCAGTATTTTAGAATCCAGGTAGGCATCACGGTCAATAAACCTCAAATAAATATCAATTGAAAGTAACCTTTAAAATTATCTTAATTGTTAAATTATTTTCAAGATTAGTTACGCTTTAATAAGAATTTTGATTAAAATTAAAGAAGTTTTTAAGATTTAACCCCAAAAAGAAAAGGGCTAGGCTACGATTGCTTGGTTTTCATTTCATCTTCAAGATGTGCAGTGCGCCGGGTTAAGTCGGTCCAACCTAAGATCAAATCGACCGAATAAAAAAATTGATTGGTTCGGTCCAAAGCTCGCCAGTCCAGGCCGATCCCAAGTATCAACACATGGGGACCAGTCAGCCCAGAACCGCCTAATCTTGTGCCGGGCCTAGTCTGGATTAGTGGGTTGACCCAACAGGGACAAATGTTTTAATAATGCATGACATGTAATTTTTATTTTATTCTTCTAAGTTGACTATACCACTAAGTTTTTAAATTTTTTGAAACTCTATAACTTTTATCTTTATTTTTTTACTTCTAATCTATTAATCATTAATTCATTAATACTCTTTCGTTTATGTTTTTTAGGGTTTATTTTAAGTCTTTCTAGCTTGTTATTATCTAAATTATTATTGTTAATTTCTTAGCCAAATTATTATTTAAGTTATGTAGTTTTTACTACTCTTTTTTTTAGTGATAATTTTTTATTTGATTTAATTTATTATTTATTTGTTTCATAAAACAATCATAAATTTAAGTATTTATTTAAAAATTACCTCAATTTTATGGGAAAAAAGAAAAGAAAATAGACTGAATCGGGCCTAATTTGAGCCTAGATTGGCCTGGATCGGGTCTCAACGGTTTAGTCCATTGATCGGGCCTAAGTTTAAAACTAGGCCCAATTAGGACCTATTTAAAGGCCCAAAACCACCCTAGGACCAACCATGAACAGTGTTGGGCTAGTTTTGGGCCAAGTTTTTTCGGGCTAGCTGTGCTGGCCTTAGGTTGACCCGATCCACTGTGCACCTTGATCTCATCTCATCTCAGTGAGAAAAAATGAGATGAATTTGGTTTGGTCGAGATGAGATATTGTTTTTGAGTATGTGATTAGTTGTGAGATAAATTTGTAATGATGATAGTTGATGTAAAAGTTTTGTGCTGAGATGTTGTTTGGTTATGAGATACTTTTATGAGATATATTTGAAAACTTGTTTAGTTGTGAGGGTTGTTTCTTCATTTAATTTTTCTTTTGTAAGATTAAAATTGCATTTAAATTGAACATATGTGAATACTTTTTTGTTGTAAAATTTCCTTTTTAGGTATTTTAAATTTTAGGCCCTTCTAATAAATTCCCTTTTAATAGTTGGATTTAACTTTTTTTTTTGTTATTATCAATATAATTATTTTTTTTCTTATGTTTAAGATATTTTTTTACATTAACCTTGAGCCTAATATTTCTAAATATTTTAGAAGGAAAAAAATATTTATACCATTTCATATCATATTTCGGCAGCATTTCCAATTAATAAGTGAAAATACACCGGTTACCAACCTGCTAAACAAATTCCAATTCCACAACAAATGTACTCTAAATGAAATCGTATACTCGCTTCATATAACTGTCCATAAACTAAAAATCCTAAAATGTGCGATTAACACTACACATCACAATCTATCTGATACTAGCCGTTGTGGCACGCTGTTCATCCGTGCGTATAATAAATATTTTTTTACGTTTTAAAATATATTATAAATAAGAATAAAATATACAACTAACACATCACATTAAAAAAAAAAAGAAGAAGAAAAGAAAGAAAAAACTAATTTATCAATTGATATAAAATTTGGAAAGTTAAATAAAGTAGTTATCATATCACTTAAAGGTTATTTTTGACATTACAAAAAAATGGTGCGACGGTGTTGTTAACTACCATTTGTGAGTAAAAAAGAAGATTCTTTATATAATAGTATAGATACATAAAACAACACAATTTTAAATGCATCTACTCATGGCTAAGGATGGGCGTCGGGTTGGGTTTCTCAGACTTAGGCTAATCGGGCCGCGTATCCAATTAATCGGGTAACGTAAAAACACACTCGATCCCATCCAAGTATGGCGGGTATCCAGGTTTTGTTGGGTTCAAGTACCTGTATGTCGGGTTCGAGTCGTACATTTTGTTTTCTTTTGCACGCTCATAACTTGTCTGTTTTTATACTTTCGCAGACAAGTTAATTTTTTTATTTTTCCCTTGGTTAAAGGATGACGTCAATATCTAGCACAATTATGTGAAAAAGCCTTATTCCAAATGAAACAAATTCTCTCTTTATAAACTCATAAACAAATTCAGTCATTACAAATCATCAAACAAATCTCTACCTGTGGATCGTGAATTTGTGATTGACTGAAGCCATTACAAATCATCAACCATCGTAACCAACAGAAATACTAAGGTTAAATTTGGCAATTTGTACCATGTTGCAAAACTAATAGATAATATGTAGTGTCTGAATTTACATAAAATACTGAAACTAATCATTTACATCCTAATCATCGATTCACAATTATATGTGAAATACTAGATCCAAAATAAATTCAAATAGCACAGTCAAATATCAATGGCTATTGAATCAACTCCTAATTTTGTCAACTCTATAAGAAAACACAAAAATAATGAGATTAATATAATACAAAAAAGTATATAAATTTAATACAAAACAAAGCAAAAGGAAAAATAAAAAGTACATTTCTCAAGCATTTCAACTTCACTTAAATCTTCTTCTTATAAGCTTATTGGCTTGAAATGTTTACGGATCCCAATCTTGAGACAATACGGTGTGAACAATATTAGAAAAACAATGAGCTCCTAAATACATCAAGAACACAACCACCAGTGCTAAACGCGGCCTCTAAAGCAACAATTGAGATAGGTACTGCCAATTATCTCGAACCATCTTTGAGAAAATTGAAAACATATGAGTGTTTACTTTCCACCATTTCAATATATATACTTTTCCGTATATTCTTCGATATCCTCACTAAGTTATTTCTCTAACTCCGACTTCATGTGGTCTTTTCCCTCTGTCATGTACATCATGTATTCTTGTTGTAAAGAAAATCTACAAGTCCTCTCATTCTCTTGATCATGCTCAAATTCATTAATCATTGTATAGACATCTCATTTGATGAGAAAGAGGATGGAGAAACACGACTAGATGATAAACCCGGAATTCCCAGAGTTCCTTGAAGAGTGTGCCCATATCTTAACTTGTACTCATTAAATAACTCATAAAGATCATCTCTCACTCGCTCTTTCATTGCATCACTTTTTTCAATACCACCATATAATTTGTCAAAGAAAAATTCAACAACCCCAGTTTGTGACATTGATCAAGAATCACACAATAATATAACACCGTATTCATCTTTTCAATCCATCCTAAATACTTGTCATATTTTTCTTGCCATCTAACATAGTTCAACATCATCAATATTCAACCATCATCTAAGAAGAAAATTAATTTCACATATTTCATGAAACACAATATTAGATGCAACACATAAAGAACTAAAAATGCGCAATGTGAGATTGTAATATGCTTCAAAAACTTCAATAGTAGCTTTGCTCTATCCCGATTGTATTTAATTAATTACCCACCAAATGGCTTCTTTGAAAGATCGGTCTTATATGTAAGATCTATGCCTTTGTAAGCATCAAATGATCTCTTAAGGTATGTTGCAGCTTCTAACATCAAATAGGTAGAGTTCCATATAGTAGGTGCATCAAAAGACAACAACTTCTTGTTTTCATAAATTGGGTGTACTCTTGAAATTTCTTATACCAAGTTAGAAAGTCTCTCACATACTTAACAACCCCTCTAATACGAGAGATGATCTCATGCTCATTCTGACCTTTTAAACCATCCTGAACCACAAGTTTAATTATATGTGTCATATACCTCGTGCACATATTTTTCACCTAAAATGTTTCGACCCCAATTTTCAAGATTCTTTTTCAAGTAAATCATAGCCCATCATTAGAAGATGCATTATCAACTGCAATAATGAAAATCCTATCAATACCCTATTCAAGCAAATATTTGTTCAACACCTGTACTTGCATATTCACTTTTGTGCCGATAATTGGACAAAAGTTCAAAATTTTAAATTTCAATCATCATCAGTAAAATGAGCAGTGGGACACTTATACTTGACTTTCTGAATAGATGTCCAAGCATCCGTAGTGGTGCAAACCCTTTGAGCATGAATTTTAATAATGAATTCAATTTTGCTTTTCCATTCACATATATATGACAAATGTCTTTCTTATTGTCCTTCTTGATGCGATAGCATACATCGGACAAGCAACAGAAACAAAATGTCTAAATCCGGGATTCTCAACCATTAAATAAGAGCTCATTTACAACCAACATGTAACACAAAGTCTCTCTAATTTTCTCTTGATCAAATCTCCAGTTAATAGTAAGGGCATCTTTCGTGCCTAAAGGAGTTGATTGAAAAGACAATCAATTTTGATTGGTAGGTACTTCGTGGGGGTTTCTTGTAGGATTCAAAGGGTGTTTTGAGAAGTCTAGTTCCATGTGCTCTTGGATCAGCTTTAATTTCTCTACTATAATATCTGCATCTAACATTCATCCAAACGAGTTGTTTGAAAAGACAATCAATTTTGATTGGTGGGAACTTCATGGGGTTTTATTGTAGGATTCAAAGCGGATTTTTAGAGGTCTAGTTCCATGTACTTTTGGGTCGGCTTTAATTTTCCTACTACACTATTTGCATCTAACCTTTTGAACGTTATCTTTTTCACAATGAAATTTATGAAAATGATCCCACCAAGGTAGAATTCACTACCCTCCTTTTCCTTTTCTTAGAATCAAGTGGAATGCTATCCTCATCCTCTAACATACCCTTATTAATATTTTCATCATAATCATGCTCAAGATTCTCAACACAATAACCCCTTATATTTTCTTTTCTTTTTTTTTTAAAAAAAAAATTGGGTACCTAATTGAGTTTATTGGTTAGGTTTTAATACCCAAACCCAATTCGATATAGGATATTCGGTTTTCGAAATACTCGAATCTGACAAAATAATCCGACTTACCCGACCCATTTACAATTCGATCGGGTCTGGTCGGGACCCAATTAACTCGACTCAGACACCTACCCCTACTCTTGGCCATGGCCATTTGGCTCATCCACCATCATATGTCAAATCCAGCCAACGAGTCATTCTCTCCCGTTCCCTTTGAACACTCTTCCCTCCCACGATGCATTACATCTTGGTGCAATATCACTTCCCAAGCATCGCATAGAGGGACCACTGAAGTAGACTCAGTAACGCTAGTGTCCTGTGAGCTTGAAATGTTGATGACCTCTGGTGGTTGCGGCGCAGTGCAACCTCTGGTAGTGGTGGCGGTGCGCGCATGTCGCTCATTGTTTGAGTCGTTGATGATAATCGGAGGCCCTGTTGCACTAGTTTGACCCTTCACCGCATCAGGCTGAGGCGCTAGTGCACGACCAAAGATCTAGTCCAAGTGGTTGTACAGCGGCTCGCCGCGTGTTCAAAACCTTCGATGCATGAGGCCTTCCTACATAAGAAAATCACATATATTACAATCTGAATTCCAAATAGAAAATCATAACACACACAAAAGGTAAATTTTTGTTATAACCTGGCCGATCAATTGCCAATACTGGTCTTAAACCACTACGATGTTTGTCAATTCGTCACAGTGACACTCGGGGTCATTATGAACAGGAGAAAGTCATAGTACCGAGTCTCAATTATTAACTCCCATTTGTACCTTTGTTTGGGTTACCACATGTGCAAACTCTAAACTCATATATTGCATGCAATCTCCTTGTACAAAGATCCCAGAATCGCAGCATTAGACAGATTGTGGTCCTGACTATAGCGAACTAATCTATCGAGGAGGTACACCTCCTTTGCGGTTGTTCATGTGGCATCGTGAAACATTGTATCAGTGTTTTGATTTCTTTGTATGTGGCATGACTACTATTTGTTAATACATAATTACAATATGTAAATGACAATAGATGCTAAGATGAAAATAAACACAACACAGACTATTTGGCAGAAAAAATCTGAAGCTCTATAATCAAATGTTTGACAATGGTTAGCTTGGTAGACAAACGAGTACCATTGCAAACCTGACGACCTTGTCAATTTAATTATGGTAATAGCACCATAAGTAACAGAAACATCAACAACATAACACAACAACAATAGAAAATAGCACCACCATGGTAATTCTAACAACAACAACATAAACAAAATGCTAACTATAACACATCAACTTATCTCAAATCTCAACACCAACAAATTAGAAAAACACAGGCACAAATATCTTGTGAACCAAAACTGAAGCTGATATATAATTGTCCCTAACAACATCAATTAATTTTCACACAAAACTGAAGCTCATAGATAAGTTTCCCCAAATCTGAAGCTGAAGATAATTTTCCTCACGAATACACATGCAAGCAATGAATCTCAACATAGTTTTCATAGATAATTTTTCCTCAAACAACAACACAATATTTGGAGATCTGTTTCCCCAAACACAATGTAGAATCATGGGTAAGTATTAGATACAGTAAGGGCAAAATTGTAAAAAGTGGCAGAAGGAAATTCACAAACACATCAGTTAGAGTAAAGACTTTAGAAAAAAATTGAGAAGAGTTCTCAAAGAAGCCATGAAATCAAACAGGTGGATGTAAATTTTAGCAAATAAATCTCAATCACCTGGCCGGTGTTCATCAAACCCATTTTCACCACCACCAAAATCTCAAAAAGAACAAAGGAAAACACCACACATCGTAGGAGTTGAAAGTAACCCAAACCAGCCATCACAGTTCGCGAAAAGAAAAACAATTGAATGTCGTTAGCAGCGCCACAAAAGACTGCAAAATGGGTCTTAAAACGTACCTCGACTCGATTAGGGGTGGGGATGTCGGATGGAGCAAAAAATCGCATGAGTTTAACGAAAATGACATATTTTTCTTAACATTGAACAGTGTGTGTGGTGTGAGTATGAATGGCATGAGAGAAATGAGCCGTTGAGAAAATTAAAAGATAGATGCAACACTGTAGATATGGGATGGAATCCCTTATTTCTGAGAAAAAAAATTCTCATTTCAAAGGCTTATGAGATGAGTAGGAAAGGATGAGATTTCTCAATGTTTTCTTTGAGAAGAGTGACGTTCTCATAACCAAACTAGCGGATATTTCGTTCGGATGAGATGAAATGGGATTTCCCCACAAGCAAGCACGGTCTTAAAAGCTTTACTTTTTTTAAAGAATTTTGTAAGCTTCTAACATTCTTTTTATCTGATAAGATCATTTTTTTAAAAAAAAATTACCAAATAGTTTTCAACATCTTATATATATAAGCTTTCAAACATTTATAAAATACTTTGAAAAGCTTACAAGCTCACTCAAACACTTTCTAAGGATCTCCATCTAATTCTGATGTGGATTCGAAATATGAAGTGTAATATAGAATAGGGAAAGAAAGAGATGTAAGCACACTTTTACCAGATTTTTCAATTCTCTTCTTTCTACAAATCCTCTTGGTTTTTTAGGAACATCTTGCAATGGTAGCATTAATAGTGTAATTAAGGCTTTTTGGAAGAAAGTTCTCTTATGCCTCTAAATAAATGTGGATCTTTGGTCCACCATGTTTTGGATGGTATCATCAAAATTTGGTCAACTTTGGTTTAATGTGTTTAATCAATCATAAAAGTATATTTAAATAGATAGGCTATGACTTAGGAAGTTCATTTAGGATATTAAATAAGATAGGTTATGATTGTGGTTTTCATTTAGGACATTCATTTTTTGTCTTGTCTTGTTCAAGCATTTTTCCTCTTTTGATTTTTTTTTTGTGGGGGGGGGGGAGGGAGTCCTCATATTTTTGTCATCTTGTTTTCTATTTTCTGGATGGATTTTTCAAGATCCTTCCTTTTTGTGAATGATTACTCCTTCCTTGGGTGAAGAATTCCATGAATCCTTTCCTTTTTTGTCGAGTTTGTCCATCTATTATATATAGGTCATTCATCTTCTTTCTTGTTCATAAATCTCACTTGTTAAATAATTATAGCATTCCCTCAACATGCCTAGGAGAGGTACTATCTATAAGTAATTGTTCCTTACGAATAGTTTTTACATTTTTCTTCTATTCGATATGAGTGATCGGGGTTCAGATTCTAACGGCAACGAGCGACACGTGTAGGGGGCGGTTAGATGGCCTCCAGGTGTGAATAGTGGTGCCAGAAATTCATCCCGGAGTAGGGGGTGCGGACCCTCATTCGCAAGGATTGAGGAGATAAAGTCTCCTCAGCCTCCCAGGCTGGTCAGGCCGAGGCGAAGGTCGAGGCAAGATGCCTCGGCCTTCTCTAGGTCAGGGCGTTTCACCTCGGCCTGTTGAAGGTCGAGGCGGGTTGCCTCGGCCTTCTTCAGGTTGAGGCGTCTCGCCTCAACTTGGGGAAGGCCGAGGCGGACTATCTCGGTTTGATCGGTTGGTCTCGACTTCGGCCAAGGCTAATGTGTTCGTAGAGAGTCATGTTTCTTTACGTGGTTCGTCGCGTGAGGATCTCTCTCTAGAAATTATTGATGCTATAAAAAATCTCGCCGAATGTCCTGTTGATTCTCTTATTTATGAGTCCTAGTCTTCAAAAAAAAATTAACAATTCTTCTCCTACTCAAGTTATATATGAATTTGGGGTAGATGGAACCGGGTCTTCTTCGGCTCCTCCTTCTAAGTCTCGTTGTCGTGTCATGGATGTGGATAATTGTCTTTGTATGGTTAGTTTGGAGGAACTTAATACTTTAAAAAAAAATGATCATTTGTCAAAATTTGAGTTTTTGCTTCCAAATGATGGGGATATGATAAAGACTCATCCTGGGTATTTTTTCGTATACTCTTCTTTTTATTTCGGGTTTTTCACTTCCTCCCCATCCTCTCTTGGTAGAAATAAAAAAGTACTCAATTTTGTGTTAGTCAATTCACCTTAATTCATTTGCTTATTTCAAAGGTTTTCGTCATTGTTTTAGGAAACTCGAACTGATTCCTTCACAAGACGCTTTTTTCATTCTCTTTTCGATCAGGAAAGTCGCGGGGGAATCCTACTTCTTATTCTTCCCCCGCAGTGGTTGTAAGTTTTTAGAGGTCTGTCATTCTCCAAAAGGTCCTTGGAAAGAATTTATTTATTTATTTTTTACCTTATAGATTTTGTTTGGGGTTTGAATGTTCCTTGCAGAGAATCCCCTTTTACCTTGGGACCCCTACATGGCCTTTGTATGTCTTTCATTGGGATGGGCTATTTTATTACCCATGGACGTTGGCGCCTTATTTTCTACTGTTGATACTACTTATCTTTTGTTGATTTGTTATGTATGTCTGTTTTGGATATGTTCCTGATTGGTGTGTTTTATCTTTCCATAGGAAAAACGGTGTCCTCGTAGGTTGTACGCAAGTACAAAGCTGAGCGGGAAAGGGAGGTTGTCCGTCATTCTTAGCAACGGCGCCCTCCTCCCCCTCTAAAAACGGGTGAAGGGGATTCTCGATGCTCGTCTCCGCGATCTCGGTCTCGTAAGGTTCTTAATGTGGATGGTGAATCCGGCAAGGCCGAGGCATATGTTCCTACTATGCCTGCTTCTGGTCCTTCGAAACGTCCTCATGAGGGTGCTATTCACTCTTCCAAGTCGGGCATTGGTAAAGGCTTCTTCACTGTTGGTGTTAATAAGCAAGATGGGGTATCCTCTTATTGGGATACCACCGACCTTGATCTTGCTTATGAGAAGATTCGAAGTGTCGTTAGCGAGTATGATGTATCTCATTTTCATCATATTCTTATGTTGCTCGGTTATTTAGCGTCGAAGCTGCTAAAGTAAATTTTTCTTCCTCCTCTTTACATTTTCGTTTCATTCTTCGCTTACATTTCCCTTCTTTTGTTTGTTTAGATTTCCACTTTGACTGAGTTGGTTGACCGACGTTTTGGCTATTATGAAAAAGTGATTGCTCGACTAAAACTCTGTGTTGGAGGCATCCAAGAAGGATCTGCTCCATTGTCAGGAGGAGTTGAAAAACATGGGAGCCAGCAAGATGAAGTGGAAAGATTCTTATAATCGTGAAGTCGCATCGGGTCAATCTTTTTTAAAGTCTGAAGTTGGCAAGATTTACTTAGAATGCGTGTGGAATGATTTCAAAGAAAAGTCCGAAGGGTCTAAAGAGTTTGATAGAGCTGTGATTGCTAAAGCAAATGGCATATACAATCAGATTCTGCCTCAATGCCGTGCTACTTTGAGGGAGAGCAATTGTTTTGGTGCAGAGGATTTCATGTTTCTGGATCCTTCTGTTGGTGATTTTGAAGAAGGTTAGAGGAAGCGAAGGTTGATATGATCAAGGATCCTCCTATAGGGGGGATGCCTTCTAATGATGTTAACGGAGATGAACTTGTCCCTCCTACTGATATAGCTTGAGATTAATGTATTTTGATGCTTTCTGAGTTTCCTTTCTTCCTGAATAAAGATTTATGTTTCTTTTCAAGCATTTAGTTTTTTGTTGTCGTTTGTTCTCGCTTTTTCTTTTGTGCATGGGATTTGTGTGTCTTGAAATGTAGTCTCATTTTGTATTGGGGTGATCTTATGCCCCTCGTTTTGTATTAGGGTAATCTTATGCACCTTTGCTCTTGTAAAAGCATTGTTTTCTTGGGGTAGCCTTATGCCCCTCCGCTCTCGTAAGAGCATATTTCTTTTATTGGGGTATCCTTATTCCCCTTTGCTCATGTGATTGCATTTTTCTTTTTGTTGGGAAAACTTTGTATTCATTTCACGTGATTTAAACATACAACTAGTGACCTCTTTATCATAATATTTTTTTAGGTTAACTACATTCCACATTCTCATAATGTTTGTCTTGTCCAGCTTTTGAAGGCGATAGGCGCCGTATCCCACTATTTCTGCGATCTGATACGATCCCTCCCACTTTGGGTCTAACTTTCCTATTTGCTTTATAGCATCAGATCGCCTATTTGGAAACTTCTAGCATGCACACGAGAGTTGTAGGCTTTTGCCATTTTCCCTTTGTAAGCTTCAATTCTTGAGCTAGCATTCTTCCTGACTTTTTCTAATAGGTCTAACTCAATTCTTCTTTCTTTCGCATTTTAGTTCGTCTCGTAGTTGCGAATTCTCCATGTTGCTTCTCCAATTTTGGCTGGGATTATAGCCTCATATCCGAAAACCATATTTTATGGTGATTAGCCTGTGCTATTCCGAAGGGCGGTTCTGTCTGCCCATAGCACTCTTGTAAGTTCTTCCACCCAATTTTCTTTAGCTTCATTTAAGCGAGTTTTCAAGTTCTGGAGTATGATCCTATTGGTTACTTCTGTTTGTCCGTTAGATTGTGGGGTTCCGACTGATGTGAAGTACTGCTTGATTTTTTAATCTTCACACCATTATCGGAATTTCGAACCTTGGAATTGAGTTCCATTATCCATTACGAAAGCTATAGGTATCCTAACAATAGATGATATTTCTCCAAACAAATTTGTTTACTTCCTTTTCGGTGATTTTCGTTAGGGGTTCTACTTCTACCCATTTGGAGAAATAATCTACCGCCACAATGAGGTATTCTTTTTGTCCAACCACTTTTAGCAGTTTTTCCACGATATCCATCCCCCACTGGCCAAAAGGACAAGGGCTTCCAAAGGTTACATTTTCGATGTTGGGATTCTCGAGTTATTGGCGTGTTCTTGACAAGGCTTGCACTTCTTTACCAATTCTTGGGCATCTTGTTTCATGGTTGGCCAAAAGTATCCTTGTCTGAGGGCTTTCATACCAATGATCGTCCTCCTGAATGATTGCCACGACTTCCTTTGTGATTTTATCTCAGCACGTATTCAGCTTCTGTTGGGCCTAGACACTTGAGGTAGGGTTGTGAAAATCCTCTTTTATATAAGGTTCCATCTATCATGGTGAAACGTGTTGCCCTGATTTTTAGTGCTCTTGCCTTTTTTGGATCTTTTGGAAGGTATCCTGTTTTTAGATATTCCTCTATTCTTTTTTTCAACCCGATTTGTTGTTATCTCCTACAAGTACTTCTTCTGTCTTTACTTCTATCTCTGGATGTTCCAACATCATGAAGGTGACACTCTTGTTTTCTAGGGATGTCAAGGAGCTACCCAACTTGGCTAATTGATCAGCTTCCCGATTTTTTGTTATCAGTATTTGCTCTAAGATGAACTCCTCAAATTTTTGTTGTAGTTCCCGAATTTTTGCGAGATACATAGACATTCTTTCTTCTCTAGCTTAATAATTTCCTAATATTTGGCTCACTAGCAGTTGGGAATTGTTATGAGCTTTGAGGCGTTGGGTTTCTGCTGCCAATGCGAATATGCCTCCAGCAAGAAGCGCTTCATATTCCGCTTCATTGTTAGAGGCTAGGAAACCGAATTTGAGAACATATTCAAACTTATCTTCATGGGATTTTCAAGCATCGCTCCTGCACCGCTTCCTTGAGATGTGGCGGATCCATCTACATAGAGGTTCCACCATTCGATAACCTTTTCTTCCTCTTTCCTAGTTGTCTCAATTATAACTAATGCTTAGGTTTGCTTGCAGGTCTTGGGTGGTATTCTATGCTGTGCTGGTTGAGCTCTACTACCCATTTTACCATTCTTCCTAAAGTGTTTGGATCTACCATTACTTTCTTGAGTGGTTGATTGGTTAAAATTAGTTCGGGATGTGATTGGGAAATATGGTCTCAATTTATTGGTGGTCATCACTAGTGCTAGTGCGAATCGCTCGAGCGGTGGATACCTTTTTTCTGCTCCCTGCACCATTTTGCTTATATAATACACTGGTTGATATCCTCAACCTTTTTCTCGGACTAATACAATACTTACTACAACATCTGATGGGGCCAGGTATAGAAACAAAAGATTCTCCTTGTTGGGGTTTGGTGAGAAAAGAGGGGGAGGCAAGTATCTTTTCAGCTCCTCGAAGGCATTCTGGCATGCCTCCATCCCTTGGAAATGCTTTATGTTTCTTAGTACTTTGAAAAATGGAAGGCCTTTGTCTGTTAGGCGTGATATGAAATGATTGAGAGAGGTAATTCTTCCAATCAATCTCTGTATTCCTTTAACATTCGTGGAGATCACATTTCCATTATTGCTTTACTTTTCCAGGGTCGGTTAGCCTCTACCCCTCTTTGTGAAATCATATATCCCAAGAACTTTCCTCCTTGTACTCCAAAGATGCATTTAGCGGGATTTTGCTTTATCCCAAAGCTTTTCAAAATCTTTAAGCGTTCTTGCAAATATAGGATATGGTTTTCCTTTTTGCGACTCGTCACAAGAATTTCGTCGATGTAGACTTCCATGTTTCTGCCTATTTGGTCTTTAAACATTTGATTCATCATTCTTTGATAGGTGGCTCTGGCATTTTTTAGGCCAAAAGGCATGACATTATTGCACAAAATTCCTGGTTTAATGATGAAGCTCATTTTTTCTTGGTCTTCGACAACCATTTGATTTGGTTATAACCTTGGAAGGCATCCAAAAAGCTCATAGCTTCACATCCCGCTGTTGAGTCTATGAGTGCATCAATGCATGGGAGGGGTTAAGGATCTTTAAGGCAAGCCCAATTCAGGTCATTAAATTTGATCCACATCCTCCACTTTCCGTTAGGTTTTGGTACCAAAACCATGTTAGCAAGCCATTCTGTGTATTGCACATGTTTGATGTATCCCACTTTTGCTAATTTCTCCACCTCTTCTTTTATGATCTGGTTTCTTTCTGCTACAAATGCTCTTTTCTTCTGTTTTATCGATCGCATGTCGGGATAGACATTTAGTCTATAGACCACGAAGTTTGGATCTATCCCAGTCATGTCTGCAACATCCCAGGCAAAAGCATCTGCTTATTGCCTAAAAAAAGTGATGATCGCATTTTCAAGATCGTCAGTTAGCAAAGTCCCTATTCTAACTGTCTTTCCTTGTTCTTCAGGATGGAGTTCTACTACTTTGGCTTCTTCGAAAACTTCCATTCATTCTTCATCAATCTTCCTTTTTTTTTGCATCATTGCCACTATTTGATGGCCTATCATTTATTTCCTTCCTTTGAGTCAGTCAGGATCTGCTTCTGTTTGTTTTTGTTGGGTCTCATTCTTCTTAGGGAATCTGCGTAACATTCCTTTGCTTTTATCTCCTACTTCTTCTCCAGAGCCCAAGGGAGTGGGAAACTTGAGTTTCATATGGTAGATAGAGATTATTTCTCTAAAAAGATTCAGGCTCGGTCTTCCTAAAATGACATTATAGGCTGATGGGGCATCAACCACTAAGAATCTTACCATTTTAATAACCCGCTTTGGATATGTTCCGAGGGATATGGGTAGTACAACGTCTCCCAATGGTTTCACTGTGTCTCCACTGAAGCTGGTCAATGGAGTGTAATTCATTAACTTTTGTAGATCTCATCTTAATTCAATTTTGCAAATTTTTTTGGATTTTTGTTCAAGAAAATGATAATTATTTTATTAAAGTGATAATCAAAGTATACAAGAGGAAAAACAGACTATGAGATATTAGATGATTGGTAGCTCGGTATACTCAACACATGTGCAAAATATATATAAAAAAAAACTATTTTCTATTTGGTTATATATACTTGTGATGTGTAAATATCGCTTTTGATCCTTCAATTATGTCACTGATTCGCATTTAGTGCGTCATGTTTTATAGTCATCACATTTAGTCCGCAACGTTTGAAGATTCTATGAAATGTGGTCCTTGTTGTTAACAATCCGTTAAAAACTAACCGTGGTTGGGTTTGGAGGGCAATTATGGGTGTTTGGTGCAAAAAATTGCTCATCTACACATTTCTACATTTCTGGCAAAAGAACTTTTCTATAATTTTCATCAAATTGTGATGTTCGAACTGAAAAACACATGTCATATAATTTGTCTAAAGCAAACTACTTGGCCCTTTTTTTAGAGGCATAAATGCGTATATATAGAAATTGTACCAAATAACACCCAAACAATGCATGCTATAAATATAACCAACCAATGATGGATTGGGGGGATATGAGTCTTAAGTAGCATAATCCAATATCTTTTTATACAATATATTAAAGGAAAACATCCTTTTGATGTCTCCCTTTCTTGATCTGTTTTTTTAAATATTTAATTTATTAATTTATTTATTTAATTTCTCACTCCCCCACTATCTTTTGATAAATTTTTTTTTTTTAAAAATCCATCCATCTTTTCTTTTGTCACCACTTTATTATAAATTTAATATTACCATATTATTTTATATATATTTTATTAAGAAATACAATTTTATAAAATAATTATTTTAAATAATACTAAAGAATTATGCACACACATAGGGTGTGCCAAAAATTACTAGTATAAACGTAAAAGTTTGAAGGTCTTTAATTTATTATATACATATAATTGTTTATGATATGAATTTGTAAATGCAATTTCTTATGATAAATTTGTACATGTAATTGCTTATTATATCAAAAATTGCTTTTATTAGACATGTCAAATTATTATATTTATTTATTTATTAAATTAGAACTAATCAGATTTAAACATAAAAATATTAGCAAATATTATTTTAAAGTTTTGTTGTCCCCTCAAACTTTCGCTTCTGGATCCGTCACTAACCCTAACATACTAGCCACAACATAGTAAAATATTAGACCAAAACAAAGACTATAAAAACTATAAAAATTAAATAAACTTTGCCAAAAATAGAAATCTATACAATATATCATTAATCAACATCCTTTTGTAGGTCATGATCTGTCAATAAAGGTAGTTATATATTTTTTTTTCTCCTTCAATTTTTAAGTTGTCTCGCACTCTCACTTTCTTTCTTTTTTTTTTTTTTTTTTCTCTCTCTAAGTATTATGAATCATCCATTCTTCCACAAATGTTTATTTTCTTGCCCTACTATTTAGTTTAAATAATTTATTTTCATGTATTAAATTTTTTTTTTATTAAAAATATGTTTATGCCCACAACGAATGTGCTAAACACCCCTAATATTTTAAGGAACACATGGACATTGATTAGAAAGATAGAACATTGACCCTCAAGGTGGGTCAAGTTGGTCAGCCCGACTCAAAATTGAATTGACCCAATAAAAAAGTGAGTTAGTTTAACCCAGGTTTGCTTGCGATCGATTCGATCCAACCCAGGACCATCTGATCCTGGACCGATCCTGAGCGGAGACTGATGGGCCATTTTTTTTCTTTTAATAATGCATCACATATAATTTTATTTTATTTTTATAAACTAACTATTCTAGTAGATTTTTTAACTTTTAAAACTCTAAAAGTTTTAAATTTATTGTTCTACTTCTAAATTTTTAGAACATTAATTCATCAACACTTTTTGTTTATTTTTTTTTCAAAGTTTATTTGAAGTCCTTTTTGATTTTGTCTTTAACTAAGTTTATTATTGTAATCTTGTTAGTCAAATTATTATTTAAGTTCATTATATAGTTGAACTATTATTTTTTTCTAATTATAATTTTTTGTGTGATAAAATTATTTATTTATTTATTTATTTCATACAACAACTATAAATTTAGATAATTGGTCAAAAAAATACCTTAATTTCATAAAAGTAATAAAAACATGCACATCCAGGCTTTGTCCGGGCATCATCTGGGTTGGTTTATAAGTTGGGTCAGGGTTTAAAAATGGATCCAATTGGAACTCATTTAAAGGCCCGGAGCATCCCAGAACCGGCCATGAACAATAGTGAGTTGATTTTGGATTGAGCTTTTACGGGCTGGTTCATGCCGGTTCTGGACAGATCCGGCCTACTGTGCACATTGAATTGGCCCCTTAAGAAAAATAATCGTGTGCGTAGATAGATTGCCTCGTATCTTACCCTAGATTAAAAATATATGGCCATTTGAAATTCTACTGTCAAACTACATACTCCGAGCGCTGTATTTTCGATTTTTCTCGATCCAATGCATCCGTCTCTTATTCTACATCAGTTATCCTCGTAGAAGTTCCAAAAATCAGTAATTTCCCTCCTGCAAGAATCCTTTCTTAAAACTACTGCTGAAGCTAGGAATTTCCTACCTGAGCCCACACAACATATATCGGCTCAGGTCCAACATTTTAGCCCATTTTGAGCCCATTACAAGCCTTCTTGGTCAGCCCAGCCCAGCCCAAGCCAGCCTAGACACTATGCACGGGATAAATGTAATTTTGGTCCCTAAACAATGTCAGTAAATCAATTTTGGTCCTCAAACTTTTTGAGGTTGCAATATTAGTTCTCAAACATTCATTTTTTAAGCATTTTTGGTCCTTCCGTTAGTTTGGCCGTTATATTTGATGGAAATTCATTTTTTTTTTTTTGTAAAAAAATATTATTTTACTCCTATTTTGTGCTATTTTTGGTTTTTTATCTCTTTAAGTTTGAAGAAAAAATAAAAAAAGTAAGTGTATTAGACTAAAAATTGAAAAAATAACAAAAAAATAAGAGTAAAATAATATTTTTAAAAAAAAAAAAGAATTTCCGTCAAATATAACGGCCAAACTAACGGAAGGACCGAAAATGCTTAAAAAATGAATATTTGAGAATTAATATTACAACCTCAAAAAGTTTGAGGATCAAAACTGTTTTAGTGGTATTGTTTAGGGACCAAAATTACATTTATCCCCCACTATGCACACATCATACCCGAATAATGCATATATTAGACGAACCATGTATGTTGCCTGTGCTATGTACTATTAATAAATATTTTTTTACGAAAAATTTAAATTATGTGGAAAAATAAATGTTTTTTAATTATATCAATTAATGATATAAACTATTATTTTGTTCTCTATAACATAATGCATTAATATTAATAAAAATAGTTACTGTCACAACATTACGATTGAATAATAAACATTTTTTTACGTAAATTAAATTGCAGATATCGTCATTATTTAAACAAAATTGATTAGATGAGGTTTAAATATGAAATTCATAAATTTGATTAAAAATTTTGCGTAATTTATTTGATAACTCAATTTAAAAATATAATTGTTTAATGTGATACAAAAAATTTGACGCATATAAATAAAATACTATTGATACTGATACTCAATCATAGATATGTATTTCTATGCGACAACACAATAAATACAAGTATAGTACGATTCGTCTATATAAGAACACACAATCTTAATCATATAATAAATACATTATAAATTAATAGTACCTAGACAAGTACAAATATTTTAGAAAAATTATGTGAATGGACATCTGCATGATCATGCCCATTCAATGAAATAATAATTTATTTATTTTTTATAAAAAAAATTGGGTAGTTTTTATTTCGAGTATCCGTCGTGATGAGAACATGTCATCAAAATCATAAGTTGAACACAGTAGTACACACAAGCGATCTATCAATATAGCCTTTAGATTGTAGAGAGATCGAACCCACAACAATTTGACCTGAAATAAAATGCTCTTATCAAAAGGACCGATAAATGTCGGTAATGATTCTGCTGAACAATAAGGGCTTGTTTCTTTGTGCTTCTATTTTTAATTTTCAGTCTCTGAAACAGTTTTTAATATGAAAATATGTTTATTTTTACGTATTCTTATTGAAAATATATGACACCATAATTCAATATAAAATATAATCTAATTAAATAGTCCAAACATATTCTCATTTAACGCGAAAACTTATATAAAATAAAAAATACATATTTTCTACTAAAAATGAAAACACGAACAAATAGACCCTAACCCTATGTTTGGTTTCATTTTCGCCTCATTTCTGAAATGGTGAGAAAATAAAACCAAACATAACAGTACCCAAAACACCTTTACTGGTGTTTTGGGTAATTTTGGCACATTATCCCATATATACATACATCCACTTATAAATAAACAAATATTACTATATACATTTATAAAAATATATAAAAGAGACATGATTTGATAATGAACAGTATTTTTTGTCTTCCAATATACAACACAATACATACAAAAAACATAAATATTAGGGTAAAGTACAGTGACACCCCTTGAAGTTAGACCAAAATACACAAACACCCCCTATTTTTTACAAAATTATAGCTACACCCCTTAAAGTTATATTTGTATGACAACTATACCCCCTATTCAAAGGCAAAACTTACACTAATACTCCCTAAAAAAATATTACACTGACACCCCTCAGGGTGTATAGCTATAATTATGCAAAAGACAGGAGGTGTTTGTATAATTGATTCTAACCTCAGGGGGTGTCAGTGTAATTTACCCTAAATATTACTATATACATTTATAGAATTATATAAAAGAGATATGATTTGATAATAAACAGTGGTTTTTGTCTCTCAATATACAACACAATACATACAATACCCTTTTTACACTATTTAAAATTAACTCAGAAAACAAACCCAAACATACACCCTATTTCTAGCACACACTTATTTATTTTTATTTTCTCTCTCTATCTCTGCAAATCAAAACAACATATTTAAAAAATGAACCAAATATACAGTAAATATTTGGAAGGTTGGATATATACTTCGTACGCGTGAAGAGCCAATTAAAGTTCGGTGTGAACACGTGGGGGTCGAAAACGAATAAGAGAATAAATAGGGGACTAAAATGAAATAAAAAAAGAAAGTCAAAAACGTTAGACCTGTCTTCTTATGCCACCTACAGACCCCACCACGCAGAATCGAATTAACTACCTCTCCCTGCAAGCAACTTCCTTTGTCGCTTTCATTTCACTTCTGCTATATATATACATACGACATCTTCTGTGTATAATTGCTTGTGATCTACTGCAGCAGCATCTGTGATCATATATGTCAGAGAGGGATTTGAGGAGAAGGGTTCCGGCGAACCGGAGATCGGTCAGTAACAACAGAGCACCAAGGCCGTCGCCGTCGCCGGTGGCTAGGCGCAGAATCAGGCCTGTTGGTGGGGGGAAATTGAGGAGGCCATCGAATAGCGTTAAGGGTCTGAAGAGAAGCAAGTCGGAGCCGTCGCTGTGGAAAGCCTGTGGCGGAGAGGCGGCGGTCGTGGTGTCTGCGTTAGGGGACGAGGAGGAGGATGAGGGAGTACTTTTTCGGCCGCGGACATGTACGGACATTTTCTCGTCTTCGGATTATTCGGTGGCCCGATCGCCGGGGAGATTTTCCGAGGTAATTCGGATTATTATATTTGGAAATTAAGAAAAAGGTTCTCGCTTTTCATTGGTTGATTTTTGTCCTCTTTATTCAAAAGGGGATTCTATTCTCTCTGCACATTGGGGGGTGCAATAATTAGATTTTTATTTTTGATAAGAAACTATTTATATACATTTAATTTTCCCAAGGCAACTATAGATATTTCTTTAATCTTTTTAACTGCAATAACTAATTCTATTAATATATGTATATATATTTTTTAACAGTAGTTATTGTTTAATTATAGTTATTAGAAAATATGTGATAATTGATTTGTGATTGTGGGCGATTTATATTTATGATGCAATTGCAATTGATTCATTAAAAAAGTTCAAAACGGCAAGAAAATCGACATAATAAGCTATTCTAATAAGCTGACTGTAGAAAAATTAATATTGATTTTTGGGCTTATTATGTGAATTCTAAGGGGTGTAAAGAATTCTGATTTTGACTGATGAAGGGCTGTTGATACTCATAGTTTTGAGTTATTACTGCAGTTTTTTGCCCAGAAATACATGATATGTAACTTGTTGGTTTGCAGGGGTATAACAAAGAAGCCAAGGTTGTAGTTAATGTGACAGTTGAGGGAAGCCCCGGACCTATTCGAACGATGGTCAAATTGGGATCGAACGTTGAGGAGACGATAAAGCTTGTGATCAACAAGTACAATGAAGAAGGACGAACTCCTGCGCTGGATAAACACGCAGCTTCAACGTGTGAATTGCACCACTCTTATTTCAGTCTTGAAAGTAAGTTGTATATGTTTGCAGACTTTATATACGTATCTTGTTTGTCTTAGTTCTTCTGCCAAAATGGGGTGTGGATGGCGTGTTTCGACTCAATTTGATGCAGTGAAGTGGATTTATTATGTCTATCTTATAGCCTTGGTTCATATAATACATATGTTCTTTGAGTCTGTTAGCATTTAGCATTTACGTTGCTGGAAACTGTGATAATGGGAAATTAAGCCTGTTCGGTGCCGGTGACCTAAGCTTGCTTGAATAAGTAATATAACTGAGGATTCACCGTTCAATTTCATACCCCACGATGTTTGATGCTTGTTATCACCAAGTCCGAGTGATGATCACATATTTTTGAATGCTGTGGGAACTGACAAACATTTCGTTTGAAATAGCTTGTGGGAGATGGATGACTGAATTTAGCTACATATCCGATGATTTTGTTATTCTTGTTTAACGTACAGCAGAAACGATCTTTTCCATATCATAGCTGTTCCCATGAGCAATCCAACTACCCTTTATGTGGCACTGTTTCTTGCTTGATCATAGGGGTGAAACTTTGCTTTAAAGATGAGCTGAAGCATCACATTTCCTTTAATTTACTTGTCATTGAAGCAAAATGTGCAAGCAGAACTTACTTCCAGATGTTATGGTTCTTAATTCTTGTTCATTCATGTTCGTAGGCTTGAGCAAGTCAGATTTGATCGGTGATGTTGGCAGCAGAAGCTTTTATCTTCGCAAACGCAGCAGCAGTGGCCGCAGCGATGATAGTAGGATGGAGAAGGCTTCTGCCTCGACAAATCAACTGGACGTCTCGCCTCTACCTTTTCTTCCAAGTTTCATCGATCGGAAGATCAAGAAGATCGTCCGAAAAACACGAAAAGTTTGGAAATTCTTGGGTTGCATGCCGTGTACCGGATAGTTGCAGCTCGTATATTTGCAGAGTAACATAATATTTTCTTGTTGCTCTGTCGGAGTTTTTCATCATTATTTTTCCTTTTCTAAGTGTGTGAAATATACTCTTAGGTTTGTTACAGTGGTTGAGTTGACATCGTATCTCCTCAATAAACGCGAAAGGTTCTGATTCAAATCCAAATCGTCCACCGCGGTTGAAAAAAAAAAAAAAAGTGTAAACGAGGATGTGAGGAAGTCAAATGACTTCAAGTATTATAAAATGATACTAATTTGTGGCATGAAATGAGCCTTGAGATGGTGATGGTGGTTTTAAATCAGAATGCAAGTCTCTTTCATAAAATGTGGAAATAGTGTACAAGTTTAAACAGGGTATCCCTGCGTTTGGTTTCATTTTCACTTTATTTTTGAAATAATGAAAAAATAAAATCAAACATAATATTACCCAAAATATTTTTACTGTGTGTTTTGGATAATTTTGATACATTCTCCTATATATACATATATACACCTATAAAAAAATAAATATTATTATATATATACATTTATAAAAATATATAAAAGAGACATGATTTGACAATGAATATAATTTTATCTCCTAATATACAACACAATACATACAAATAAAACAAATATTACTATATATATATACATATATAAAAATATATAAAAGAGACATGATTTGATAATGAACAGTGTTTTTTATCTCCCAATATACGACACAATACATACAATATATTTTTTAAATTATTAAAAATTAACTTAAAAAACAAATACAAACATATAGTATATCTCTAACACACACTTATTTATCTTTATTTTTTCTCTATCTCCACAAAATAAAAAAAAATATATTCTAAATATAAAACTAAACACAATGAATGGTTCGAGGGTCCCTGGCATTTTGTCTCTAGAGTCAAAACCAATATTCAATCTTGGTCGGCAAACTTCTTGTCGGTTTTTGACAAAGTAGATATTTCAAGGCAGAAACATTAGGCAAAATTATTTATTAAATATAAAAAAAAAAAAAAAATTTAAAATTGGTGTCAAATGACACCAATTTTAAAATTGGGTGAAGACGGGGTTACAACCCCCGTCTTTAGGAAAAACGGGGGTTGTCTCCCCGTCTTCTAATTTTTTTTTTGGTTTTTTTTATTTATTTTTGTTTTAAATTAATTATGTATTAATATTAATTAAAATTTTAAATAAAAATTAAGTTTAATTATATAATTAACATTAATATTAATTCATTATTATTTTAAAATTTTAAATTATTATGTTAATTATTTTCCTACATAAATATAATTAAGTTTTTAATAATTAATAAATATATTTATTAATTAAAAAATACCTATAATATTAAATTGTGTAAAAAATAAAAAATATTATAAATTAATAATGATTATAAATTATAATAGTGACAACTAGTCTCATATGTATGTCGTTAGTATTGGTGTCGAGGTCTTTTTTTTTTTTTTTAATCAATTGAATCTATTGGCTCATTTATTTTTTAAACTACGATTAACAACTATATTATCTAAATTTTAATTAGTTGTCGAGGTCCTTTTGTTTTTTTAAAAATTTGATAAACGTAGTTGTTAATCAACATAGTTTAAATTTGAATATATTGTGTTGCTGGCATGTAATTGATAAAAATATTTAATTCACGAGGAATATAGAATGGGCGCTAAGTCTTCTTCAAAGCATGTGATAACGAGATTTCAACGGCGCATTGTAAAAAGACTTAGCGCCAACGCCAGCAACACAATATTATCAAATTTAAATTATGTTGATTAATAACTACGTTTATCAAATTTTTAAGAGAACAAAAAGACCTCGACAACTAATTAATAATTAGATAATATAGTTGTTAATCGTAGTTTAAAAAATAAATGAACCAATAGAACCGATTGGTGGAAAAGAAAAAAAAAAGACCTCGACACCAATACTAACGACATACATATGAGACTAGTGGTCACTATTATAATTTATAATCATCACTAATTTATAATATTTTTTTTATTTTTTACACAATTTAATATTATAGGTATTATTTATTTATTAATTATTAAAAACTTAATTATATTTATGTAGGAAAATGATTAATATATTATGAATAATAATTTAAAATTTTAAAATAATAATTAATTAATATTAATGTTAATTATTATTTAAAATTACATAATTAATTTAACAAAAATTAAAAAAAAACAAAAAAAAAATAGAATTGGGTTGCCTGACACACCCATAAGACGGGGAGACAACCCCCGTCTTTTCTAAAGACGGGGGTTGTAACCCCGTTTTCACCCAATTTTAAAATTGGTGTCATTTGACACCAATTTTAAAATTTTTACTTTTTTTACATTTAATAAATAATTTTGCCGAAACATTACGTAAATGTCATATTTTACCTTCAAGAAACATCAATTCAAGAAAAAACTGCCCACTCCCACCGCGTACTATTTTTTTTTAAAGAAAAAAAAAACCTCTGCCCTCACAAAACGGCAGTTACGTGGTACTAATTTTTAAGTACTAACTGTCTTAGCACATCGTCTTTGTGGACATATAAAATAATATCACACACTTTAAAATTATTGAATATAAAAAATATATATATAAATCAACACATTATATTTTTTTAAAAAAAAAAAGAAAGAAAGAAAAGAAAAAAAATTAACTTTAGGGGTATTATCGGCAAAATAAAAAAAAATGGTATAGCGGTGTCATAAACCGCCATTTGTGAGTGAGAAAGACCTTTCCTTTATATATCTAATATATAAAGAAAACACCGTTTTCACTCACAAAAGGCAGTTATTTACACCATGACACCAATTTTTTGTTATACTAATAATCCCCAAGTTAGTTTCATTTCTTTCTTTATTTCTTTCTCTCTTCTTCTTCTTCTTCTTCTTCTTCTCTTTGTTTTTTTTTTTTTGTTGAAGTGTGTTATAATATATTTTAAAGCAGGAAATATTATTTATTATATGCATGCAAGGATGGCGTGCCACGTCGACTAGTTATTATATAAAAGATGCCATTTTTTACTCATAAACGGCGGTTAATGACACCGTCGCACCACTTTTTTGTAATGCCAAAAATAACACTTAACTGTTATGATAACTACTTTATTCAACTTTCCAAATTTTATATTAATTGATAAATTATTTTTTTTCTTTCTTTTCTTCTTTTTTTTAATGTGATGTGTTAGTTTATATATTTTACTCTTATTTATAATATATTTTAAAATATAAAAAATTATTTATTATATGCACGCAGGAACGGCGTGCCACGACGGCTAGTTAGTATAGATGACTGTAACTCTAATTAGATCATTTTAATAATTAATCGTAATTATTTTTTTTTATATTTTTATAAAAGTGGCTCTATATCTTTTTTATACCACTACACGATCTACACCTGTTCTTTTGTTGTGTCGGTAATACCTTAAGTTAATTTTTGTATATTTTTTTTAAAATTTGATTTGTTGGTTTACTTACTTTATTCTTATTTATAATATATTTCAAAACATCATTATGCATGTAGGGACGGCGTGATGACTAGTTAATAAAAAAGAAAAGACACTTTCGAACCACAAACGACGATTTATAACACAACTGCACTATTTTTATTGTTATGTCAATAGTACCCTTAGTTGGTTTTCTTTTCTTTTTTTTTTTTTTTGAAATGTGATAATATATTTTAAAGTGAATGATTATTTATTATATTTACGTAGGAACGACATGTCACAACCACTAGTATAATAATAGAAATGCCACCGAATATATTTTAAGAGATGCTTGCAATAGTTTAAAATAAATATTTTTATCAATTTTTTTTGTTGAAAATAAATTGGAAAATGTATTTTTGTTTGTAACTTCTACTTTTAAAATATTTAAATTAAATTGATTTAAACCAAAAATTACAAGTAACTCCATAATAACTTCTACAATTTATCAGTAAACTTATAGATGTTAATTGTTCTTCCAAATACTCAAAATTTTAGTTTTTTATTTCTTCTATTTACTTTAGTTTTCATACATTTGTCAATTTTCACTACAACTATAATCAGGACTTTCTCTACAACCTATTCTTACCACAAACTTAGAAATTATTGCAAATATTCCTTGACCCTAACTAGCCCACAACACATTTGATGCGTATGTATAATTAAATTTTATTATTTTATTTAATATAAAATTAAGAAAAGAAAAATAAAATTAATAACTGATCACAACCAACATTTTGTAAACAATTTTTATTAATTTTAAATGTGTATGAAGAGCACATTTTTTTATCGAAAAATTTAAAGAGATAGTCTAGATATGTTTGAGGGTATTTGATCAATATACATTTGTTATAAATGAACCATTTCAGTCGATGACAAATAATCTTTTAGTTTAGTGGTCAAAGTTGAGGTTTTATGATTGGAACCTTAACAATATATGGGATGTTGTCTACTGTATAGTAGGTGTGGTATTTTTATTGTAAGAGTAGTTATTGTTTAGATACAATTTATCTGATATTGTCGATTAGTATGTGATTATTGTAATTGTTTTTTGTTAGATTGACACTCGATAAAAAATAATTATAATCAATTCATTTCAATTAATAATAGTTCATCGTTTTTCTTGAAAAAAAAAAAAACCAGATAAAGCACACTCAAATAAAAATAAATGATCAATTGAATCCAAAGAAAGCAACATCTGGACAAGGGAAAACTTTTTGGGAATTTCGCGGAAGCTTCCCTATCCTTCCATCATCATAATGTAATAATATTTAGGGCGAATTATAATGATATATCATGAAATTTGGCATAATTATGGACACCCTTCATTGTTTTTAAATTATAAATAACTCCCTGAGGTTTGTTTCCCTCTAACAAATAATCCATTTTCATCTATTTTTATGCGTGAATTGACAAAATGTCCTTATACAAATTGATTATTTTAAAAAAAAAATTTAAATATTTTTGGACAAAAATGTGTGGGGAGAGATTTTTTTACGTTTTTTTACACAGATGAACAATAATGTAATTTACCTCGGCTATTTTTTTGCAATTTAAAAAAAATCAAGGGCAAAATAGATCATTTCAAACCCTTGGTTAAAAATTATAAACCTTAGGGGACTATTTGTAATTTTTGAAATAATAAGAGAGTATTCGTAATTACGTCAAACTTAAGGGAGGTCATTGTAATTCATCCTAATATTATTTTTATCAGTGTTTTTTCTTAAATTGTAAAATGATTACTTATCACACTATATTTAAGAAGATATTTAAATAGAGTGTGACTATTGAAATAACAAACGCGAGTTCATAAATAATAAAATATTTATGTCATTATATATAATTTCACAATATAAAACTCATTCCAATGATTAATGATACAACATAATTTCAATGCTAATATCACTGCGGCTTAAAAATCATGAAAAATCAGTATTATCTACCACGATCAAATAAAATTGATGCTAAAATTTAAATTTTGACCATGATTACTTGATATATCTATAGTCAAAATATTTACGATAATTTTATTATAGCTAATGTTTCGACCTCACTTGCAGAAATTTCGACTAATAATCATTGCGCAACCGTGGTTATTTGGTATTAGCCATAATTTTTTTTATTTTTAACTATAATTATTAACCATAACTAATGTCTCCCTAAATTAGTTTCCAAACCCCAAGACCAAGAAGTGGGCTCTCATTTAGTCAGGCCCAACATAGATTTACAGCCGAATGTATTAAGCCCATTTTTATCAAGATGAGACTAACATGACAGGATCCATAAACAAGGCCCAATCGGCAAGCTCAAACACCCAACAACAAGATTGCCATGTTATCTAACTTCTACACGCCAAGGGCCACATCAACCAAAAATATCTCCAACTAACGCCTCTGATATCAACGGGACTAGCTGAACTAAGTTGCTAGTAACCGACTTTGTTATTTGTTGAGTTGACTGGACAAGACTCATTCAATTAACTCTTTAAAGATAACTCCAAATCAGGTATGAATATACAAAAATAACTCCCAAAGGTTTATGGCGGTATGCAACTTGCCCTAACTAACCCACGTATTTCTCTAATTCCCTCTATAAGTGGAGGTCTTGTTGCAATCAAAATGTTACTTTAAGTCTTTTCAACTCACTTTCACTCAACTCACTTTCTCTTGTGAACAACAAGACTACAGGCACCTTGCTACTTTTTTGCACCTTATAATTATACTTCATCTTTACATATTCAAGCACCCCCACATTGTTTATTTCACTATTACCTCACATTATTTCAAGTTCTTCCCATTTCTTTTTTCAGTTATTTAATTATTGACTTAAGTATTGGAATCTAACCTCTATTTTGTAGGTTAGTTCACTACAAAAAAAACTGTGTCAGAGCAACGGATTTTATATAAAAATCCGTGGCAAAATAGTTTTGCCACGGAAATTTACAACGGAATATTTTTCGTTGCTATAGGTAGTAGTGCTATAGTTGCAGCAACTTTTTCATCCGTTGTAAATTTTGCCTTCACTACAAAAAAATCCGAGATTTGGAGTGGATTTTATGACCGTTCCAATGCCCGTTCCTATTAGGAACGGTCATTGGAACTATTAAGGAATGGAATCACGCCGCTGACGTCATATTCCTCATATATTCGATCCTTTGTTTTTGGAACGGTCAGACCATTCCCAAAATTGTTTCAATTCTTGTGTTACAAGTTGTGTTCCTGCGACCGTACCAAAAGTAGAATAGTAAAATATTGTAACACGGTTTGAAACGCTTTTATAACCATTGGAACGGCCCACCAAAGGCAGATGTGTACCGTTCCAAAATGAGGTCCAACGTCCGTTGAAATATGGACAATTGAATAAATCGTTCCAAAATGAAGTACAATTTGAGATGGTTTAAGTACTTAGAAATACTTGTATTACAATACTTGTTCCTAAATATGGTATTTGTGAAAAATAATATGCGTTCCAAGGACCGTTCCAAAGTGAGTTACAATTTGGCATGGCCTTAATAGATAAATTATATTGTATTACAATACCCATTCCAACTAAGTACAGTTATATGTTATAAAGCCGTTCCTAATTATATTTTTAAATAACTGTTCCTAACTCTATAGAACCGTTCCAAACGTTACTCAAAATCGTTCCAAAATGTGTATAAAAAATATCTAGTGTACGTTCCGATTATGACATCTCAAGATTCGCCAACCGAATTAATTCCAAACTTAACCACATATAAGATTATGTCTATTTTGAATATATCTAACGGTCTGATTTAAAATCACGTGGCCTGATTGAAGGTTGCACTGTTTTGAATTTCGCTTATTACGAACCAGATACGATATCTCAATATCCGTATACCAGAAATGTCCGAAACTTCATCGAATATAGTCTTTTGTCTATTTAATCATATCTAACGATCTGACCAAAATTTTAACGGTCTGGTTAAGCGATGCAGTACAATAATATAAGATGCTAGTTACATCTCTGTAATACTAATAAATTAATTAGAATATACAAATAACTTCATATAATGAACATATATCAATCTCATGAAAAATATTTTATGTTTTTAATTGTCTTAATCCACATATTGTATACTTTTATGCGCTCATTAACATGTCTGGTACGAGTTTTTATTAGTTTTTATTTATTTTCTTGAAAAATGAATAATTATTTGGAATTCAAATAGAAATGGTTTTTAACAAACAGGAACGGTCGGCTAAAAAAATGACCATTCCAAAAAGAATTCCAACATAATTTTATTTTGGCGCATTTTGAAAAATAGGAGGGAAAATTAAATTTAGAACAAATATTTCAAATTGACCGTTTCAAACAGAATTTCAATATAATTTCATTTGGCGCCTTATGAAAAATAGGTGGAAAAATTAAAATTTGGAACGGTTATTTCAAATTGACCGTTCCAAAGAGATTTTCTTTTGGCACCTTATGAAAAATAGGTTGGGCAAAATGGTGCTGTTTTGTTAGCTTTGGAACGGTCTACTAAAAAATGACCGTTTCAAAAAGTTAATATAAAAGTGGCACTTAGCAGATTTTTAATATGTTTACTTTGTATCAGTTATATGGGCAATAATCCAGATACAAAAATAAACTGCTATTTACTATCCCTCACTTCAATTCAAAATGTGCCTACAATTATATTTTTCCCCATGCTATTTAAATGCCGTCAAATCAGTCATGTTGTGTAATAAAGGAACATTAAATGCTAAAACCATATTTTTAAGCAAGGTATTTGTGCAATGTGAGGGGCCTTTATTCCTCTTTAATCCGCCAGTTATCCCCACCCCAATATCCTTCACATTGATCTCCTCCTCCTCCTCACCATCATCCACCACCATCACCGGGCCTCTACCACTACGCTCTTCCCTTGCTCCTCCTCACCATCATCCACCACCGCCGGCATATGGCCCTCGAACAAATCCATGTGCACGAACAACTTATCCTTTTGCGAAAAGCTCGTCGCCCAAGAACACCTCCACTTGCTCTTCCCACAATGCTTCAAATGGTTGTTCGAGTCCGCCACAACAGATAAACTCTTCTTATTGCAACGCTTGCAAGAATACATCTCGGGACAGTGGCTCCTCTTGAAGTGATTGATCACACAAATCGCACTCTTCAGAGGCTTGAACTGCTTGTGGAGTTGGGAAGATGAAATAGAGCTAAATTTGGAGTCGGGAAGAAGAAGAAATAGAGTCGGGAAGAAGAAGAAAATAGGCAGACAAATCGAATGGAGTCAGGAAGAAGAAATGGAGCTAAATTTGGAAGCAATAAGTGCCACCTACCTCTTGATACAACATTTAAGACAGCATGTAGTTTCATAGAAATATGGGGGCACACAAGGAATTTTGAATGCTCATACAAGGGGCAGAGTCAACAAGAAAAGTTAGTGTGGATGAGCGTGGGTCCCACATATTGTTAATATGTGCCTTGGAACCGAGATTGGAGTATGGGGTTTTGTGGGGGTTAACAGCGGGCCGCGTGAATTTATACCAGGCCAGCCATATTTGTAGTAAACACTTGACAATGCCATATTAGCCCAGATATCTGGACTAATCCAACGCGGTAAACATAGCTTTACTGGTTTAACTTAGGGTTGCATTTGGTTCAATAAGAGGAAGGGGAAGTGAAAGGGCAGGTGAAGTGAAGACGGGGGAGCTCCCTTTGTTTGATATGAGGAAAATAAATTGAAAAAGAAAGACTAATTTTTAAAATTTCACGGATTAGTCATTTCTCTTCATTTTGTATTAGAAAATAAAAAAGTTAATATTATACTTGATGCGAGTCGCTCGTTAAGAGAGTCTTCAGACTTGAGCTTTTTCATGCCTTGATTCCTGCAAGTTTGAAAAGGGACTTACAAAAAATATGTTAACACTCCGACGCTCAAATCGAACAGTTGTGGAAACAATAGATCAACGTAAATAATGAAATAATGATGAAAACTGAGGCGGAGAATTATGTGAATATGAGAGTGCTTTTGTGGCTGAGTAAGCGATTTTGTGTGCTAGTATAGGTTCAGAATACGTTACCATTATTAAGAAAGAACTTGCTTTTATAAGGTGAAGTCCCCCGGCGGACAAAGGGTCTTGTCCCCTAGGGAATCAGGGAGGTACTTGATGTGGATGTCTCCTCAGAATACGGAATCAATTGAGGGAGATCTTTAAAGAGTCTGGCTTGACTAGGGGAGTTCATGGTTGGGTAAGGCGTCTGCTTGGCCTCATCCTGAATTCTTAGGGATGCAGATAACGTGGGAGGATTTGCCCTGTCCCTGTTGTACGTACTCCATGTGTCCATCCACGTCCTCTTTAATTATGCGAGTAATGTCCTGCCATTTGGGTGGATGCCCTCCTGGAGGCATTGTCTTACGTTGAGCCTCGGATTGGCCAACTTTTTTTAGGTATATCAATACTGAAAGAATTTAAAGTTACTAAAAAATAAAATTTAAATTTAAAAACTTATTAATAAAAATATTCATCAAAGAAGAATAAAATTATTTTTCATATGATAATCTTTCTCATATACTTTCAATTTTACTTCTCTTCCGTATATTCTCCTTAATCAAACACCAATTTTTTTCTTATACATTCATTTTACTACCACTTTTCTTATACACTAATTTTCCATCTCAACTAAACAAGCTCTAAGTTCAATCAACAAAATCTATCACATTTTAGTTGATTGATCTTATTCGAATTAGATTTTTTCCTAAAATTTTAAATAAAAGAAAAGAATTACGGTTGAGATTCAACAACCTTGAATCTTGAATTTAATTTAGGATATATTATAACCACCTTTCCTGAAATTTGACATAATTATAAATAACTTCTCGTTGTTTGAGAAATTACAAATACTCATTGACTTAAATATTTGTCTAACAACGAACCCATTCTGTTAGGTTTTCATCCAATTGTTGTGGTGTACTATTCAAAATGCCTTTTTGAGTTATAAGTTATAATTTTATATATTTCTTATAATTTTCTAAAGTATTTTTATGAACTAATATTCTCTATAAATTATTTATTTTACCCACTCTCATATTTTTTTTTATATATTTTTCAAACACTCTTTTCATAAAAATAAACAATTCAACAAGAGTAAAGTAGTACCTTTCACATCTCCGTTCAGGGACTACATAATTATTTTTCATTTGAGGGGGATATTTATAATTTTTCAAACAACGAAAAAATATTGTAATTATATCAAATTTTATGGGAGATAATTGCAATTTCCCCAATTTAATTTAATTAAAATTTGGGATATAGATGGAGTGATTGTAGATGAATAGTAAATTAAGAAACTACTCTCCAAAATCATCTTTCGTCGAAGTTAAAATGGTTGATACATATTAACAGGTGGAAGGAGGGTTGCTGAAAGGTAGGGAATATTCCGTCGAAGATCCCGGCGGATTACGTGATATAAATAACTCCATCCACCACCCCATCCACTTCACCTCCGAACCTCAATTTTCACAAACACCCACAAAACATCACATACTTCAGACAATAAGCAGCGGGTCAGCCGTTAACGTACGTGCATGTATATATAGATTGTTTCGTTTAATATATATATATTTTTTTGGGTATTTATTGAATCTGATCTTTGATCTGTTTGTCTTAATCCATCAAGGGTTCTTTTTTTAAAGAAAAAGAAGAAAGTTAAATCGGGTTTTATGGTGTATAATTTGATTGCTGTCATGCAAAGGCGATGGTTGTTCTTTAGTGGAGATCTTGTAGGAACTGTCAGTTTAGAATATTCAGATCAAGATTTGAGATAAATATCATATTCATGGAAAATCTTAACTCAGATTGGGTTTGTTAGATTTAAACCAATTGATTTAATTCGACCTGTGGATAAGAATTTTTCAATATTCATGATTCTTGTTTTTCTCTTTCTTTGTATAGGATCAGTACTGAGAGCTTGACAATGGCGGAAGACAACTTGAAAGTACTGAGCGCCCTTGATGTGGCCAAGACCCAATGGTACCATTTCACTACAATCGTCATCGCCGGAATGGGCTTTTTCACCGACGCCTACGATCTCTTCTGTATATCCCTCGTCACCAAGATGCTTGGTCGGATTTACTACCACGTCGATGGCTCCCCTAAGCCCGGCAGCCTGCCGCCCAAAGTTTCCGCCGCCGTCAACAGCGTTGCGCTCTGCGGGACACTCGCGGGCCAGCTCTTCTTCGGGTGGCTCGGCGACAAGATGGGCCGGAAGAAGGTTTACGGCGTAACTCTTATGCTCATGTGTATTTGCTCCATTGCGTCGGGCCTCTCGATGGGGAGGGACGCTAAATCCGTCATGGCGACTCTCTGCTTCTTCAGATTCTGGCTCGGTGTCGGCATTGGAGGTGATTACCCGCTCTCCGCCACCATCATGTCGGAGTACGCTAATAAGAAGACTCGTGGGGCGTTCATCGCTGCCGTGTTTGCGATGCAGGGGTTCGGGATTTTGGCCGGTGGGATTTTTGCTATGATTGTGTCTGCTACTTTCCAGGTGAGATTCAGGGCGCCGGCTTATGAGATTGATCCGATTGCGTCGACGGTGCCGGAGGCGGATTACCTCTGGAGGATTATATTGATGGCTGGTGCGCTCCCAGCTTTGCTTACTTTCTACTGGCGGCTGAAGATGCCGGAGACCGCCCGTTACACAGCCCTGGTGGCCAAGAATGCGAAACAGGCGGCCGCAGATATGTCGAAGGTCCTGCAGGTGGATATCGAAGCCGAGCAGCAGAAAGTGGAGCAGATTGCGCAGAAGCAAACGGGCTATGGCCTATTCTCCGGGGCATTCCTTCATCGCCACGGATTGCATTTGCTTGGAACAACGAGCACATGGTTCTTGCTCGACATAGCATTTTACAGTCAGAATCTGTTCCAAAAAGACATCTTCAGTGCAATTGGATGGATACCTGAAGCAAAAACCATGAGTGCAATTCAAGAAGTGTTCACAATAGCAAGAGCACAAACTTTGATCGCTCTCTGCAGCACTGTCCCCGGCTACTGGTTCACGGTGGCCCTCATCGACATCTTGGGAAGATTTGCCATTCAACTCATAGGATTCTTCTTCATGGACAGTTTTTCATGTTTGCTTTAGCCTTTCCTTACAATCACTGGACTAAACCAGACAACCCAATCGGGTTCGTGGTTATGTACTCGCTGACGTTCTTCTTTGCCAATTTCGGGCCCAATTCCACCACATTCGTCGTGCCAGCCGAGATTTTCCCTGCAAGGCTTCGCTCAACCTGCCATGGATATCGGCAGCGGCTGGGAAGTTGGGAGCGATCATTGGGGCTTTCGGGTTTCTGTACCTGGCGCAGAACCAAGACAAGAAGAAGGCGGACGCCGGTTACCCTGCCGGAATTGGGGTCAAGAATTCACTCATTGTATTGGGGGTCGTCAATCTTTTAGGCTTATTGTTCACTTTCTTGGTTCCCGAAGCAAAGGGGAAGTCTTTGGAGGATCTGTCAGGAGAAAAATGAGGACAATAGAGATGGAGATTAGTGTTTTTCAGTTTTCTTTTCTTTGTTTTTATTCTTTTGTAGCAAGGTAGGCTGTTGTGTTACCTGCAAAATCCACTTGATGAGAATTGTTATGTTAAAATTTTCAGTTTCAAGAACTTTAGTGTTTTTATGATCTCTTTTATAAGCTTTCTGGGAATCTTGAGTAATTTCTCAAGCTGAAGATAATTTGGAGAGAACAGTAGCACAGTGAGTTTCTTATACCTGGAACACATGAACATTTCTTATACCTAGAACACATGAACAGTAGTGGTATTTATACTAGTCTTACATGTATAATAGGACATATGACCGGTAAGAGGTCGTTTACTTTTCTGGACGCAAAAAATTATTGATTAGGCCCATTGGAATTAAAATGATGGATAGAATAATTTCACGTATTTTATCAAGTGAAATAAATGTTGATTATATTGATTGATTTATATATCCACAATGTGGGGTGCATTTTACATTAGAGGATAATTTTTCACGTTTACTTATGAATTTCTGATACTACCCTTATGCTTACACGTGATTTGATCCGATTTTTCCAAGAGTTTACAATTCCTGATGCAAGTCTCATAATTTTATCAATATGAATATTGTACCAATAATTTCTCGTAATTATTTTTAAAAATAATAATATTTAATATCTTATAAATTTTAAAATTTTCTTATACAATATAGTAGTAATTTATAAGATTCTTTAAATAAATGTAACCAAACAACCCCTAAAATTAACAAAAAAAATCTACGATCCACTTTAAAAATCAATATCAATCGTATTAATAAAACTTTTGTACAATACATGGGTCCATTATAAGTCTTAAATGCTGGAGTCATTTTTTTAGACAAGGCTCGAGGATGTAACGGTAATTTTCGGACAAAGTCAGCGATTTTAAGTAAAATCATAAGAGAGGGCCTCGCGTGGGCCTTGCAGGAAAAGAAATCTTGCACCCCGGGCCTTGATAAGTTATATGGGTTAATCGCGGGCTGGATGAATTTCAAGCGGGCCGATGTCCGGCGAAGTAAATGGATGATTTCATGGATTGGCCCAGATATCCAGCAATATCTGGGTCAGTTCATGAAAGTAAACGACCCATAATAGTATTTATACTAGTCTATTACACGCTTCTAATTACAAATGTGCCTAAATGATTAGATTTTTAGGATATGATTGGTATCAGAGAATGTGTTAGGAATGGAATGAATATTCTTAATCTTATTCCAAACACATGTTTGGTACAAGTTTGAAATAGGAATACCCATTGTCTCATTACCCATGGTTTTAACTTTTCCCAATAGATTGGAAATATTTCTTTTTTATATATATTCCTAAAATAAATTTTTTAACAAAATTATAATTCCAAGATTCATAGTCACAAAATTATGTATTATTTTGAATACTTTAAATAAAATGAATTTCAATATAATATATTTAAATATGTGTTACCCAAATATAAAATATATAATATAAAAATCAAAAATTTTAAAATATTTATTAAATATAATATAAAGTTATTAACATCTTTATACGCATTTTATCAAATATTACTATAAGTTATATGCATTTTACCAAATAATAAGTACTTTATTAAAAAAAATTAAATATATGAAACATCCAACAATATGTAATATTAATTTATAATTAACTTAGCATTTCACAAAATAATATTTCTTGTGTCATTAATAAGATGTAGCTTAGTTGTTTTTTATATTAGTTTCAAGTTTCATTAATTATTTACAAAATGTATAAATAAGTTATTTGCAAAGTTTTGATTCAATTATCCTTTTTATTTTTTTGTATATCAAAACATAGGAATGACATACAAACATCATTTCATTCCTACTAATTTTATTCCATTTCCAAATTTATTCTATTCCCCCAAATTCATTCTTACATACAAATCACACCCTTAAGGGTTTCATTGAATTTAGAGGTCTTCGGATGGGATTGTGTAGATCTAAAAAATCATTTTAATTTGATTTAGATGATGAAAATTAATAATAATAATAATAATAATAATAATATAATAATAATAATAATAATAATAATAATAATAATAATAATAATAATAATAATAATAATAATAATAATATAATAATAATAATAATAATAATAATAATAATAATAATAATAATAATAAATAATAATAATAATAATAATAATAATCCAAATGTAACTCCCACATCAAATCCTAAAATCTAAACAAAAGTAGTACTTTCTAAAGAAAATCATCCATAGCATTTATCATCTGCCGCCACGTATTCATTCCCCGATTAGCTACCAACCCCAGTATAGCTCCTCATCACCCGTCTCATATACCTCATCTGCAAGGGGTGGTAAGTGGCATGAGCGACTAATCGCCGAGTAAGCGGTTCCTACCTCTTACCGCGTGCAAACACAGTACGTTGGTAAAGAATGACTGTCATGTCGGATCCATTGACCCTAGATACACGGAGTCACCCTTCTTACTTCACACACAATGGTAACTTGAAAAGCAAATGAATAAAGGAGGAAATTTACAATTTCAAAGTATTTGTCACGACAATGATAACACTAAACTTTTCAATAAAAACAAGGTATACACAATAATGGTAGGTGACAACAACAATGTGGAAAAAACAAACAGCGCAAGTGTTTCCATAAATCGACCATTTTATCAAAGTAGGCATGCTCGCATTCACTAGCAACATAACAGACTCTTACTTATTTGTGACTATAATTATAATCCATAATCCGGGCCTCAATCTTTAACCCCGATTGAGAGGGTCAGAATATAGTCTCAGTTTACAACCCCAACTGAGAGGGTCAGAAAAGGTTCTCAGTTTATAACCCCAACTGAGAGGGTTAGACATAATTTCTCAGTTTATAACCCCAACTGAGAGGGTCAGACATAACTTCTAAGTTTTTAACCCCAACTGAGAGGGTTAGAACAACTCTAGTATTCCCGGTTAACTGGGATTTTGTTAACGGTTGAGCATGTTCTGTCTATCAGTCGATGAACGTGAGCATGCTTTTACATAAAAACATAACATAACATTTATCACCCACATTTCGTTTTCAAAAGGTGGTAAAAACAATGGAAAGATATCGACGAAAGCATAATTGGTACAATATAATGACTCTAAAATTTCAAGTTGACAAGGTGTTTGCAACAATAATTAACAGATAATCCTATCGCATGTAGCTCAATTTGGACGTTGTGAAATATCATCAAGTTGCATCATATTTTGAATCTAAATATATATAAAAATTTAGAAAATAGTGCAGACACATCACATAAGAGGGAAGAAACCACTTACCAGAGTATCTTGATTCCCACTCGGTCAACTCACCACTCAATCGACGCAATCGAAGCCTAAAAGAAATCAATTTAACCCCGTTAATCCAAGTCATGCATTCTGCCTCTACTAAACTTAATTACATCTCCCACATCCGCTTAGACGTACTATAATATACACAATATGTCGTATATCCTCGTAACCTTATTTTACTCTGTTGAATCGAGTCAATTCACATCACAACTAAACACGTAATTTGCCCCCAAATCTTCTAATCTCAATTAATAATAATAATAATAATTATAATAACAACTCTCATTAACAATAATAACGGAACACTAATATAATGTAATGTATGTCCTTCTAAACTACCTAAGAATACTGTATGACTAAATGTGCATATATATAATCATTACTTCTTCTATTTGAATACAAATCACAACTGCCAAATATATACATATTGTGCTTGCTAGTATTCTATAAAACAGAACTTGCAATTTATGAAACTATGCTTCTGATTCCAATTACCTCGGCAACCACCATACGGAATTTCAATCGTTATATCTCAATCCCTACTGTGCAGGAATCTTAATTGTCAGTTTTTTTTAATTCTCTTTTAATGCCTACCGAGATCCTAATCCCTTGCCACCACACTATTGCGAATTGGTTTATCAAGATTAATTATCTATACAATTCATAGAACCATGCCCAATGTAAATTCTCCTAAAACTACTAATTGAGATGGAGATCTACCTTGTTATTGGCGCTAATTGGTGCCTCAATTCCCTCGTCGTTTGGTTCAATCACCGAACCACCTAGAATTCATAAAAACATTTCAGCCAAGCCTTAGGTAAACATGGAGAGGTGAAGCTTGTGTAAATCCCGCCTATGAGAGGGGTTGATCAAGAATAGGGTTTGAGAGTTTGAATATGAGGGAAATACTAGGTTTTTGAATAGTAGTTGACATATAGATGGACTTTAGGGATTGTTTCACTCTAAAACTCTCCAAAAATCTTCCAAAAATACTATTTTTTAGAGGGGTAATATATGCACTCGAAAATAAGAGTGAAAATGAGTCATATTAGTGATAATAATAATAATAACAATAATATTATAATTTTAATTGCATTATTCTAATATTTTAGTCGGGTCTTTACATCTCCCCCCTTATAAGGAGTTCGTCCTCGAAACTAAGAGTACCTCTAGTATTGAAGAGGTGGGGTACTTATCACGTATAGCATTCTCCATCTCCCATGTGGCTTCTCGTTCAGTATGGTTGGCCACTGCACTTTGATGTATGGTATAGCTCTAGTTCGGAGGACTGCTCCTTTCTGTCGACAATCCTAATCGGCAACTCCTCATAGCTTTAGTTTTCCTTTACAAGGAGAGGTTCGGGTTCTAGCACATGCGTTGAATCTGGTATATACTTCCTTAACTGTGACACGTGGAACATGTTATGATTTTGCTAGCGGCGGGGGCAAGGCTACCCGATAGTCACTTCCCTACCCTTTCTAGTATGTCGTATGGTCCTACATATCGCGGGCTTAACTTCCCACTTCTACCAAAACGTACCACCCCCGCGTTGGAAACATTTTTAGGTACACCTTGTCTCCAGGGTGGAACTCTAGTGGTCTTCTTTTTGCATCTGCCCAACTCTTTTGTCGATTTTGGGCCTCCTTAAGCCTTTGCCTGATGGTCGTGACCTTCTCCACCATCACTTGCACCAGCTCTGGTCCCGTGATCACCTTTTCTCCTACTTCGTTCCAGCACAATGGCGATCTACACCTCTCCGTATAAGGCTTCATACGGGGCCACTCCAATACTACTATGATAGCTGTTATTGTATGAAAACTCTACTAAGGTTAGGTAGTCGCTCCAACTCCCTTTGAAGTCAAGCACACAAGCTTTGAGCATGTCCTCTAAGGTCTGAATTGCTCTTTTCGATTGCCCGTCTGTCTGGGGGTGATAGTTGTACTGAGCTGCACCTTCGTCCCCATTGCTTGTTGGAGACTTCTCCAAAATCTCGATGTGAATCGAGGGTCCCGGTCTGACACTATGCTCACTGGAATACCATGAAGCCTTACTATATTGTCTATGTAGACCCCAGCTAGCTTGTTCATTGAGTAAGTGGTGCGTATAGGAATGAAGTGCGCCGATTTGGTTAAACGATCTACAACCACCCAAATCGCATCGTATCCTAGACGTGTTCGTGGTAGTCCTACCACGAAATCCATAGTAACGTGTTCCCATTTCCACTCCGGGATCTCTAATGGCTGTAATGGGCCGCCTGGTTTTTGGTGCTCGCCTTTCACTTTATGGCACGTCATGCATTTTGAAACATGTTCCGAGATATCCTTTTTCATCCCATTCCACCAAAAGTTTTCCTTTAGGTCTCGGTACATTTTTGTACTCCCAGGATGTACAGAGAGCCTCGACTTATGAGCTTCATACATGATATCTCCCCTAATGTCACTATCGTTGGGAATGCATAATCTATGTTTCATATACAGGTTTTTGTCCTCCTTTATATGGAAGTCAGGGTTTGATCCAGTCTCGACCTTTTTCCTAATTCTCTTTAGTTCCATGTCCGCATGTTGGGTGGTTTGTATTCGGTCTAGTATGGAGGGTTGGACCTTTAGCATGGCCAGGACACATTCCGTCGAGTCCACGACCTCATTGCATCATCTCTCGAGTATTCATTCTCCTTTCGATTTTTGTCTAGAAGTTTCTGCAACTCTACCACAGCTTTTGCTAAGTCTCCACAATGCCCTAACGCAGTCATCACACGATCAGTCATGTCTACCATAGGTTGGGGAAAGTCTCTCTAGGCCGATGTACGTGGTCTCCCAAATGGCTCCATATCTATACACAAAAATAAAATCTATATAAGTGCCCCCTTGGCATTAACATTGAGTTATACTCCACTACTGGTACCCTACCGTCATGAATGGTAGCTATGCGCCCACAACCCGACAAGAACCCTAGGTCGCACCTCTATCCAATCCCAATTCGTTACCGCCAACTCTAGAAAACCCTCTATTACATCCAAAATATCCCACTTGTTCAAACCTAACTTAATAGTTCTCAAATCGTAAACCACGCTCTGATACCACTAAATCTCACGCCCCAAATCAGGGTCAAGACACGACCATACCACCAAGTCCCTAGCCTTAGTAGCATGAAGTCCACGTTACCAACAATAGATTCAAGCTTAATATTTCTCGTTCATAAGAAATAAAATCCCCGAGGACATAATTTGCAGTGGAAAGAAAGAAAAAAAAATAATAATCCAAATGTAACTCTCACATTAAATCCTAAAATCTAAACAAAAGTAGTACCTTCTAAAGAAAATCATCCATAACACTTATCATCTGCCGCCACGTATTCATTCCCCGATTAGCTACCAACTCCAGTATAGCTCCTCCTCACTCGTCTCATATACCTCATTTGCAAGGGGTGGTAAGTGGCATGAGTGACTAATCACCCAGTAAGCGGTTCCTACCTCTTACCGAGTGCAAACATAGCACGTTGGTAAAGAATAACTATCATGTCGTAACACACAATGGTAACTTGAAAAGCAAATGAATAAAGGAGGAAATTTACAGTTTCAAAGTATTTGTCACAACAAGGATAACACTAAACTTTTCAATAAAAATAAGGTATACACAATAATGGTAAGGTGACAACAACAATGTGGAAAAAAAACCAGGGCAAGTGTTTCCATAAATCGACCATTTTATCAAAGTAGGCATGCTCGCATTCACTAGCAACATAACAGACTCTTACTTATTTGTGACTGTAATTATAACCCATAATCTGGGCCTCAATCTTTAACCCCGATTGAGAGGGTCAGAACATAGTCTCAGTTTACAACCCCAACTGAGAAGGTCAGAAAAGGTTCTCAGTTTATAACCCCAACTGAGAGGGTCAGACATAATTTCTCAGTTTATAACCCCAACTGAGAGGGTCAGACATAATTTCTCAATTTATAACCCCAACTGAGAGGGTCAGACATAACTTCTCAGTTTTTAACCCCAACTGAGAGGGTTAGAACAACTCTAGTATTCCCGGTTAACTGGGATTTTATTAACGGTTGAGCATGTTTTGTCTATCAGTCGATGAACGTCAGCGTGCTTTTATATAAAAACATAACATAACATTTATCACCCACATTTCGTTTTCAAAAGGCGGTAAAAACAATGGAAAGATATCGACGATAGCATAATTGGCACAATATAATGACTCTAAAATTTCAAGTTGACAAGGTGTTTGCAACAATAATTAACGGATAATCCTATCGCATGTAGCTCAATTTGGACGTTGTGAAATATCATAAAGTTGCATCGTATTTTGAATCCAAATATATTATAAAAAATTTAGAAAATAGTGCAGACACATCACATAAGAGGGAAGAAACCACTTACCAGAGTATCTTGATTCCCACTCGGTCAACTCACCACTCAATCTGACGTAATCAAAGCCTAAAAGAAATCACTTTAACCCCGTTAATCCAAGTCATGCATTCTGCCTCTACTAAACTTAATTACATCTCCCACATCCGCTGAGACGTACTATAATATACACAATATGTCGTATATCCTCGTAACCTTATTTTACTATGTTGTATCGAGCCAATTCACATCACAACTAAACACGTAATTTGCCCCCAAATCTTCTAATCTCAATTAATAATAATAATAATAATAATAATAATAATAATAATAATAATAATAATAATAATAATAATAATAATAATAATAACAACTCTCAGTTAACAATAATAACGGAACACCTAATATGATATAATGTATGCGTATAACCCTCCTGCTAAACTTCCTAAGAATACTGTATGACTAAATGTGCATATCTATAATCATTACTTCTTCTATTTGACTACAAATCACAATTGCCATATATATACATATTGTGCCTGCTAGTATTCTATAAAATAGAACTTGCAATTTATGAAACTCTGCTTCTGATTCCAATTACCTCGGCGACCACCATACGGAATTTCAATCGTTATATCTCAATCCCTACTGTGCAGGAATCTTAATTGTCAGTTTTTTTTTAATTCTCTTTTAATGCCTACCGAGATCCTAATCCCTTGCTACCACACTATTGCGAATTGGTTTATCAAGATTAATTATCTATACAATTCATAGAACCATGCCCAATGTAAATTCTACTAAAACTACTAATTGAGATGGAGATCTACCTCGTTATTGGCGCTAATTGGTGCCTCAATTCCCTCGTCGTTTGGTTCAATCACCGAGCCACCTAGAATTCATAAAATTTCTTCAGCCAAGCCTTAGGTAAACATGGAGAGGTGAAGCTTGTGTAAATCCCGCCTATGAGAGGGGTTGGTCAAGAATAGGGTTTGAGAGTTTGAATATGAGGGAAATACTAGGTTTTTTAATAGTAGTTGACATATAGATGGACTCTAGGGGTTGTTTCACTCTAAAACTCTCCAAAAATCTGCCAAAAATACTATTTTCTAGAGGGGTAATATATGCACTCGAAAATAAGAGTGAAAATGAGTCATATTAGTGATAATAATAATAAAAATAATACTATAATCTTAATTGCATTATTCTAATATTTTAGTCGGGACTTTAAATTCCTTCTTTTTCTTTAATGTGTTGTGTTAGTTTATATATTTTACTCTTATTTATAATATACTTTAAAACGTAAAAAATTATTTATTTTATGCACGCAGGAATGACATGCCGCGACGACTAGTATATAATAAACTATTTAGTAGTTTGAATTGTTCTAAAATACTTAGAAGATGAATAATGTATCCAACTAAAAAAAATATCAAATAATATTTCAACCAATGACTTTGCTAGAGAAAATCTTAATTCTTTTAAGAAAAAAATAATTTACTATGGCACAACAAAATTCAAAATAAATAACACATGAATCATATATAAAATACTACTATGAATTTAAACCCTTACTTAAGTACCCTTTTCATAATAACTAAAATTAGTTTTGGAAGAATCAAATTCTATTAAAAAAAAAAAAAGAGAGAACAATATTTAGTAGTCCTAAATTATTGCTTTAAACTACTTAGAGAATAAATAATATATTAAACTAAAAAAATAAATATGCAAATAACATTTATGCGCAATTACTCTGGTAGAAGAAATCTTAATTATTTTTAAGAAATTAAAATTTAATTGATTATGGCACATTAAATATAAAATAAATAACACATGAATAATATATAAATTACTAATCTGAACTTCAATATCTACACATATAATAATATTTAGTTGCAAATAAAAATTATCAATCTTATTAAATTAGAAGTGCTATTGAAAATTTTAAAAGACTGACTTCTGACTAATTGACTCTATTTTAATATTAATAGGTAATAAAATCACTGCCCCCCTCCTCGCCCGCCCGTCCGCCCGCCCGACTTTGAGATTGAACAATAGTGTAAACAATAATATTGATGTACATAAAAGTGGGTTGGGTGAAAGAGGCCCAAACAGTTCAAAAGAAAGAAAGAAGATCGCATGAGCAGAAAAGATTGCAAACTCAAGGTGCCCTCCGAGGGGGCCGGTTCAGGTAATGGCCCATGGTGCCCCTAGGAAGCCTATTCCAGATGGAGCCCCCAGGGAGCCCGGCAGGAAGCGCCACCAAAAAATAAATTGATCAAAATAATCCCAATTGACGCAAGGTCCAGATCCAAGAGGGCCTCACAAGCCTACAAAAAAACTTAAGGCTTGAAATCCCCAAGCCAAAGTAAAAGCCCACATCACGTGGCGTCTACGGAAGGACTAGGTGGTATCCACGTAGAACCTTTGGGGGCACACCCCACAGTGTGATGTGGTTTGGGACTTGATATGTTTCCCATTGCACGAGATATTGTCCATTTTGCGTTCTAGGAGTTTAACGGGTTTGTCCTGAAAATGCGCATTGCTAGGGAGATGAGGTCTTGGGGCTTTTAAGCCATTCAAGTTTCTAGTTTGCAACCAATGTGGGACACTTAAATATATCATTAGTCCCCCAAACGAGGGGCTTGGACTAGCACATGGTATCGTTCCCACATATGGTGTCAAATGATGCAACTTGCGACTCAATCAGGGACCTTTGGCAAATTTGAGAAGAAGATATTTCTAACATCTGGCTTTCACGTGTTCGTAGTGTGCTGGGAGTGCGAGCTTCTGATTTATTGACCACCAACTTGGCGATGTTTATGGAAAGTTGATCTAAGCATTGAAGATGAACACCTGTTCGCGAGCTAGAGACAAAAATGTTGGACGTGGAGGACTCGAGGAAAGAGGCAAGGATCACTTTCCTTTTGTCAACCAACTAGAAAATCCCTTCCGTCAATGACTTTTGCAATGAGCAACTATGCGGTCAGGGAGAGCGAGATTGGGAGAGGTTTGATACTCCGCCTCCACCACCACTAGTTCAAATGACATAAGAAGCGCTCCGCCAATTGGTCGAGGACGCTTCCACCCAAGATGCAAATAGAGTAGTAACCCAATACATCCGAAATATGGGCCACCCCATGACCCTCTCGCCATCCACATGGAGTTCAAGATATTCCCTCGGCTCCCAAGGATCATGAGTAGAGGCCCAAGGATGCCAAAGAAGAAAAAAACCGCGAGGAAGAAGTGAAGATCACATCCCGAAAGGGGTCATTTCCTTCCACCGTCCCCAAGGGGAGGTCGAGCACCACCCCCTCCTGGAGAAGTGCTATCTTAAGGAGAAGTATTATCTCGAGGAAAAGAGCCTCAATGGGAGAGCGGAGGTCAAGCACTACCCCTCCTAGAGAGTGCCATCTCAAGGAAGAGTACTATCTCGAGGAGAAGTATCTTAAGGGGAACGGGGTGTCAAGCACCACTCTTTCCTGAAGGAGTGCCAACTCGAGGAAGAGAGTCTCAAAAGGAGAGGGGAGGTCAAGCACTGCCTCTTCCTCGAGGAATGCCACCTTGTAGAGGAGACTCTCTAATGGAGATGAGAGGCCAAATACCTCTTCCACCCAGATTTGTTGGCCCTGCAAGATCACTACAAAAAAAATGCGGCAATTATGACGGTTTACAACGACCGTTCCAAACCCCGGTGTAAATTGGCACGGTCAATGGAACTGTTGTGGCACGGTGACCCATTGTTGATGTCACTTTCATATTAATCAGAATCAAAATATATAGGAACGGCATGACCGTTCCTGGTTTTGTGCCAACCTATGTATGCCGAACAGTAAGCCACATAACCGTTCCAAAAAGGGGACATATATATTTTGGCATTACATTTGGAATGAATATGTGGAACTTTGAAAGATTCTTTGACCTAAGAGCATTACAGGTCCTATCCGTGTTCCAAAGACCGAGACACATTGGAATGCATGGCTGACTGTTCCAAAATATAGTGCTAAATGAGACCATTTTACGCCTAATGTGAACAATGTAACGCAATGACCATTTCAAATTGTGGGTCGTACGAAAATGAAGTGTGAGTTCCAACGGTCGTTTCAACATGTGTTACTATTAAGAACGGTCCATGTACATAATAGATTATGTATTCCGATTATCATTCCAAATATGCTCCAACGGCTATATTTTAACGGCTAGCTTAGCATTCGTGTTTCCGTTCATGAGCCCGTTCCTAATGCTAAAGCAAAGGCTATATTTCAACGGCTAGTTGAGGTGTTCCAAATAGTATTCCAATGTCCGTTCCAATATTTTTCTATATATATGTTCCCTTCATTCTAATTGTTCTTCTTACTGTATCTCTAATTCATTTCTTCTAACTCCCTCTCTTGAATTCTTATACGTAAAATCAAAATATCAACAATCTCCCGTAAATTTGCATTGATTTTTACAGGTGTTTTAATCAGGTAACAAGTTGAAACCCTTTAATGGTTGTATATATATATATATGTATAAATTTACTATGTTTATTTAATTACTGTTGTGAATTGCTTGTGGATGTAGGACTAATCATGTTAAGACAGTTGAGCAGATGGATATATGACCGAGACCTACTGGGTGTGACGCCGGAGTTTGAGGATGGTGTTACAACATTTCTAGAATGGGTCCAGTCTCGACGTGGATATATGGACGGGGAGAAGATTAAGTGTCCATGCCGAAAGTGCAAAACGAACAGTTCAAAACATCGGACGAGGTAAATTTTGACTTGTGTATGAAAGGGTTTATGCCGTAGTATTATAATTGAACTTCACATGGTAAGGAGAGGGTGCAAGAATATTGTGATGTATTGATCGTGCCCCCTGTTCAGCAGCAGCAAACGCCAGCCGTTCAAGAGGAGGATAGTTCGCATTAGGGTGATGCAGCTCAGATGGATTGGGTGTAGAGGATGATTTTTTATGCCGTCGAGCCATCTTTCTGGTCCTCCTATAACTAGGAGGGACCGGCTGATGATAGTACTCAGTATTGTCCTTCTGATGTCGGGCCTAGTTCATATTACAGTGAGGGGCCCTATGATTATGTGTTTAGGTTGTCAGACCGGTTTTTTGATGTAGTTCATGCTGGCGACCAACTTTTGTGGAACGGTTGCACTCAATCTTAGTTGGCGTCAATTGCTAGTTTGGTGAATATCAAGGCCGATAGGGGTTTTTACGAGCGAATATATGATCAATTGTGTCAGTATTCTGATCATATAATGCCCCACGATCACACTTTCCCTCCCGATTATTACAGTACAAAGAAATTGATAAGAGACTTGGGGTTTACCAGTTGAGAAGATTGATGTGTGTAAAACGGTTGGATGCTGTACTGGAAGGACGACATTGATCTGGAATATTGTAAGTTTTGTTGAGATGCTAGGTACAAGCCACCAAGGACAAAAATCCTAGACGCAAGAAGTCCCCGTATGCCATTCTTAGGTATCTGTCGTTTACCCCTCGACTGCAGAGATTGTACGCGTCAGAGACTATTGCCGAGCACATGATGTGGCATGCCAACCATCAGATGGAAGAGGGATCCATGTGCCATCCGTCCGATGCAGAGGCTTGAAAGCATTTCGACCGGACATATCCCGAGTTTGCAGCTGAGCCCCGCAATGTTAGACTAGGGTTGTGCATGGATGAGTTTCAACCGCACGGGCAGTATGGTAAAACTTATTCATGTTAGCCCGTGATACTTACACCGTACAATCTCCCACCGGAAATGTGTATGAAGTCTGAGTATATGTTCCTAACAATGGTGATCCCTGGCCCATCCAATCCCGAATGTCTTATCGATGTCTACCTGGAGCCGTTGATCGAGGAGTTGTAAAATTTATGGCATGTGCGTGTACGTACGCACGATAATGCGTCAAACCATGCACTCATGATGCGGGCCGCATTGATGTGGACAGTGAATGACCTACCCGTCTATGGGATGACGTCTCGATGAAGTACCACTGGGGGTATGGGGTGTCTTGATTTTATGGAAGACACATGGGCATTTTATTTGCAGCACGATCGGAAGGTATGCTATTTTGACTGCCACAGACAGTTCCTCCTACCGGACCATCCTTACCGCAGGAACAAGAAAACCTTCACTAAAAATCAAACGAAAAGGAAGGTTGCACGTCCGAGGATGACTGGAGAGCAGATTCGAACCCGTATCAATGCGTTTAGTGTTGCAGTCGAATAACCGCTGAGTGAACCGGAAGGCTATGGTGTCGACCATAAGTGGACAAAGAAAAACATCTTTTGGGAGCTTGAATACTGAGGGGCGCATCTGATACGACAAAATCTTGATGTCATGCATATTGAGAATAATGTGTTCAACAATATATTCAATACTGTGATGGACATAAAGGGTTAAACGAAGGACAATCTGAATGCACGGAAGGATCTAAAGATCATATGTAATCGGCTGGAGCTTGAGGTGGACGAAAGGAGACCGAACGTGATGCCCAAAGTTGTATATACACCGACGAAGGATCAAAAGACAAGGATATATGAGTGGATTCGTTATCTTAGGTTTCTTGATAGGTATGCATCTAACTTGTCCCGCTACGTCGACATGAAGAAGCTAAGGATGCACGGCATGAATAACCATGATTGTTATGTATTCATGCAGAAGTTGATTCAAATTGCCTTTCGTGAAATGTTTCTTGAGCACGTGTGGGGGGCCTTGATGGAAGTGAGCCTTCTATTCTCGATCCTATGGTCAACCACGCTAGATGTGAACAAGGTAAAAGAATTGGTAGACAGTGTAGCCGTCATCCTGTGCAACCTCGAGAAAATATTTCCTCCTTCATTTTTTGACTCAATTGAGCACCTAATTGTTTACCTTACATATGAGGCGCGCGTTGGGGCCCCCGTGCAATACAGGTGGATGTACCCATTTGAGAGGTAACTACACTAGATTTTTTTATTTTTTATATATATTATTTTTTTGTCATTCTCATTTTAATAAATATTCATACGAATAGATTCCTCATCGATTTGAAGAAGTAGATGAAAAACAAAGCACACGTCGAGGCGTCAATTGTAGAGGCATACATGTCGAAGAAATCGGGCTTCTCTCTTCCACTACTTGAACCTCACATTCTTTGCAAGCGAAGCAGACCCCATCGAAAACAATAATCTCACGAGCAACGACGATCGAATGGTATGGTCCATTTTCAATCACCCGGGCCGAGCAAGTGAAGCCTCAAAGAAGAGGTGGTTGAGTGGTGAGGGACTTCATATTATCGAAACGTACGTGTTGTGTAATTGTGAAGTAGTTGTGCCGTACCACAAGTAAGTTTTTGAGACACACATTATATATACATATGTATCTCTTCGATCATTTTAGTTTGAACATGTATATTTATAATTATCATTGTTCCTAATACAAGTCATTCTTGAATGAACTGTACGAGCAACACCATTCGGAGGACCCAATAATTGATCAACTAATGGCAACTCAATTCAAGGATTGGTTCAAGCATCGTGTAAGTGTCACTTCCTTATAAATTACGACTCTCTGCTCAATTTCTTATAAATTATTTCAATTGCTATATGAATTGCAGGTGAAACCCGAATTGAATCACACAGATGACGAATTGTTGAAGTTGCATTATTGGGGCCCTAGAACAGAAGTGATGACATTCCTGTCTTACTTCGTGAATGGCTTCAATTTCCATACTGAAAGTCACAATGTTGGGAAGTCAATAATGAATTGTGGTATTTGTGTCAAAAGCTCATCATATACACATACGGATTCGGACTTCTATGGAATACTAGAAGAGATAATTCAGTTAGATTACCCACTTATTCTGGGCATGCACATTGTATTGTTTAATTGTCGTTGGGTCGATCCGGTTAGAGGCATGAAGATACACCCTCATTATTACATCGTTGATATCACTTTCAAAAAGCTCTACCAAAAGAAAGAACCATTCATATTGACGCAACAAGCAGTACAAGTTTACTACGCGGATTACCCGAGCATGAAGAGAGACAAAGTCGACTGGAAAGTTGTTTGTAAAATCAAGGCTCGAAAAGTAATCGATCACTCGCTATGGACCGAGGTCGCCTATCAGATGGATGAAGTCGTACCTACTCCAGATGTTGGTACATACAATCAAACATATGAACTTCATGATCCAGCTGGTATACAGTTGGTTGTTTGATCTATCCATGTCACAACATGGAGCAGGTACATCCCCTCGCCAATCTGATGATCAAGATGATGAAGATAGCTTTGACGAGGTTGACACCAAGGAAGAGACTATTGAGCGTATAGTTCTTAGTTATCTTTTAAATATGTAACGAAAATACCTTAGTATAAATATTGTATTAATTATAATTTTTTTATAAAATAATATAATTTTGGAATGGTGTATTAATTTTTTTTATATACCTCAGTTTAAACATTGTATTAATTTTTTTATAAAATAATATAGCAGAATAAAATTTAAAAATTGAAACGGTCAATATATATTACGACCGTTCCTATTACAGTTATAAGTTTTAAATTAGGCGCCCAATGAAAAATAGGTGCGAAATTTGAATTAGAATGGTCCCAGTATTAACCTGACCGTTCCTATGACAGTTACAAGATTACAATTAGTCGACCAATGAAAAAATATGTGGAAATTTTGAAATAGGAACGGTCCCATGATTGCAATGACTGTTCCAATTGTAGGTCCAAATTTTTTATTTGGCGCCTTCTGAAAAATGAGTGGGAAATCAAATGTTGGGCCGATTACTTTATAACAAATCGTTCCTGACAGAACTTTGAACAGACCGTTCCTATATGTAACCATGAACCGTTCCTACGTTATTACTATAATAAACTGTTCCACAGTTTATAGATAACCACTCCAAATTGTGTTACTAGAATGTGTTTTACCTAATTGTGACGATATCTCAACATACATGAGCCGGATTTACACCATTTTTAAACACATACAAGATTATGAACAAGAGTTTGTATCTAACAGTCTGATTTTCAATTAGATGGTCGGATTGAAGGATGCAATGGTTCTTATGATGATGAATACTAACGATATCTCGATATCCGCACTCCCAAAATTTTCAAAACTACATATAATGTATTCTTTTGCGTGCTACATCATATCTAACGGTCTGATTGGAATTTTGACGGTGTGATTAGGCGATATAGTACAACAATATAGAATGCTAGTTACATCTCTGAAATACTAACAAAGTTAAATATACAAATATGCTTCATATTGTGAATATATACCAAGCTCATGGAAAAAATTTTATGCTTTCAAATTCTTTAAACTGCACACTGTATACTTTTCTTAGCTCATTGACGTGTTCGGAACGTGTTTTTCTTAATTTTCTTTTATAAATAATAATTATTTAGAATTGTGTTAGGAACAGTTACATGTAATGCAGGAATGGCAATTGAAATCTATTTTGTTTAATAACTTTTTTGGAGCGGTCATAGGACCGGTATTATAAACGGGCACACAAGGTCCAATATTAAAACGATGTCATTTTTTTCGAAACAATGTCGTACTATGTCCAAAACGACATCGTAATTGACTATTAGGAACGGTCATAGTACTTAAATTAGGAACAATGACCGTTCCAAAATATTAGTATACATTCGACACTTAGCAGAAATCTTCCTCACTCTTCCTCTCCAACTCTCTCTCTCTCTCTCTCTCTCTCGCCGTCGGCAGCCCACCACCACAACCGTCTGCCATCAACAACCGACGCCATCCACCACAATCGCTCCTTCGCCTCTCTCTCTCTCTCTCTCTCTCTCTCTCTCTCTCTCTCTCTCTCTCCCGCCTCCACTGTCCGCTGTCGCCACCTCCGTCGTCCGCCGCCAACACCACCGTCTGCCAGTCCCCACCATCGTTTTCCGCCATCCCACACCACCACTATCTGCCGCCACCACCACTCAAGTAGGTGTTCCCTTCTATTTTCAATTTTTTTTTTTTTTTTTCATATTGTTGCATTTCTGAAAATTGATGCAAGGGTTGGTGTATATTGTTTGGAAAACTGTTAAAATTATTGTTGATTTGTTGAAATTGTTGAAATTATTGTTGCATTTTCTAAAAATAGTTGCAATTTTGGCATTTATTGATAAATTTATGTTAATATTATGTATGCAATATTCCTATGATTTGTTGATAATTTCTGAAAGTATTGGGCCTATATGAATTATGTATGCAATTTTGGTAAAAAAAAAATTTGATATTGCTTCAATTTTTGAAAATTTATTTGCAATTCTGTGGTTTCTTTTTTTTAAAAGTCTGTTATAATTTTTTGAAAATTTTCTATTTTTCTGTTATTGTAAGGAAATTTTTAGTTATTTCTTTGGTAATGAAATAAATTTTAATTTCTGTATGTAATATTTATCTAGAATTATTGTGATTTTTTTTTTATATTTTTGTGATTTATTTGGAATTAGTATTCATCTTCTGTAATCTATAATTTTGTGGTAAATTTGTGAATTTTCTGCAATTTCTATAATTTTTTTATAATTTTTGTGTAATTTTATGTTAAATTCAGAAAAATATAGGATAATTTAGATGTTATTAGAAAATTTAGGATAACTACAATAATTATAAAATTTGTGAAATTATTTTAAAAATATCATGTATTTTTGACTGGTGAAATGTTGGGATTTAGTAATCATTTTAGGATTTAGGAAACAAATTAGGATTATAATATATTAGATTATCGATTTAGTATACATTGGACTTAGTATAGAATTTTGGGTTTTACTTTATATTTTTATTTTTAAAATTTAGAAAATTATCATTATTAAAAAATAAATTGATACTTACATTTTTTTTTTTAAAATTCATACCACTGATATTTTTTAAAAAAATTGTAGATCATGTCTGGTCGAGATTTCCCTCCTCGAGGAGGTGGACGTACTTGCGGCCGTGGTTGTGGCTGCAGTCGTGGCCCGTTGGTTCCACCACCAGCGAGTGCTGCTTCCCAGGTTGGGAAAGCAACATTCCAACCGCCCCCACCACCACCGGCCCCAGAGGATACCAAACCATCTACTCCCGCTCTGGCGGCAGATTCGGCCTGTCCATGGGTTGCACCACCCCCACCTGCACCACCAGTCCCCCATCATCCGCGCGTCGGTATATCACCCTCGCCGATGCCAGGTATAATCTTTTTTTAATACATTTTTGTTATTTATTTGGATTTTTTTTATGCCACACTAATTAATATGTAATTTCGGACTGATCGCAAGATACACGAGCGCATGTACACGGTGGTGCGAGGACATTATCCCCACCCTTGGGGATGTTTGCGCGAGGTGCCGCCAAAGCACCAATATTTCGGTTCGAGAGTTTGAAGGTTTATTTTAATTTCAATTTAATGATACAAATTGATTTTTTCAAAAAGTATATTTAATAATTTCTTTCTTTTGTAGATGACGTATTGGTGGGATTGTGATGATGAGTCCATGTTCAACGTCTTCCACATGTTTGCGGGGAAGTTCATCCGCAAGCACTTCGTTCTTTCCAGACAGTCTCTAGTGAAGCCTTTGTGGCTGGCGAACAAAGTCTGGCGGCAGCTCCAGCTGTACTGGTATAGCAACGAGTTCAAGGCCGAGTCCGTCAAGAACAAGGCCAACCAGTCCGCCGACCCAATTGCATACTCTACTATCTACCGGGGGTTCCTCCTCCATGGGGTAAGAACTTTATTTTTTTTAAAGCATTCATCATTATCAAGTTAAAACTTGAATATTTGTTCCTCTTTTTTCATAGGAGTTACAGTTCGGTTGGCCAGTCAAGCAGATGGAGTTATTCTCTAGATGCTACAAGAAGAAGGCTGACGGCTGCTGGAGCGGGCCGAGGGCAGCGGAGGTGGCGGTAAGTACTCAATTATACTTTAAAATTTATTTCCTTTAATTGTTTGCAATAATAATAATAATTTATTTTGTTTTGCAGGAGACGTTCTAGAAGCTGCTGGAGGATCACCAACCTTAGGCCACAACCGATCCTCGGGATCTTCCGGCCGAATCGGAGGGCTCGATAGTGCAGACCGAGCAAGATCTGTGGCTGGCAGCGATCGGGGGCAAGAATAAGGCCGGGCATTCAGTTTTAATTCTGAGGCCCATGACCTTAGCCAGCCGTTTACCTCGCCATCACCACCGCCATTGTCGAACTTGAAGGATCGCATGGTCCGGTTGGAGATGATGATGGTCGACATGATGGGCATGATGAAGTTTATGCAGACCAACGACTCCGCTGTCGGGCCGTCACAGCCTCCAACAGACCCCCCGCTCTAGACGATGCCGACATGGACCATGACGAGGGGGATGGGGTATAGATTTAGGATTTTTTTTAATATTTGTAATTAAATTGGACAATGTTTTTGTTTAATATATTTTTTTCTAAAATTATGCATTTTTTGGTATTTAAATAATAATTATTTGACCAAATTAAAAAAAATATTAATAATTTTATTTTTATTATATAAATAATAATTATTATTATATAAACTAAAAAAAATTAACTAATTAATTATTTTAGGATGGTTTTTTGTTCGGTCATGGATTTCTAAAAATATCGAAGTAACCGTTCCTAAAACCGTACAAACTGACCATTCCAATTAAGGGACCAACCATTCCTAAATTTATCCCAAATGCAATGACTACATATCTCGTTAGTGTTCCAAATCGAATATCCAAAACCGTGCCAACGATGTATTCCAAATAAAGATTAAAAAACCATTCCTAAGTTCATTAGAAAGGCGGGTCAAGGGGAGTTCCAGTTACCGTTCCAAAATCTATCACCCAAATAAAAAGTTAACCGTTCCAATGTGTATTTCAGAGTTAGTGGAAAAATACATCTCCCATATATTAAGTTCGATGCAAATAGAATTCCAACGACCGTTCTAAATTATGTCAATCACATAACATGTGACCGTTCCAAATATTAACCGTGTGTTTCAAATACACAATTATATATTCATAGACACAAAGATAAACAGGAACGGTTTTTAGCTTGTACGCCAAAATAGTTCCAAAATCGGAACGATTTAGTTGTAACCGTTCCTAAATATTAGGAACGCCTTCAGTTTCAACGGAATGTGTACCGTTATCACCGTGCCTAAGTTCGATCTAGGTTCATCCAGTGATCTTTCGCCCGTTTCAAATGAAAAAAAAAAAAATATCGTTCCTATGCCCGTTTCAATTCCTGCATTTTTTTGTAGTGGATCAGAGGAATTCCGAACCTACCCATTAGTGGTCGCACCACCGAGGCGCAGTCCTTTTGTAGGATCAGAATCTCGGACCTCGATGAGTATAATTGGGTAGGAGACCTACTAGACCATCTGGATGAATTCCTAGCTAGAGTTGACTCATTGGACATAAATGACGCGGCCTACTGGTAATTGTTCCAGACTACTCTATCTGGAAAGGCGATGATATGGTTCATCCAGTTGCCCCAAATCCATAGAAACCATCAAGCAACTTTTGCGGCATTTTCTACACCATTTTGCAATTAACAATCGGTACCCTTAAATCACTTTGTATTTGTTCGCTATAGTTCAGTGGGAAAACAAAAACCTGAGAGAATATTTTCATGTTTCTTGGAAGCTATGCTTGAAGTCCACATGTTAACCCCAAACTCCTAGAAAGCATTATGCAATAAAACTTGCAGGGAGGAAAGTTCAAAGAATCAATAGCCGAAAAACCTCCAACTACCCAGGAGGAGTTATTGATAAGAGTAGAAAAATGTATCTGAATTGAAGAAGCTATAGGCCTAGGCCCAGCAACAAACGGAAGCCAAATAAAGAAAACAGAATGATGCCTTAAAGGATCAAGGGAGGCAAAAGTGAGTATAAGCATAAGCCTCGTAACTTGCTACATGTCGCTAAACACTTCGTGAGCTAAAATTATCGTTGTTGCAAGCAACAAGACCTAGTTTGTTGGCCACCACCTATGCAAGAGAACCCTAAGAGGGTGAAGTCTAATCGCTATTGTCAATTCCATGAAGACAACAAACCTTTGGCTAATAAGAGAAGAAGAGACCTCTAGCTTGTGGTTATTGCGTGTTCATAGTGTGCTTGGATTGCGACCTTCTGATTTATTCTCTATTGCTGTCAAATCCTACTAGATGTACAAACATTCGTTTAGCTACATGTCATTTCATTATTCATTATAAGCAATTATTCATATATAATTACATATAATTAAATATTAAGGGGTTAAATACAGTTACCACCCCTGAAGTATCCACCCTACATCAATTATCCCCCTAAAGTATTAAAACCTTCAAAAAACTCCCCTGACATTCTAACTTCTTTTATTTTTAAGTTCAAAAAGTCCATTTTACCCTTACTAAAAATTGATTTATGTAAAAAGAATTAAAGGGGTTTTTTAAATACCAAAACCACTCTTTTTTTTTAAGTTTTATCTAATTCTTTTTTCACTTGTTCATCGAGCTCTTTTTGTTTTTATAATTCTAAAGTATTTTGAACTCATTTTATTTTAGTTTCACTTATTTGTCAAACCAAGTTAAAAATAAGTTTATACATTCATATAATTACCACATTTATATAATCACCATATATATATAACTATATATTAATTGTATTTTTTCTTATTAGCTCATGATCAGATCTTTCGGTTTTATTAATTGTATATTTGTTTAAGTAAATATATAAATATATATATGCATGTATAAATTTATTTTTAATTTGGTTTGACAAACAAGGAAAACTAAAATAAAATAAGCTCCAAGTACTTTAGGATTATGAAAATAAAAAGAGTTTGATGAACAAATGAAACTAGAATTAGACAAAGTTTCAAAAAAGAGTGATTTTGGTATTTTAAAAATTCCTTTAATTTTTTTTCAAAAAGCAATTATTAGTAAGGGTAAAATGGACTTTTTGAACTTAAAATAAAAGAAGTTAGAAGGTCGAGGTTTTTTTTAAGGTTTTAATATTTTAGGGGGTAATTAATATGGGGTAAATACTTCATGGGGGTAACTGTATTTAACCCAATATTAAGGGATAAATTGATATAATGTTGCAATGATTCTTTTCCTAACAAAAGACATTAATATTTATCTTAAATAAAAATATAGACAAAGAAAAACATTTTGGGATAATGGAAATTTATGTTGGGAGAAATATCCGAAATTTGGGGGATTAAAAAAAAGAAAAAAAACACATTTCCCAAAATAGAAGAAAAGATTATGTACGGCAAGAAATAAAGTGACTATTTTGGGAGAGAATTGTTTTAAATAGTAGATAGCAGGTTGAGAAGATACATACATTGACTATTTTGTAAAAACCGAGAAGCTGGGCAACATCCGATCATTCCTCCTGTCTTCCACTTTTCCCCCCCAATCGCTACAGTATCAGCTCTGATCAGCTCTGATTCTTTTCTTGCGAATTCAAGCACCAGGGGCGTTCTACGCACCTGGCGCTACCCATCGTACTGTCTCCCTTTTTCCTCTATCTTGCACGCTCCGAATCAAGAATAAGGAGGAGGAGGAAATATGGGGGAGGTGTTGGAATGGGTTCTCTTCTTCGTCATTCTCATTGCCATTATCGTTATGTTGGTTTTCCAGGTTTGTTCTTCTATCGCAACCCTAATGTTATGGGTTTTTTTTAAAAAAGTAATTTTTTTGTGTGTGTTGTTTTATGGTTTTGATGTTGTGTTACTGTATAAATTTGTGGAGTTTTTGTTTACTTAACAAACTGTTATCTCCAGATCAGATTAGGAAAAGTTGGTCAAGTTGTTGCATTTTTGAGTTGTTTGATTGGATAAAGGGAATGTATTTGGTTGTCATTATTATGGTGCTATCTGGAAGGAAGTATTGAATTCCTTGAATGGGCGTCTTGTTGATCATCAAAGAAAAGAAAGGGGATCTTATTTGCATGAATTGGTTCCTTAATACGTAATGTAACTTACAACATCCCGCATATTTTGTTGACTTTCTGCTTTATGTTGAAGATGTGAATGTTTGGGTTGTGCAATTCATACGGATTAGTCTGGAATTCCCATTGCATAGTTTTCACTTGGTTTTAAAGATGTGGGAACATGTAGCTTTCGAAACGTATGACGGTTGTTAAAGTTTTGAGGATTAAGATCTGCATGTATTTCAAAATTGAGATGTTGTTGTTTGGGCTGCGTTTGACGGCATGGCATCAGGTTGACTTGAAATAGAGTCTGTATGATAGGATATGCTTAGAGTACCCGGTATAATTTGATTTGAGTATTTTCTAATGGTATCTAAGTGTATATTAATCTTCAGTTTGAATTTGATGTCAGTAAGTTAGAATATAAATCTGGAAATGAGAATTTTGCTCACGTTTGAAAGTTCTTATAGCTTGAGCTTGTGAGGATGGGAGGACCTTAAAATGTTCTTATGTTTAGTAATAGGGAACCATAACTGTGGCTATAATGCTTCTAGCAAGTCTTCATTAATTGTCTCTATATCATGAAAAATGTTTTTATGTGAAATTTGACAATTGTTTCAACTTTATGCAGCTCATGTGTTTGGCGGATCTAGAATTTGACTATATCAATCCTTATGATTCCGCATCTCGAATAAACAGTGTGGTTATGCCTGAATTCTTCACACACGGAGTTCTATGCTTCCTCTACCTTGTAACAGGGCACTGGGTTATGGCACTTCTCAGTATCCCATACCTGTACTACAACGTGAGATTGTAAGATCACTTAACTTTTGCTTTGCATCTAATCGACATACTAGACGAATATACACGCGCAATCGTCTTGTTAGTTTCAGAAATTATGGTCATGAATCTATATACTCAGAGAAGCATTACATCCCATATACACCTGTCTATTGATTGTGCGTAGCGTGTATATCTCTCTTTGCCTTTTAGCTTTTCACATTTTGAATAAAGCTTTCTCGTGGGTTATTGTTTTAATGTTCATCTTTTCATTCATTTGTCAACACTTACTTAAAAGTTTGCTTCAAATTCTATAAGAAAGGAGAGACTGCATCTCTTAGATCTCTTAATTCCACAACCCTTAACTGCACCGAGCGGCCCAGAATAATCTTACAGAATGTTATTTGATTAGTTGAATGGAAATTTTTGAGTAGGAATCGTTAGACTAATGCATGTTCTGTTGATTCTGGACCAGAAACTAAAATGCTTCCTGAAATTTCATTCATGTGGAGACCTGAGACCTGTTGTGCTCTGCCTTATCCAAATAGAAACCATCTCCTGCTTAAAGCCCAGACTTGATGGGTCCACGAAATGCACCTACCTATTCGGACCTCCAAAATTTTACACAGCTTTAACTCAACTCCAGAAACTTTGAACTTAGAGCTATAAGAGATGAAATCAAGGCTGCCATAGAGGACATGAACAGGCACAAGAGAACAACAAAGGGGTAGAATAAGTGGTTTACGTAGTACTTCAAGACCCTTTCATAACACTCAAGAAGCCATGGCTACTTCCCCAATTCAGCTGCAACATTTCAAGAGTTTGGCAATGCTGCAATGGACAAAACAATGATTAATTCCCCTCAAGTAAAAAGATCCATGTTTTTTGGATTTAAATTGTAAGATCTTAAATTTTTTGAATAATTCTTAGGAGGAAAAATTGATGTATAAGTTGGTGTTTCTGTGTGAGGGGAGGATACATAAGATGGAAATGATCTATTTCTTCATTGCATTGTAGTTTGTTTTGCCTGTGTCAGAGCACATAGAATTAAACAGTGAATTAGCTACAGGAGAGGTAGCGCCTTTACCTTGTCCCCTCATGAACTTGGGAATAGGACGGCGCAGAAGACAGGCGCACTTATCGAAACCTATGACCTCCTTCAAAACCGCTCAGTTCTAAGATACTAAAACCCAAGAGCAACCCGCATAACCTGTTATGGACATTGAACTCCAAACCACCAGAAGTGCTTCAGGGTGATTCCAAGTTTAAATGGACCAATTGCCATTCCTACTTGTATGTATGTCCTCGCATTCGACATTCTTGATTGTTAGTATGTCCTCATGTAAAGGGGTGAACCTAAGTATATTGATGTTAGTACCTTCAACAAATGGGAGTTCATTACTGAGCTGCAATAAATAAGATGGTTTTAAGGATTTCAATGAATTTCTGCTAAATGTCGATTTCACTTGATGATTGATGTATTTCTTATGCCTGGTAAACTTTTTCTCTTGTTAGACTTAAGCAATACTCAGTTTTGGGTGCTACTGAGAATATTCACAGACATATTTTAGAAACTCTCCTGTGTATAAATTAATGCATATCTTTTTTTAGGTGGTCACGTCCTTCCACCCGAAATATAGAATAGCAAAACTTGAGAGAAACAATTTATGTTCTCTCTTGCTCATCGTTGGGCACATTCAAACAGTTTCCTTACTTCTTGGTAGGTTTACCATACCCTAATTGCCCAAATTTTCCATTCATAAATAGATTGTTCGCATACAGGCAGAGTAGGATAAATGCACGATCCTGTGCAGTAGCCTTAATTCTTAATTGCTCTCTATCACTAGTAGTCTTGTACTATTTTGCCCCTGAGATACAGTGTGCAGGCTGCTCAGTAGCCTTAATGAATATACATCTCAGTTTATATCTTTCACTCATTTCCTTTTGTGCTTCCCACATGTGAGATGGTCCTTCAGCAAGAGTCAGCACAGATGGATTAACTGAATATGCTAGATATTACACCAAACAAATTCATTGATCTTGTTGCTCAGGTGTATAAAATACTGGCCGCCCTTTTTGAGTTGTTATTTCCTTGTACCAGGTATCTTCGAAGACAACACTTTGTAGATGTAACTGAGATATTTAACTTGCTCAATCGGGAAAAGAAGCAACGGTTATTCAAGCTGGGTTATGTTGTACTGCTTCTCTTTATCAGCTTGTTCTGGTGAGTGAAAAGCCTTTAACTCCTTCGATCTTCTCACAGAATAGTGTGCTAATCACATTGCTCATTTGCTGCAGGATGATTTTCCATGCACTTGAAGATGATCACTAATCATTACACATCTGTTAAGTACTTTGTATGAAATGTGAGCTCGGTAAGCTGCTGCATTGTATGGATGGATGGCATGACAGGCTCGTCGACTTACATTTTTGTTGTCGTTGTAACTTAGGAGTAGTCCCAGATTGAAAATCGGCTCCTCCTCTAATCTTGTATTTTATTGTAAAGCTGCAACAGTGTATAGATACGTTAAATTTTTTTCCACTGCTGGTTCACTTATAGGGCTGCTATTTATATTGAATTTTAGGGTTCTTTTCCCCAGTTGTTAGGGCTCCATTAATGTGCTGTTTAAGTTGCTTTGATTCTTTGGTTGTCCACTGAACATTCATATCTTTCAAGTACAATGGTGGATGAATTGTGTTGTTTCTTCGTCGAACTTTTGGATGTTGTTTATGGCAAATATAATACATTCTTATTTCAGTTCTAAGGGTTACATTTGGATCGATGAATTCGAATTGGAGGTAAGAATTTCAAATCCTTTTGATTTGTCCATGTATTTTTGTATTGCAAAGTATTTCAAATTTTGCAACTCTTGTTATGAACTATACTTTTTTGTGGAATATTAAAGATTTCGAATTATTTTGAGATGAAGTTGTGTTAATTCTGTTCTCTAAATTTTTCCTAATAAATTTAAATCATATAATACTCATGTAAGAATGAGTTTGGGTTGGGGTTAGAGTAAATCAAGGAATTCAATGTAGGTCGAAAATGAATAATTTTGGTATATCATTTATATATTTGCTATGCCAAAATCCAAAAGAATAAGAAAACTAATTGATTAAGAACTTTCTAAATCGCTTATTTATATGGGAAAAAATGAAAGCAACCTTCTTGTGATATTGCAAATGGGCAAATTACTTCCTTATGAAAGATAAAATAACAATTTATCTCCATGTGTTCTTTAAAATGAATTAAATTTATCTACCCCTAAAATAGAGCAATTTAGGGAGGTAAATTGCTCCATCTTAAAGAACATAGGGAGATAAACTGCTAATTTTTTTTTTCGTAATGGAGTAATTTGCTCATTTATAATATCACAAAGAGGTAAATTGCATTAAATCCCATTTATATGTTTGGTAAATAGTAATGAAATTTAAAAATTAAATAAAAAATTACTGCAAAGTCCATTAGATCAGAAATATTATTTTGGAATGTTAAATTCGTTATAAAATTACATTATATATATACATATTTTGTTGTCATATATTTAAGTTTCTAATAAATACTTAACATTATTAAAAATTTTAGCATACTTATTGAAAATATAGAATAAATTGTAATACATGGTACATATTTTGTTATTGCATTTATAGTAAATATTCGTAAAATACAATAAATATTTAACTAACATGATATTATATTTAATAAAAAAATGTGAAAATGTTAACTATTTATGTTATATACTTTTATATTCTGGCAACACATTTAAATATTTAACATTGATACTCATAATATTTAGTATATTTAAAATAATATATAATATTGTGACTAGAAATCTTACTATAATTTTATTAAAAGTTATTTTTGCAGTCTAAAAAAATTATATATTCCCAATTTATTGGGAATAATTAAAATCATGAGCAGGAGGGTACTAACTAATCATATATTTGTGTCCCATCAAAATATATTATTTGAAATGAATACCATCCTATGTGTTCATCTCTTTTTTATGCGGATGATGAAGTGGACAAGTTACCTTTTGTCTATTCTTCTGTTTAGGATGTTTTCCATATTTATTTCACAATAGATATGTATTATTAATGATTATATAGTATTAATGACTAAAGATTATGGAGTATATTTCAATGCAAGTGTTAAGGTTATTTAAATCATATTTAAGTTTTTTTTATGTCTTTAATTTTTAACTCATTGTTTACTTAACAATAATTGGCTAAACAATTGAATTTTTTTAATTTCAATGTCAAAATTTTCATTTACGGGAAGTTTTTAATATTTCATTTCAACTGGCTAAAATATTGGACTTTTTAAATTTTAATGTCAAATATTTTTAGATTGAAATGAAATATAAGTTTATCTTTTTGAAGTTTACTTGCACTTCAAAACAATGAATTGAAACAAAAAATTGAAATTGATTTTAATTCAATATTTGAGCCAATTATTATTAAGTAAACAAGGAGTCAAAAATTGAAGACATATTAAAAAAAATTGTTGTTAAGTAAACAATGACCAAGTATTGTTAAAAAAAATTAATTTAAAATGAAATATTGAAACTTTCCATAAATGAAAATTGATGTATTTGCCTTAAAACATGGATGTATTTTAAATAATATAATATGATTCAATTGATGTATAAATTAAGCAAATCATTAAAATGGTCAGCATCTTTACTGATTTCATTGATACATAAATTAAGCTAAACATAATTAATCAATAATTAATTGATTTACTTTCCAAAATTAAAGCTAATTATCTAATTAGCCATTTCAAAAAGCTGGTTGATTTGTCTTTCAAGTTTCAATAAGCCAAAATCAATTAATATGATTCACCATTCATCCTCGTACCTGAATAGAGGACAATTCCAAATATTGTGAACCTCAAAAATAGTAGAAAATAAATTATTTACAAATCCAAGCCAAAGAAAAGTTGTAACTCAAATTATAACCCATGCATTGAATCACCCTCTCTCTTTGTTCATGTCACTTTTATTCTCTATATTTTCATAACTTAAACAACTATAATTCCAGGTAAGCTTCACAATTTATTCTGTTTACAAACATGTATAAACACTAAAAGGCAAGAATTCACATCATATTTTTTCAAATATTAGCAAAAGTCAATAGCTTTTTCGAAATAAAAAAGAGGGAAAACTTACAGTTATCGGGTGGGGGAAATCATTGAAATTTGGGTCTCGAAGGCTCATTCTTCTCGCAACAATCTGATGCTCTTTCACTTCCTCGATTGGAGATTCGAGAAAAAAAGAAGGGTTTCACTGGGTTTTTTTTAGAGGGAGGGGGGGGGGGGGGGGAAGAAATTATGGTTCTAACGTTCTGATTTCCCCAAAAATACGCATGGGTATACAAACATGTGAGTAGCACGTGCAATATTTTAACGGACGTTAATGTCATCCATCAAATTTTGACGTCGAGACCAAAATGGAGACAAATAAAAACATATTTTCCTGAAATTAAGACTTTTGTAATGAATAAGATTAAAATTGAAACTGAGCCTAATATGTGGGATCAAATTTAAGATTTACCCGTATTCTTGTTCTTGTCATTTAATTTCATCGCTGATAGAATAATAACACCATTACAACATATTATTATTATTTTGATTACTATTATTGTTGCTCCAATAAAAATAAGGGTAAATTATAATGAACTCTTTTGAAATTTTATATAATTATAAATATCGACTCGTTCTATGAGAAATTATCAATGCCTCTTGATTTTAACGGTTATTCAACAACAACTAGCCCAATCCGTTAGTCCTAACCAAAATGACTTTATAGACTATAAATTTTTATTTTATTTGTTTTATAAAATTTTTAAAATATTTTTATGAACTAAGTGAATAATTTTTTAACAATTTTGAATATGCAAATACAGATTGTAGTCAAATTCTAAAACCAGTCTCATTTTAAGATTAATGAAAAATAATAACGTACGGTGGGATTAAACCAAACAAATTGTAAACTTTATCAAAATATAATTTCGATAAAATTAAATCCTAAAACTGATTATTTAAAAAATAATAAAAAAACAAACGACATAACAAAAGTACATTTTCACGCGAAATGCAAGTTTTGACCATCTCTATTGCAAGACCAAAAGGGTACTAAATGAATTTAAAATGGGTTAATTGCAATTTTCATCCTGGAATTATAGGTATTTGGCGTTTTGATCCTTTAAGTGTTTAGGATAGCAAAATAATCCTTTAACTTTTCAGTTAATTGCCTTTTCTATTCTGTAATTATAGGTATTTCGTATTTTGGTCCTTTAAGTTTCTAGGTAGCAAAATAGTCCTTTAACTTTTCAATTTTTACGATTTTCGTCCTCTGGTCGCTGGATTTTTTAAAACTCGTCGGAATAATGGTATGCGATGAGGTTGATTGTCTTCTTGAGTGATACCACATTCAGGCATTGCCCCTTCTTCTGGCGAGTTTAAAAGCCTCACGTGTGAATAGCGTGCCATTATTCCATCGATTTTTAAAAAATCCGGCGACCAGAGGACGAAAATTGCGGAAATTAAGAAGTTAAAGGACTTTTTTGCTACCCTAAAAACTTAAAAGACCAAAACGCCAAATACCTATAATTACAGAAGGAAAATTGCAATTAACACATTTAATCTATTACAATGACACAAAAATTCAAAATGAAAGTTTGAAGATTTCAAATATTTGATCTATACTCTTTGTATATGTTTTTATGATTATGATTGTAATTTCTATAATTTTTAACACAAAGTTTTTATATATAAATTTTATTAATTTCGATGCATTGTAATTTAAAAAGAAAAAGTAATTTATTTAAAAATATTCTTCATCTGACATTCACTTAATTTGAAAAGGATTAAATACATTTACCACCCCTGAAGTATTCACTCCATATCAATTACCCCCTAAAGTATTAAACCTTCAAAAATCCCCCTGGCCTTCTAATTCCTTTCATTTTTAAGTTTAAAATGTCCATTTTACCCCTACTAAAAATTGCTTTTTGAAAAAAAATGAAAGGAATTTTAAAATACCAAAATCACTCTTTTTTGAAACTTTGTCTAATTCTAGTTTCACTTGTTCATCGAACTCTTTCTATTTTTGTAATCCTAAAGTACTTGAAGCTCATTTTATTTTAGTTTCCCTTGTTTGTCAAACCAAATTAAAAATAAATTTATACATGCATATATATATATATATTTACTTAAATAAATATACAATTAATAAAATCGAAAGAGCTGATCATGAGCTAATAAAAAAATATACAATTAACATATATTTATATATATATGGTAATTATATAAATGTGGAAATTATATGAATGTATAAATTTATTTTTAATTTGGTTTGACAAATAAGTGAAACTAAAATAAAATGACCTCCAAATACTTTAGAATTATAAAAATAAAAAGAGTTCAATGAACAAGTGAAAATAAAATTAGATAAAACTTAAAAAAAGAGTAGTTTTGGTATTTTAAAAATCCCTTTAATTTTTTTTCATAAATAAATTTCTAGTAAGAGTAAAATGGACTTTTTGGACTTCAAAATTAAAGGTCTTAGAAGGTCAGGGGAGTTTTTGAAGGTTTTAATACTTTAGGGGAGTAATTAATGTAGGATGAATACTTCAGAGGTGGTAACTGTATTTAACCCATTTGAAAATCTTATAAATATAATTTTAATCAAAATTAGATTAAATTTTAATCAAAATTAGATTAAATTTTCATGCATAACACGCGTCATGCACTAATATTTTGTATCTATTATATAAAGTTATCCAAACAAGTCGGATAAATTTATTATTATAGATTTATTACACTCTCCTCCCCTAAAGTTTGATGTAATTACACATAAATCCCCATGGTTTGAAAAATTACACTTAGTACCTCTGGTTGTAAAAGATGTCAAGACCCCCTAACAAAAGTAATCAATTTACCTTTCTATCCATAATATGTGGCTAAAAAAATGAAAAAAGAACATGAAAATTTGAAAGACTAAAAAGATAAAATTGACAAGATAAAATTGACGCCCTATATGTGTAGAAATGAATAGACGTTTTAGATTAAAAAGACGAAATTGCAGAAAATATTTTTGCTATTATTAAAATATCACAAGGGATGTAAATACTATATTTACGTTATCATAGTGATATGTTTGTATGATTGAGTTATCAGAATACATGTTTTGAATATTTAGTTAAATTACATAATATAGCGTATATATAGTTTTGCAGTGTATAAATATGTTCAAAATTAAAAAAATAGTGTATATATATGTTAAGAGCTAAATTTATTTTGACCGATCTAATTTATTTATTAATTAATAGTTATTCTATATAATAATACTTTAAATAGATTAAATATTACACTATTTTAATCTTATAATTTGATTTAATTATAAGAACAACTCACATGCATAAGTGTGTGAAATGTATAAGGGTAGTTTGATAAAAAATATATATTATATATATATTTATTTGACTTGCAATAAGTCAACCAAGGGCAAAAATGAATTTTCATTCAATTTTTCTGTTGATGTCAACAAATTTTGTCAATTTATTAATTCCGTACAAAAAATATGGCATTTAACCATGGTGAATTGCAATGGTTAATACTAAATAACCGTAGCGAATAGTCATTGGCCACGGCCACGCAACGGTTGTCGGCCGTGGTTTTTGCGAGGGTGGCAAAAACATTTGCCACGGCTTATAAGTTTTTCATGGTGAAAAAGTTAATTTTTGCATCGGTTTTTATTTAACAGTAGTTAATAATAGTTATTTACCATGTTTTTTAGCCATGATCATTAAAAATGTCTCTAATATTATTTTTTTTTTCAGTAATTGAAGGATTTATTTGTTGAATGGAAATAAAAGTAAGGGTACTAGGTGTAATTTTCTAAACCACAGGCAGTATACGTGTACTTACACCAAACCTCAAGGGAGGGGACTGTAATTATTCCTAAATTTAAATCTTATCTTCAAATTCATCGCTGCAAATATAACATTAACAATTCTGTCATTTGTGGAATCATAAAAAATATATAAGGAAAACCCATAATGAGAAGTAATTACACATACCAATGGTTGTTTGTCTAATTGGCGAGGTTGAGGTTTCACAATAAAGAGGTAGTGAGTTTGAATGTTATGAATATATAAGTATTTAGTTTACTTTTAATAGTAGTATTTGTTTGCTTTGAAGTTACTAATTAAATTAAAAACATTGATATATTGCTTAGGCCATGTTTACTTGATCATATTGTATTAGGCCATATTATAGTAGGTCCATGTTATTTGTAATACTTGAGCATACTATTTTATATTATCTTATGTTTACTTGGCATTTTTATCTTGGGTTTAATCCGTTCGGACAAATAATCCACCGTTTACTATCTTCCACTGATATGCTGAGGAATGGTGCAATTCCGTCTTTGCCCCTAGTAATTATTACAAGTTAAATCAGGTAATAAATGCGAATTTATTACCGCATTTCCCCTCAAGCCAAATCTGCAACACAATCTTGCATTTACATTGCAAGATTGTGCACTCTTCCATGGTAAAGGCACGAGAAAGCGTCGGCCTTCGTGCTCACCACCTTCCCGCCATTAATGAGAGTAGGTTGCTTTTATTTTGGACACTATTCCTTCCATAAATGCATGAGAATATCTCACTTGCATGTGTTCTTGCTGGCGGCTTTTTGGTGTGTATGTAGTTAGGTTAAAATGTGAACCGAACATGGCTTCGGCAAGAAAACCTGGGAGCACTAATGGCTGATTCGAATCCACTCGGATTTGATGGTTATTGAATGCAAATCTTCGAAGGTGTCAAGTGCATGTACTCTCTCTGCTCTCATTACTAAGTGTCCCCTTTGTTCCTATGCAATTGCAGAAGTTCCCGCTTATAAATAGGGCATCTTGGTGAGGAAATTGCAGGCATGCGCCATTTTCATATATCTTCTTATGGTCGTTCAAATCCCTCTCTTCTTGCTCAATTTCTCTCCTCTACTGTGAACATGTGGCCTGATGGGTACTATTACCAACAACAGTTCTTCTACTTCAATCGATGGACCAAAGATATGGAAAAAACCTTTGTTGACAGCTTGGTGGAGCATGCAAGGTCGGGGTTGTTTCGTCCGGGCCGCCCAAACGTGCATGCAGTGATGTGTTCACTCTATGATGTGAACAAGAGGTATGGAACTAAGATCACTTATGAATGGGCACAAAGTAGGGTTCAAAGGCTACAAGAACGTTACCACCTGTTCCGTTGGGTCGTTAACACGGAGGGAGTGATCTGGAACCAACGCCTAGGGTTTGTCACTGCACCAGATCATGTTTGGCGTTCTCTTTGCAGGGTACGTAGTTTGGCTCCCTATAGTTACATATGTGTCGCATTACCAAAATGTTAAGTTCGGGCACATGTTAAAAATATATACGTGACGTAACTTGCTCATAAAATTTTCATTTCAGCAAAACAAACGTGCCAAGTGCTATTGCAATGCTTATGAGGATTTTTGGGAGGAACTGTGCATTTTGTTTGACAGGCCAAACAACGGAGGGGATGAAGATCCAGATGTTCTTCGGGTTGACCTTAACCTACCCGCAGCTCCCGAGGGTTGGGTGGCAGCACCCCCACCTCGCGCGAATGAAGCAGCACGTGGTGAACCTGCGAATGAAGTCGGTGTTGGTGCAACAGCTGAAATACCACCCATGCTTGAAGTTGCACCTGATGTTGAACCTGATGCAGCAGATCCTAAAGCGGTCCCTATGGGGCCAGTAAACGAAGCAGGACATTCTGAAGTTGTAAATGAAGCTCCCATAATGTTACACACCCCACTAATATAGTCCCTCATTCACAGGTGTTAATCGTCTCCGACAGTTCCAGCTCCTCTATGTGGCGGGCTCTTGAAGAATATTATGGCAGCGATAGCGATGCTGATTCTGTTCTGCCTCCACCAGGCGTCCCACAGTCCTGGTACAAAAGAGCTAAGGTTGCACATCCTTCCCCACCAAGTGAACGATCCGCAGGAGCTTCGAGCTCTACAGCCTCAAATGCGACTCCACTCAAGAAACACACTTGAATGGTTGTAGGGTGGATGTTAGTTTCATGGAGATGGATCATTATGGGCGTACGTGTTTGTTGCTTGTTTGCCTTTGTGTGCTTTTAGACGTGAACTAGTGGTTAGTTTCACCCGCCTAGGGTTTCGGCTTCTATGTAGGTTAATTCCCGTCATTTTGATTGTAAAATATTAACGGGAACGTTTATGTATTAGGATAAAAGTCTTTTTATGCTTGAATATTATATGTTTGTGTTGCTCTAATTACGTTTGTGCATATTTTTTTTTTATATATCATAATATATGATCCTGTGTAATCGAACAACAAGTAACATAATACGAAGTTTTCCAGAAAAAAGAAATTGAATAACCAACATATTACAGTTTTCCAGAAAAAGAAATTGAATAACCAACATATTATAGTGCATGATCATTTATGTATAAAAAATATGTACCAACAAATGCATGGACATGCATTGCTTATGATCATTTATGTATGAGACGTATGTACCAACAAATGCATGGAGATGCATTGCTAATGATAATTTAAATTAGCTTTTAATTTTCAAAACCTTTCAACAGTACATGATAAATATTTATGAAAAATATATAAAAATTCAAATGAATATAAAAATGAGTCTAAAAACCTTTGATATAGGAAAAGTTTTTAATAAATACAGGGAGATGTATCACATCACACTTGCAACTCAGAATTCACTTTTTGAGAGAAGCTATATGGACGTATCAAGTACAGAACATCCTCAACCTACCTCCAAATCCTGCAACCTAACCTAACTCCAAATCCCTGCAACATATTTAAAGAAGCACCCCATCCTACACAGCCGCCTTCCTTCATTTTTCACATTCGACCCTCTTTCCCTCCAAACTCTGCACAATCACGCCATGGGCAACAAGAGCCGCGCTCCACCCCAATCCAGGTACTTCTACACACCAGGATGGACGAAGCAACTTGACGAAGCATTCATTGACTCCCTTGCACTAATGGCTGAGAGAGGACACAAGCAACTTTCATGGCAACAACCAGACTACGACGATATTCTCTTCGGTCGGAGGGTGGTTAATGGCTTATCGCGAATCCAGTATGGCCTAGACTACTTCAGGGGCCGGGTTGAACAATTGCGGCTGCGGTACAAAACTTTTGACCAGATTCTGCGAGATCCAGAATTTTTCTGGAACATCGAATACAATCGGGTTCTCGCAAATCTTGATGCTTGGAAACGTCTTTTTCGGGTAACGGGTTCGCTCTAAATTTACGATTTTATTCTTTAAAGATCAGATTTTTTTATGTGAAAAAAAAATAGGGTTTTCTGATATTTTTCTGTTGTTAGGAAAACACTTTCGCAAAGGCCTATTGGTGGCGCGGTGAGCCTCACTGGGATAAACTACGTATTATCTTTGAGGACGAGGCTGAAGAGGACACTGAGAGGAACAATCATCCCCCATATGGTGAGGTCCTGGATTTTGAAAGTGCCATCGAAGGGTTGAGTGGTCTGGAACCGGAATTGCTGCATGTTAAAAAAACCGCGGACAAAGGGCAGTGCTCTCATTCTAAGGGTCGTGATGGAAAGGGCAAAGAGGTTGTAGTGGTAGACCTTGATTCGGAAGAGGATGGTGATGATTGAATGGCTTAAGGTCGCAGGCTTGAAATCTTTTGTTGGAAAATGAATGTTGGTGTTCTGAGATTGGAACTGTAGTTGTTTGTGTTTAGACGTCTTTGCTGTTGAAGTCCAAGTTCAAATATTTAGGCGTATTTTGATGTTGTTATATTTAGGATTCCAAACTTGATGCCTATATTTTGTTGTGTATTGTATGCTGATCCTGTGAAATGTATTATTATTTTCGTCCAAGTTTTTCTGTTTGTGCCATCAACGTTTAAGAAGAAGCAGCATTTCTCATGTTCAAACTTGGACGAAATTAATGTAGAGTTACAAAAAAATAGATAAAAAAAATAGATAAAAGAAGAACTCTACTTTTCAGGCAATTACAAAAGAATAGATAAAAAAATGAACATCATTGCCACCTGAAAATCTTTTCACATCGGGAACCGGATAGGAACTTTCCATCTGGATTAAGGCAATAAAGGGTATCAGCTAATCAACGGTGCAGATCGTTCCATCGATCACCAGTGGGTCCCGGTTAAATCACTTAAGAGGGCAGAGGGGGCTGGGCATTTATTACAATTTATGGTTGCGTGCTTTATCTCTCTGAAGACGAGGGGACGTGTACCAAACCCTTGCATGCTACCTCCATGGGGAATGGAAACGTCTTTTGTGTGTATCAGCACATCAAACACCGCACCACAATGATTACCTTGTTGAATGGTGTGAGGGCTCTTCGTATCCGGTGCAGCGAGTTAAATGAGGATGTGTGGGCTGCCTCTTCGTCTTCTTCAGGAGTCATACGAGGCAATACACAGGTGCACAACAACCTTAAAAGAGAGAGAGAGGCATCCGGTTCCTTCTATTCTATTACTCCTTCTCCTACTCCTCTTTCTGGTCGGCCAAAGGGGTTGTTCCTTCTCTTTTCTGAAAGGCACTACAATCGTTTGAATAGAAGATGGCAAACAAACGACGGGCCCCTCCGCAGTCCAAGTTTTTCTACACAGCAAAGTGGACGAAGCGGCATGATGGTGCATTCATCGAGGCATTGGCCTGGAAGGGGGAACGTGGCCATAAACAACGGTCTTTGGAATTTTTGGACTATGATGCCATCTCATTCGCGAGGGGCGTTGTAAACCGCATTTCAAGTGTTATGTTCGGGCTTAACTTCTGCGTGGACCAGTTGGAACTATTGCGTAAACGTTTCAACACGTTTGCTCAGATACTTGGGGATCCCGATTTTAGTTGGAATGTAGAGACAAACAGGGTAGTTGGGCGACGCGAGGCGTGGGAGAAGCTTTTCGAGGTATTATATTCGTAATTTTTGTGGTTAACTTTTTTATATTCTTTTTAACGTCGCAATCCTGATATTCCTTAAACGACAACAGGGCAATCCTTTTGCAAAGGCATACTGATGGCACGGAGAGGGTCAGTGGGAGCTCTTGCGAAAAATCTTCGAAGATGAAGGACATAGGTCATACGAGGCAGACATTCTAAGGGGTCCGTCTAAGGTTGCCAAATATGGACCACCAGGTGAGGATGCGGACTGGATTTTCCTTGGAGAAATGGTGAAGGAGGAAAAGCAGGGGGATGTTTGATGTACACTTTTTAATGCCCTTTTTGTAACTGCTGGTTTGGATATTAAAGCCGTTTTGTTTAGCTTATGTTGGTAAAGTTATGCTGTGTTTTTTTTTTTGAATTTCTGCGTTGTGTGGGGCTTGCCATGCCTTACATGTTTGGTAATGGTTGTTTGTCAGTGACCCAGAATTTGTCAGTGATCCAGAAGGGGGCTTGCCATGCCTTACATGCATTTTTTTACACTCCATTCGAGAACAATATCATCAAACACAATATCGTCTATTGCAAAATATGCACAACATAGATTAGAAATCAAACCATATAAATCCAAAGTGCAATTCGTACAGCAAAATTTAGTTTCATTACAGAAAACTAAAATACAACATGAACATCTAGCAAGGTTCATATTAGTCCATCTAGCATAAGACGTATCCATTTCTCCCTTGATTCTTGAGGCAGTGAGAAAAATAGCTCCATGTGTTTTGGGTTGTTGACAAGACGGGTAACAACAACCAGTTGTTGGTTTTCATCAAAACCTGTGAGTTCTCGTACAGCAGCCAATACATTAGCACGGAGTTCTGGATCACCGAATTCACCCTCCAGTACCCTCGTAAGCTTCCCCATACGCGTATTCGCCGAATCACAGAATGTCGACACCATGTTCACTAACTGCGGCAACTCTGAAAGTGAATCTTCAAGCCTTCGCTTCCTCGACGATCCACCTGTGCGTTTTGTTGCAGAAGATTCATTGTCAGTTGGATCAACGGTCATATTGTACGACGGATGTGTGTCATCGTCTAACCCGGCAAACCCTGTGTCTGGATTCCAATCTCCCGTAGGACCATTATCTTCCTCATCTAAATCCACAGCAGGCTGTCGTATCTCCGTCTCTTCCCGGTGATAATCAGTCCCACCCTCACCATTAGCACGATCCTTACCAAATATCTCCCTCCAGGCAGGAAAGTGTGGGAATGACTTGTAACGCATTGTCTTTGCATTTGGGTCAATCTACACACAGTTTGTAGAGCGGACAAAGGGCAACATAATAAATTCACAAGCATCCAAAAAAGTGTTAAAAAACAGGATCCAAGTAAGTGTCTGTTTTGGCGTACCTTAACGTAAGTGTCCCATACGTCCTTATCATTCTTATCCACCGTGACCATGCACTTGCTCTCATCCCATCCGAATCCGCTTTTTGACATCATCCCAACAAGCGTAGAATATTGTCTTTTCCAAACCTGAATCTTGGATGTAATGTGGGGTTCGGCCTTCAAATCACAATTCGGCACAGCACGTGCTAAGTATGTTTCCAATTGGCTTAGATATCCATTGCGGAAACCATTGTCACATTTCCACCCGCTAGCAACGATAGATTTCAATGCATTAACGAGCGCCTCTTCCTCACGTGCCGACCACGTACGTCTTGATGCTCCTTTCTCTTTATTTGAAGGCCGTCTTCTTCGGCTACACCCTTCATCATCAGGGAAACTCATATTGCCTTCTATTTGGATAACCTGAAAGAGAAAGTTTCGAATTAGTTAATCGAAATTTAGATCATACAGTTACTGCTATACTGTACATTGCACTAAACCCTATCCTTCAATGCAGAAATCAAACAATGGAATAATGAGGATGTGTGGGCAATTATATTCCAATTGGACACAATAAGCACAAATAACTATCACCAATTGTTGTGTTAGAAAACAAACATAAAAAAATATCCAGTACAAGCTCATAATACAAGTCCATAAGAAATTTTGAGGGCCTCTTTAAACCAAAACAGATTTGTTTGTGAATCAGCCACGTTGTTGCCATTCTCTGTACATCGTACTGGCTAGCTCATCCCTCCAAGCTGACCAGGCTGGATTAGGATCTATCGTGGACACGACCTCCACATTTTGGTCGCCATGAACATCCCGTATTTTGGGTATCTCGTGCTCAAATGGATCGTTCGGCATTTCAGATCGTATGAAGTTATGCAGCAGGCAACAAGCTAGTATAATCCTGTTTTGAATCTTGATTGGATAAAACAAAGGGCTCCTCAAGATACCCCATCGTACTTTCGAAAGGCCAAAGGTTCGCTCAATAACATTCCTAGCGGCCGAATGCCTCAAATTAAACAACTCTTCGCGGGTTTGAGGCCCACCAGTGCCACGATCCCACTCGCGCAAGTGATATCGTACCCCTCTATACGGTGTCAAGAATCCATCAGCATTGGTATAACCATTATCACATAAGTAGTAATTCCCTGCGATATGAATACGTAATTCCCGTATATGGTACATAATTATCAATCTCAGCATGGCAAGTACATGTTGTAAATGACAATATAACAGAGGGATACCATTGGGCACTCTCAATCCATTGGGTCTGGTCACTGCATCTCGCAGGACACGACTGTCCGCAGTGCTACCTTCCCATCCAGTTAGAACATAAATGAATTGCATGTCAGGATTGCAAACACCAAGAACGTTGACTGCTATATGGCCTTTCCTCGTTCGATACCGTCCCTTATCTTGCTCAGCGACGCGCACATCAATGAATGTTCCATCTAATGCACCAAGACATCCCTACATCGGTCGAGAGTTGTTTCATTTTAGATAGAAACACAATAATTTAGAAGTCATACACAATATAAACATCAGTGGGTTAATTACCTTAAACCACTTCCACCGTGTGTCGGTGCTGTCCGCAGCTATAGGCGTAGGCCGTGCAAGTAGAATTTGATGCAACATGATGACCGCATTCAGTACTACATGGAAGTGCTTGCTTACAGTACGGCCGGACCTTAAAAAGTCATGCTTGACTACACAATTTTTCTTGTGATGCGATATTATGCTAAGGAACATGGCCACTTGTTCGGGTATCGTAACAAACTTCGTGTCAGATAGACCCCCTCTATGTTGTAGTAAATAACATAGACGACCAAACGTGTTACGGTCCATACGAAGGTTCCTAAGGCACGTCACATCATTCAACTCAACCAACCGACTAAGGTGTCTAACTTGTTCGGGATTCTAGAATTCATTGTGTACCGCCCTGCCGTAATGCGACGTTGCGAAAGAGTTCTAGCTTTCAAATAAGCTAGGACATACACAAACAATGCTACAGCGACAGCAACGTCGGACATAATCTGTTGGACGGCGATCAAAGCACAGATTCTGCGTAGTCTCGCCATCTATACAAACACAGATCTACTTACATATCTACTCGTAAACTTACTACATGTATTATGCTAAGCTTGTACCGTTCAGTTCAAAATAACAGCATATACAAATATAAAATTCCAATACAATGAAACATTCAACCTTATTTGGTGGGATACTAACAAATACTTGTTAATTTCGTGGATCTATGGTAAAAAAACGAAAATATTATTATATCGAGTATCACATTTTTAGGGCATTCTCAATTATCTAAGGGTTTGGGTTCACAAAACAATAACTCAAAAAATTAGAGTAGAAATGAAGCAAAGAATACATGTTGTTATGAAACATAGAAAATGGACACACTGGGATAAACAAACAAGAAACAAAAGACCCTCCATTGCATCACCTGGACCCAAAATACAACTTGGAAGGGGATGCTATATTGTTCCTCCTTCACGCTTGTGCACAAGAAATAAAACCAACCTGGAACAAAGTCTTGCGTATTTGAAGCTGAGTGACAACAAGACAAGAGGCGATGTGAAGCAGCAGAGGAAGATAGAATACACCTCGTATCCCCACCTTCAAACAAGAAAACTGGAGAGAATGCCTTCAACTTGAAAAACTGCTAATGGAGCTCTTGTTGGTAGTTCAAAATATTTGGGTAATAAATGCCCACCTAACATAATCTGACACAATAAATGACTCATTAATTATGGGTGTAATTTTACATCTCATTGAGTCATATAAGAGAATTCCCGTGCACATATGAGGGGCAAACGAGTCAAAATATTTTAATCTAAATTGCTGTGGGGTCCACATATTGTTAATATGTGCCCCCCCAGCCCATATTATAGTAGGGGAAATTACAGAGGTTAGTACAGGGCCGAGTAAATAGTACCGGGCCGGCTATGTGGAAAGTAAACAACTGACTAGGCCATATTAGCCTAGATATCCAGGCTAATACGACCTAGTAAACATGGCCTTACTATATATTGCAATAATACGTTGGTTGATTTTGAAATATCGATATATCAAACATACAGGTGGCCAAGAATATGCAAACAAAACTTGGAGGCAACCTAATGCATGCCCAAATAAGGGAAAATAGTATTTTTCATCCAGCAACTTAAGATTTTTCTACTTTTGGTCTCATTGGTTACAGAATTATCCTTTTTGGTCCTATAACTTTTAAAAAGTAGCATTTTCTTTTTTCTATGAGTCTATGATATATTTTTGTTAGATATTTAATGGAAAATGCCACATGACCGTCAAGTGCATGTGACTAAAAGTACTACTTCTAAAAGTTATGAGACCAAACATAAAAATTCCATAATTTATGGAACTAAAAGTTAAAATTTAGTAACATATAGGATCAAAAGTGTAAAGACCCTACCACCCATATATTTTTTATCGAAATTTTAATAAAAGAATGCATTCAAACCAAAATATTAGTTTTTTAAAAATTATGAAATATAATATTGTTGATCAATGTATAATTAATGTAATTGTCTTTATTAGAGATTGATAATTGACAGAATTTATTATAATTAATTTAGTTTAATTAATAATATTCACTGTTTTTGCTTAAAAAAAATTAAAATATCTGAATTTACTAGAAAAAAAAATAAAAATCAAAGCCCCAACCACCCAAATCATAATGCGAAGTTAAAGAGAAAATTGCACAAGAACAAGGGAAGGATTACAGATGACATGCATCAGTCCCAATAGAAAGCAAAGCACACACGCAACACCAAAGACAAACCACAAGCAATCTCCCGGACACATCACCTCTGCCACGTGTTAGAAAACAACAAAACCCCAAGAGCAGCGAAACCAAACGAGCATAAAACCACCTGTTCTTACAAGTGAGAAAACTGCTTTCAGAACCCGCCAGGTTTCACAGCATCGGCCGCCTGGAAAATCCAAAACCATTCCCACTACACCTAAACCACCTAGGGAACAAGCCATTATTGCGTCATCTACAGTAGAACTTCTAGTACAAAATGCACTGGAAAAAACACCAAACTGAAAATTCACCAACTCTTCCGACCATGGCAACCACCAGCAATGCAGAGGAACAACCTCAGAATCCTCCAACAATCACTCATCAACTTCTTCCACCCTCAGCCATGTCAATGCCTCTCAGTCTCCGACCACACTCACAAACCCAAGAAAACCAAGCACACGTGCATGCAGAAACTGCACAATCCCGAAGCAACCTTCTAACCTTAGGCCAGTTCGAGTTCATAGTCCAGCCCTTCCATTTCGTACCCCACCTTTTCGTCAATCCCCCCAACGCACCAACAGTAATCGTCGAAGTCAGCCAAGAACGCGAGCCTGCCGGCGCACGGGACAGAGACGTGCAGTACCGTCTCCTTGTTTTTCCGACAGTGCAAGAAAACGAACACGCCGCCGTGCAGGACGGCGTGGCCTTACCAGTTGTGAAGGTGTTATCATGGAACAGTGGCGGAGTTTCAAGGCGGAATTTGTTACCGCCGCGAGATCTCTCATTGCAATATACGACCCGCATATCTTTGTGGTAATGGGTACAGGAATTCGAGAAGAAAGAGCGCCGCCGATCACACGCAGACTGGAATTTGATGGATCTTTATTGACGTCGCCGATGGGATTATGCGGAGGAATGTGGGTACTGTGGAAAACTGAGCCGGTGGACCTCCACCGGGCGTATGTGTCCCTTCGGACATTACACTTGGAAGTCACCATGAGGAGGGAAGGAGATCCATTCTTGCAGCCTCATGCCATCTATAATCACCCTCATCAACAGGATCATTTACAAGCACAGGTTTGGTCTGAACTCAAAGCTATTTCTAGTCTGATAAATATCAATTCGTGATTCTAGGTGATTTTAACAATATTTTGAATGGCTTAAATATATTTTTGGTATTGTAATTATAATATTTTCATATTTTTATTTTTTATCTTGTTAGTGTTGTAAATAATTTTATAAGTTTTTGACATTTTGCGATTTTAGGCTTTCTAGTGCATGAATTTTACAAAAGTTGTTAGAATAAATCATCACGTGCACTTTATAATTTTTGCATTTATATCTTTATGTTTTTATGGATGGCAAAAGGGTCATGTATTTTTTGACACGGTGTAATTTTGATCCTTTTTGTGCACAATTTTGTAAAAATCTCATAGAATAAATCATGTGTCACATCTTTTTTCTTTAGCAAAAATAAATCAATCAAAACAAAAGTCTCAATTTAAATTAATTTAAATTAATCACGTGAGGCCCACACATAATTTATTTCGATGATCGTTACAAAATTCAACACCATAAGAATCAAATTTGTGAAATCTCAAAAAGTTATTGAGGCCCTTTGCATTTCTAAGAAAATAAAGGATTAAAATATCAAATAAGAAAATTACGGGACTAAAATATATTTAAGTCTATTTTGAATTATGGGTTTGGCCTGAAATTAGCATTTATATTAGAAATTAAAAGCGTTAAGGTTGGAACTGATTCATTGCTCATATTGCACTGTTCCGACAGGATCAAATCCACAACCGTGCTGGTAATGATCTCAGACTGAATTAGAAGCATGGAAGTAAGCTTTTGTTACAGAGAAACGAAGGGGGCAGCGGACCTTTTGGCCTATTAATGAATATAATTATGATGAATGTCCGCCTTTCTTGTTCACATATTTTGATGTCGGATGTAACTAACGTTGTACCCCGATCTATAAGCTGTGTAACAAAATTATTAGTACTATATAAAAATTAAGCTATTTTGTCAAAAAAATGAAAAAAAAAAGTGCAAAGACTCTGGAAGTAAAGATTTTAAATTCATGATAATGATATATAGACTGCACTTATTTAAATAATTTTGAGTTGCTAAAGAGTTTGAATCCCTCTACATCTTTCAGTTTTTTAGCTTTGATTCCAACCAACAATGGAGTTATTTTAAAATCGTTAACTTCAACATTTTAATGGAACCATCTGAAAAAGATGAAAATAGATAGAATTATATGGTAAATTATATTTTTGATTTCATAAGTAAATTTTTTTTTTAATTTTGGTTCTAGGGAAATTCAAAAATTACATCACTAGAAGAAAATTTATTATTGGCTACAGATTAAATTTATGGTAAATAATTGTTATTTATTATGATTAAATAAAAATCGTTGTAAAAATTTAGATTATTTATCATGAAATTTTTTTTTGTCATATGCAGTTATGAGCCATAGTAAATGTTTTTGCCATGATTTTTAACTATGGTAAATGTTTTAGTCACGCTCTCGCGAATATCACAGTCAATAGCTATTGTATGGTCGTGGGGAATGCCTATTCACTACGGCTATTTATTTTTAACCATGATAATTAGTTATGATTTTTTTGATAATGAGCGATGAACTATTAATTTGAAAGTATAACAATATTTCTAAAGCGACCGATCGCTATTACAATATTCAGTGTACAGTATTATAACAAATTTACATTTACCAACATCAATCAAATGAATAACATAATTATCCTATAAACTAAACAACTCTCTACATACGTAGTATTCGAACCTACGACCTCTTGATTGTGGGACCTCAGATAATTAGTTATGGTTAAATGTTAATTTTTTTTAATACATATTTATTTTATTTTTTTAATTTCAAGACCAAAATTGACATTACTTATTTTTTATTTTTTTAATTTCATGGACAAGAAACGAACTTCTCATTCGTCTTGGTAACAAGTGCCCATTTCTTATAGATTAAACAACAATTAAATTGAATTATCCGACCAAGACAGTATCAAATTGTCAACTCCAATGTCAACAAAAGGAATCAGGCAGTGATGCAAGAGAAGCTCTCCGATTCAAAGTTTACTAAAAACATACTTTCCAAACTATTTTTATACCTGATCAATATTCTCTAGTAAAAGAGGACATGATATGTCATGTCGATTTTCTAAGAAATAAAAATAATATATATATATATATATATTCAAAATACAATATCTATAAAGTATTTATATAAACAATCAAATCAAACAAATTCTTCTTTCTTGCACCTATAAACTTAGGTTTTGAAACATACAATCGAAATATAATTTGATTTCTTGCACAAAACCAATAAAACATTTTGGGCACTAAGGCGTGGAGTAGAGCTGGCGCAACAAAAAGGGTTTACACATTCGATTATTGAATCGAATTCAGTAACAACAATAAATTATTTTTGCAGGAATATAGCACCACCAAAGCACCTCATCCAACTACTGTGGGACTGCTCGCTGATCTTGACTAGATTTCATGCTCATCGATTGGTTTTTGACTACACGAAAATAAAAAGGGCAACGGACATACTATCAAAACTAATTGCAACAAACTTTTTTGACCATTTTGTTTTTGAAGACTGTCCAATTTTTTTGTATGACATTTTATAAGAGAATCGATCATGTCCATATTTTAGAAGTGTCACTAATTACCTATGCAAAGATACAATGGTGCACCAATATAATTGTTTTTAGCTACGTACTTAAAAAAAAAAAAGAAAAAAAAAAGGTGGTCTAGGCAATGACCAAACTCCAAAACCATACAATACAAAGATGCATTTCAACTAAACAAACTCAAAAGACCAATGCAAGAATGTAAGAGTGAAACATTTCCAATTTTTGACTAATTCCTGCATAAACGATCATTATAGGGCTCCCTATTTATGTAGAAGATAAAATGCATAAACATTGTCCCAAATAGGCAAAATTGCAATAGTAATCTCACAACCATTTCAAACATAGATCCCGCGATTTACGAGATTTTGAACTTAACCCATGTTCTGTTAAGAAAAAAAAGGTTTAAATGCATTTTTGGTTTTGTACCTTAGATCATTTGGCGTTTTCGTATTTTAACTTTTTAGGGTAGTATTTTGGTCCTGTATTTTTTTAATTTTCGTGATTTTAGTCCTTTTCTCGTTGGAGTTCACCCTTCTCGCCGGGAAAATGCATGTGACTCTCATGTGACATTTTAAAATCGGGGCTTTGTTTTCTATTGGCCCATTCTGTCAGTGTTTTTGTCCTTTAATTTTCTAGAATAGCATTTTGGTCCAACATCTTTTTATTTTCATGATTTTATTCCTTATTTGTCAGAGTTCACCCTTCTCACCAGTGGAGGTGAACTCCAGCAAACAAAAGGACTGAAATTGAGAAAATCAAAAAGATGCAGGACCAAAATACTACCCTAGAAAATTAAAGGACGAAAACGCCAAATGACCTAAGTTATGAGACCAAAAATACATTTAATCTGAAAAAAAGGGGGCCAAAATATTGCAAAGAGAAACCCTCTTCCACTGACCATTTTTTTTACCCTTTTCGCCGTTAGTTTTAACGTCTCTTGGTGGAAGGTGGTCTTTTGTTGGAAATTTTTGGCCTCCCTTTGCAATTTTTTAATGAAACACAAGGTCAAATTTAAATTTCGTAAAATGTGGGATCAAGTTTAAATGATCACAAAATGTAGGATTTATTTTGCAATTTTTCCTCCCAAATTCTATACTATTATAAAGATCTTATAGATATAAAGTGGTAGTTTTTATACCACTACACCAAATTATTATAATATCGGAAATGCCCTTCAACTTTTCAATTCATGTAATTTAATTAATTTTTCAATTAAGTTCCTTTAGAAAATTAATCCTATGCAATTACATGTACTCAAAAATTAAATTTACTCTAATTTTGTTTAAGTTTATTGTTAATTGATAGAAAATAACATATTAGTATTTGTGTTGCATGTATATGTAATTGTCATTATCAATATAACAAATATTCTATAAAATTTTAATTTTTATTTTAAATTGAGTAAAATATTGTGTTGATAATTAATGCATTAGAAGAAATTATCAGACAAGTTTTATATGTGCGAATGTAGGCAATGACTATCCCACTGATCGGTTGTCCAAACCGTCAAATATTAAGACTAATTCTAAACTGTAGTAGTCGTGGAACCAGGTCGAATCCCTAGGGAACTATGGATTAATTTCTCGATCTAGTTGTAGTAACCAAAAAGGGGGGGGGGGTATGAATCAAGTACTAACTATGAATTAACTTGAACTAAATTTAAAAGCAAGAGTAAATAACTGAGATAAAATTGATAGATGAAAAGTCCAATTCAAGGGCTGCGCCTTACCCAATCGTTATGTCTATCATAGGTCACTAAGGGTTAATTTCAAAACCAAGCATTCAACTTTGAAATTAATTAGGATAGCCGTAACAAATTTTCATTTTTCTATTGTAGTAGATTTGACTCAAGCATCTAAATCCAAACATATTATATCAAAACTGGGCACGATAGCGTTCCATATCACATCAATAATAGCATTTGCATCAATGAAAACAGTTGAATCTAGATTAAACAATTGAAATAGCTGCAATTATTTAATCTAGTTTTCTCGTCCCCACAAATCAATCATGCAAAGCACATAATAAATTTGCTCGCTACTCATACCAATCATTCATGACAATTACGGATCACTGAATTCATGGATAGCAGTAGAACAATTAATATCGAATCGAATTATCAGATCTATCGATAATAATAATTCCATTTACAGTAAATCAAGACGAGAAATACTTGACGAAATCAGATGAATTCAAGACTTCAAAACATAACAATTGGGTTTAACGTTTCCCATGAATCAGAATAGAAAATTAGCTATTCAACATGTTCGTAGCAAAACAAGATGTTCTAAAAGAAAACATAAATTGAGAGAAAGAGAGAAAAACTAATCAATGTTGCCGACATCTTCCACTTCTTGCTCCTCTCCAAAACGATGATCAAAGATACCCTCTTCTCTGCGTTTTTCCCCTTTTAAATCTCCAAATTTTGCTTTTCTTCCGTGCTTCCTCCGGAAATAAGAAAAAAAAATCTTTCCAAATTTCTCCTTCTTTTCCCGCACAGACTCGGGTATTGAATAAGGCGTGATCACGCTCTAATGGCTGCTCGTGACTGCTTTTACTTGATAATTTTCTGGCATCCTTTGGGGCTTTTTTACTCCTTTTTTTTACAACGGGCCAATCTCGATCCTTCATTCAAAAGACGCATAATTCGATCATAAATGTGAAGGGAATCTTTTAAAAACATTCGAATTAAGCATGCATATGAGAGATGAAATGCACCCTATCAAATTCCCCCACACCGAAACCATGCTTGTCCTCAAGCATCTCTTGATTCAAAATATACGGATTATCCAAGTAGCCAAACCCAAATTTTCCTTCATGTTAGTCAAGTATGTCCCTTAATCAATATGTCTTCACAATTTAAGAGGAGATAGTCATATTGAGAATAAACACTAATGACATCAATACAACAACCACGTATCCAATTGACTTTATCAAACTTAAATGAAACAAGTCTCAACACTCCTCACTCGGATGTCTCTCAAATCACTCGAGAAGTGTTTAAGGAATTTTTGTTACACTCAAATCAAGTCATTAGAGTGCCATTGCCATAGGCTTGCTTATGAATCAAATCTCGACCACTGCAAAATGCTTATCAGTGCATAAATCAAAGTGTCTTAACATGGTTGTAACGGGGCTAGTGACAAGGTGTGTCAAGAGAGGTCAAATTGTGGCTAATGAATCCAAAAGGATGATGTCAACCTAGTTGCTTGTATTTCCTAACTCATTTCTTTTCTTTCCATACTAAAGTGCTTGGAGCATTCAAACTTTCCAACAAGATTTTTCAGTTTCGCTTGTTCTATTTGAATCTTTTCTCCTTGTTCTTTCTTTTTCCTTGTTCATCACTTTCTTCTTCGTCTTCCCTTTTTATTATTGCTTTCTTTTCATATGTTTTTCTTGTGTCTAGCAATATGTTTCCCATGTGCAACTCGAACCACTTCATTAGCTGGCCTCGTGGTCCTCTCTCCGGGTCCGCATGTTTCCCCAGCCCACTAGGAGTCAGCCCAACATCTTCAACCTGGCCTCCCTGGCCTTCTCTTTGGATCTCGATCCCCTCTCCCAGCCCAGCTCGTCCTTCCCCCTCCTTTAGCTCATCAGGCGTCTCCCTCAAGTTCAGTTCCCATTCCGTGGCCTCTTTTCCTGTACAGCCCAGCCCATCCTGCCCACTACTCTCCGCCCGCCCATCAGACGTCTCCCAAGCCCAGATTCCACACCCCAACCCCTTTTCCTGTGCAGCCCAACCCATCCCATCCCCTTTTATCTTCCAGCCCATCAAGAGTCGCCCCCAAGCCCAATTCCCAAGCCCCATATCCTATCTTTGTGTAGCCCAGTCTTAAACCCTCCATGCTCAACCCCACTACGTCCCCCATCTTCCGCACACTCCCCCCATGTTGTCCCACGTTCACCAAGCTCATCTTCCCGGACGGAGCTCCATCGCTCCACCTCGGCGCCCTGTTTGTCGGCGGCTTTGTCTGCCTTACGTCCCCCTGCTCCTGCCACCCCGCCGGCCGCGCCTAAAAAATATTCGCTCCCCTTTTGTCCTCCCAGTACCATCCTCCCCAGCCACTCCTCTCGCCCACACCCCTACCTGTCCATCCCCATCCTCGTCCAGCCAGTCCCGGCAGCCCTTCGACCATTTTAGTTTCTCATAACCATGCACCATAGGGCAGCTTCGACTCGTCTCTCTCCTTGGAATCTCCGTCCAGTCTTCGTGCATAGTCCCGATAAATATGACCGATGATCCCACAACCATAGCAGAAAGTTGGTAGTTTTTCTTACTTAAAAGCCACTGTGAGTTCCTATCCACTCGGGGAGCGGATTTTCATCTACCGATGCAATGGTTTGTGGATGTCCAGTTGAACCTGGGTTCTCAACTGCGCCCCCCAACTGGGCTGATTCTGTCCAATTACCGTGTCCAGACTCGTTCCCATTCGATTCCCAATAGCTATCCCTACCTCCTTTGTCACCAATCTGAGTGGCAAGCCGTGAATATGGACATGAAATGGACTCTTTGTGAGTTCGACTTGCATGGGGTTACCATTGGAGTCCATTGGCATCAACAGAATTAGGTTTTCGATCAAATATCCATGGTTGACCCATCAGTGCCTTGTCCCTATCAGCCCCGTGATGGAACCTTAGTAAGAATCGATTGTCCGACAACAATTTCAGATCCATTTTCCGAACCGGACGCAGAATGTTCACCAATGTCAACTGCAACACATCAAACCTGAATGGCCTCGGTGTAAGTAGGCAACCTATCACCAGAAAACCCTCAACGTCCTTACTCCCTTCCATTTCGATGCCGAAAGTGTCACTCCCCTTTCCTCCTCCGCCGTAAGCACTAACGCTCTATCTAATTGCTCCAAATTCAATTCCAGCTTCCCACCTATCACGCGGTATTAGCCACAGTGCAGCTCGGCGTGCTCCAAACCCGAACCTGCGTCAGCTTCCTCCACCTGACACCAGGACCCAACCTACACGCAAAACAAAAGAAGGTAAGAAGAAAGACTCCACAAACTAAGGAAACCTGACCACACAGAAAACAACGGCCCCGACTAGCTCAAAGAGACGAAGAATAGAAGGGCAAGTTAAGTCCAATAGTCCAATCCACCAAGAGATAGCATGACGACCCAAGCAAAACGCATGATACAATCAGCGAACCGCCCTTAGAAGCTACACACCACCACACAAGCACACTCTAAGCTAACCTATTCTAACCCCACACCCAAGAGAAAATCGTCTACTCAGCAGAGTAAAAAACACTTCGAATTTGCAATTCGGAAATTGACCTCTTAAGCCCACAAAAACTTGACATGGTGGTTGTTGGACCTTATAGAATTAAAATTTTGGTTTAATTGAATATCAAACAACTTGAATTATATTTAAGCATTGATTCTAATTGAAAAATACATATATATATATATAATTTCATAAAAATCGAAAAATTATGGGCTAGTTGTGGAATTATTTTTCTGTTCCCAGCCATTTGCTTGAAGAATATTAGATTTTTCGGGAAATTTGTGAATCTTATATACACATAAATATGAGTTTTACTGGACATGTGGGTGTTTGTCTTATTTAGTGTGATTTTAAGTTTAATTGTAATAGATATTTCATAATTTTTTAGTTATTAGGATGCATGACGTGCGATGTACGTATACAAATATATTTTTAAAGGTAAATATTGTCATGCATGTTAAGCTCATAATATTATTAATATTTTTATCATTGAAACATTAGTATTATACAATTATATTTTCAAACAAATTGATAACAATTATTTTAATTGATAAAAAAATTATTAAATTCTATTATTTGTAATTCACTTTCTAAATTTAATTGGTGCTATTGAGTAAAAAATATTCCCAAAATTAAAATTTCGTATTTCGTATATTTACTAATGATTATTTTATTATTATGTATCAAATCAATTAATATAAAAATAACAAATAATAATATTCAAAAAATTAATATTAAAGTAAAACTAATTAATTAGTTGAATCTCCTTATCCTTGATAGAAGAAATTCCAATTTTATAAAAAATTGATCAATTTTATATGTAGGTTTTATTATGCCTACTTTTTATTGTTTGATTTGATTTTATTTTTTTTTGTTATATTTTGTATGTGCATGTTGTATGTTTTCTTTTACTATTATATTTGAATGTTATTTATTTTTAATTTATTAACACTAAATGATTATAAACTAATTATTTATTAACTATTGTTATAAAAATATAATCTAATTGTACCATAGTACCAATATTTATATTGTAAGATCTTATAATGTATGTTAACTATATTTCAGTATCAATTTTTAAATATTGTCAAAGTATTATGTACATGCTTTATTAGCTTCTAAATTTTGAGATATTATTGTATAAAATTTTATTTTTCCCCTTTAGATTGTAATTTTTTAGTTTGATTTCTTGATCTAATTTTCCTATGCATCTAATTGGTATAATGTATTTTTTTATTCAATAATATATTATGTTACAACTTAATATTTTATATGACATTTGTTGTTGTACAACCTTTATGCCTGTTGATATATATATATATATAGATAGATATATATAAAACCAATTCTATCAGTACAGAGAGATTCACTCAATAATTGAACTTTCATAAGCAATTTTAATTTAATATATATTAGACTCATATATCAATTTTTATTCTATTTAGTACTCATACTTTTTAAATTTTTAAGTTATTTTTATAAATTTATTCCTGAAAAAATATATTAATCTCATTGGTTTGTTTATTTATCATCTTTTCTTTTTTGTAGTTTTAACATAATTAACTCATTTTTTATTTATTATTTAATTGTACTAATTTTATTCTCAAAATTTATTAATTTTCTTAATATGAAAATGTAATTGTACTAATGTGTTAGTTTACAATCCTATGACACATTTTCGTTGGATATTCAACGAAAAATGCCATGTCACATTAAGTCTATAATAATAAAAGAGGACCAAATGTTACAACTTCTATGCATCTTTTAAAGAATAAAAATAGTTATATTTATCTTGTTAGGACTTATAATTATGTTAATTAATTTACTACTTAATAAGGTAAGATTTAAATTAAGTTATTTATTATATTACTATTTATGAACTTCTTCAATCTCAGTGTCTTGGGGGAGGGGGACAAGGTGTTTTTAGTCTATTAATATTAAAACAAAATTAATTAGTCAGAAGTTATCACTCTTTTTAAAATTTTCAATAACACTTCTAATTTAATTAGATTGATAATATATATTCATAATTAAATTTTTATATTTATTCGTTATTATATATATAGACAGATTTGGGTTCAGACTAGTATTTCATATATTATTCACATGTTATTTATTTTAAATTTTAATGTGTCACAGTAAATTAAAATTTTCTTAATGTAATTAATAAGATTTGTTGGAGCAAAGTAATTGTGTTAAAATATTATTGGCATATTAATTTTTTTAGTTGAATATGTTATTCATTTTTTAAGTAGTTTAGAGCAATTAGGACTTTTAACATGTTTTTTTTTTTTTTCCTTTATAGAATTTTATTCTTTTATAACTAATTTTTATTTATTATTAAAAGGAGTACTTAAGTAAAGGTATAGTTGTTCTTTCACAAAAGAGAACAAATAATTGTGGATTCATACTTTTATATATAGTATAGTGTTGAAAAATAACAATGGTTAATAAATAAAACAAATATTCTCGCATAGAATATGTAATCTCTATGTACACATTATATAATCAATATACACAATAGCGTATAATCGTGGATCGATTAAACCTGTAGCAGCGGAAAGTATGTCAATCCACATCTCCGGATCTGACTAGTCTACAAGCTCATGCCTCGAATGAATCCCGAACACATCGTCTTGCTCGTTCTTGAAGATTATCCCACGTACATCTTTAAGATCCCACGAACATCTTTAAAATCTCCCCACTTTGGATCTTGCTCCAAATATTGTGGAACCCACGAACACACCTTACTCGCCTTGGTGGATTACTATAAGAGTAATCCACTCATTTACACACCTTAAACCCTCGGAGACTTTTGGTGATTCTCCAAGAGAGAATAGAGAGAGCTATTTGCGTGAGGCTTTGAGAGAATAAACATCGAATTGAATATGTTACTTTGGTTCCAGAGAAGCACCCTATTTATAGGTGTGCACAAGAGGAGTCTAATCCCAATACAAAATCTAGAAAACTACAAACTCTTTACTCGAGAGGAGTCCTCCCTAACCACAAGTTTGAGAGACATCAAACTCTTGAAATATGTATGTATATTCAGTGGCCTTTGCTGGCTTCTTCACATTAACAATCATATAATTTAAATAGAGTCCATGCATGTCTCACGTGATTTGTGTTGTTTGCTAACAAGAAGATAATTTTGAAATTTCAGATTAAACTGCGCTTGTTTGAATATATAAGAAATCAGTTCATGTTTAATCATTTGGGTTATAGTATTAAAGCATTAATGTTGATTATGGTCATTTAATTACGCTCAGTTGTCTATTCTAAATCTAGAATCTCATATTAAATTTGAGAAGTTCCCTTCACAATATCTTGTCAACTTTATCTCCATCTACCATTTTGAATTATAGCCAATTTCTCAGCGAGAGATTCTAGCCCAACTCAGTTAAATTTGAACTAATTATAGAATAAGTGTAATACATTTATTTTATGTGATTGATGTACAGTTCAGAAAAAATGACCAAATATATAGCAAATGTATCACACTTGCTCTGTAATTGATTTGATTCGATCAAACCTGATCCAGACTAAAATTTTCCTTTCTCACCACGGGATAAATGCTTTTTTGGTCCCGTAAGACTAGGACACTATTTATTTTGGTACCACAACTTGGGTAGGTGGTTGTTTTTAGTCCTATAAAATACGTTTTTTAGGTTTTCTTGGTCCCAAAATATCACGTTTTTTAATTTTTTTGTCCCAATTTCAGCTTTTTTTTTTCGTCCCAAAATTTCATGTCCCATGTGCAAGGCACCTGACATTTTCGGACAAAAAAAAATTGAAAAACGTGTTTTACGGGACTAAAATAACCATCTACCTAAATTGTGATACCAAAACAAATAATATCCTAATCTTACGAGATCAAAAAAGTATTTTTTCCTTCTCATCACCTTCCTCCAGAAACAGGGTTTAATGCAATTTATCCTCTTGTGATATTGCAAATGGGTAAGTTACCCCCTATGTAAAAGAAATAGCAATTTACCTCCCTAAGTTTTTAAAATGAAGCAATTTACCTCCCTTTCTAAGGAGGTAAATTACTTAATTTTAAAAAAATATGAGAACGTAAATTGCTTAATTATAAAAAACATAAGGAGATAAATTGCTATATTATTCCTTAAAATAAAGTAAATTGCTCATTTACAATATCATAGGGGAATAAATTGCAATTTTCCCTCATAAACATGTACACACTGCATAAATACCACAACTCGTTCAGTTAAAATACTTGAAAAACGTCATGGCTACCATACTCGAAACATGCCGAGTTCCAGCTCCACGAGGCGCCGCCGCTGAGCAATCGGTTCCCCTTACTTTCTTCGACATCCATTGGCTGCATTTGCATCCCATCCGTCAACTTCTTTTCTACGACTACCCTTGTTCCAAGCCCCATTTCTTGGAGACCATCGCTCCAAAACTCAAAGAATCTCTCTCCCTCTCTCTCAGGCACTACCTTCCAGTAGCAGGCGATTTGATCTACCCTTTGAACTCTGAGAAAAAACCCGAAATTAGGTACGTGGCCGGGGACTCGGCAGTTTCGCTGACTATCGCCGAGTCTGGTAGTGATTTCGACGTTCTTATTGGAAACCATGCGCGAGATGCTGATCAGTTCTATGAGTTTGTGCCCCAGATAGATCCTGTTACAGATGAATCCGTGTGTCAAAGGGTCCCTGTTATGGCCCTGAAAGTGACTTTGTTTCCGGGTCGTGGTATATGTGTTGGGTTTGCCAATCTTCATTGTCTTGGCGATGCGAGCTCGCTTGCAGGCTTTATTCAAGCATGGGCTTCGATCAGCAAACTCGGAGGAGATGAGGAATTTCTGACCAAACAAGGTGAATCACTGCCAATTGTAGACAGAGTTGTCATTAAAGACCCGCTTGGCATTGATACCATCTTCTGGAAAGTGATAGGAGAGGTTCCTCTGAAATCGTCGTCTTTTCCTTTACCCACCAACCGAGTCCGGGCCACATATGTTCTCCGCCAGGCTGATGTGAAAAAGCTCAAGGATTTGGTCTTGGCGAAGAAACCAGGTCTAGTTCAAGTCTCTTCTTTCGTCGTTACGGGTGTCTTATGTGTGGACTTGCTTGGTGAAATCTGGGGAGCAAGTTGATGATGATGTGCTGGAGTTCTTCATTTTCGCGGCGGATATACGGGCACGGCTTGATCCACCAGTTCCTGCCAATTACTTTGGCAACTGCTTGAGTGCTGGGATGGCAAAAATCGAGCACAAACAGCTTGTCGGGGAAGAAGGGTTTGTGATGGCTGCAGAGGCTATTGCTGACCAAATCAAGAATAGGGTGAACAAGAAGGATCAAGTGTTGAAAGGTGCTGAGAATTGGCTATCAGGTAGTAAAACAATGAATGAGATAAGGGCCCTTTTCGTGTCCGGATCACCGAAATTCGACTTTTCCGATGCGGATTTTGGATGGGGAAGGCCAAGAAAGCTGGAAGTCGTGTCCATTGATGAAGAGAAGTATTCCATGTCTTTGTGCAAGTCGAGGGATTCAGATGGAGGACTGGAAGTTGGTATGTCTTTGCCGAAGGCAAGAATGGAAGCTTTTGCAGCTATCTTTTATCACGGGCTTACGTAGGTTCTGATAATGCATGTTATGTTGGTACAAATTATTGTGGTCTGGCTCAGACAATTCAACTTTGCTTTTCGTTTATCATCATCTTCTGGTTGAGTGCTTGCTTTCATTTGAATTAATGAACTAGAAAGATAGCTCTGTATCACATTATTGTTTTGTTGAGCTTTGGATGTATTGATATTTGAATAAATGTTCAAAAACTTAATGACGGGCTATATATGAGGAAAAGAATCTATCTATACTATGGGAGTGTTTGCGCGCGCTTTGAAAAAGCGCTTTTCAGTTTCTGGATGCTGAAAAGCACTTTTGAAGTGTTTGGGATGTTAACTTCTGCTTCTGAAACTGCTACGGAAAGCACTTTTAAGCCAAAAGTTGGAAGCACCTTATGAGGTGCTTCTAGCTGCTTTGGTTTTTTTTAGATAAATTTAACTTCTTTTTAGACTACTTTACCCTCATTATAATAACTTTAATTCAATTTTATCATTTTTAATGTATTTTCAAAATTGCTCATCTAAAGTTGATGTTAGAAATTTTAAATAATTTGAATAATTTATCACTAACAAAATTTATAATTTCACATGTTTAATATTTAAAAATTTTATTTTCTATATTATATGATATTATTCCTAAATCATAGAAAAATATAAATTAACTTGCTAGGATTAATTAAAAATTAATTATTATTTTGTCAATATTGTAAGTTTATTTATTGTGTATGAATGAACAATTATATTACATAATAGGAACATTATTGAACTAAACATCCAGTTTTTTTATTAATATTGAATATTTTAATAATATAAGTTATAATCATTCGGTAAAAAATTAAATATGAGATACACTAATTGAAATAAAAATTATTATTTTTTAGGAAAAATAATTATTATAATCAAGAGATAAGTATAAATATTAAGGCAAAATAGCATCTGTTTAGTACATGAGGACAAAATGATCTTTAATCAATTAAACGTGTTTTATAAGTGTTTTTCTCCGAAACACTACCAATTTAGCTGTCATCTGCTTTTCACTTTTTTTTTTACAAACACTACCCACTTTTGATTCTGCTACAACTTCCAACTTTTTCTATGAAAATCACTTCTTTAAAAGTAGAAGCTCTCGCAAACACTCCCTATATACAAAAGTATGAATTCACAAGTGTCTGTTTTCAATTGTAAAATGACAACTACACCCTTACTTAAGAAAACTATTTAGTAGGCTTACTTCCTTTAAAATAGGGTATGATTGGTACGACGGAATGGGTTAGGAATGGAATGGAATGAACATTTTTTATTTTATTTCAAACACATGTTTGGCATAACTTAAGAATAGCAATACTCATTACCTTGAAAATTCCTATAAGTACGGGATTAGCCATTTCCCCACTTACGTGGGTACGGTGGCGAGAGCATGGGGATGGTGGCAATTGAAAGGGAACGGTGGCGAGAGCGCGGGGCGGTGGCGTCCATAGGGGGGCGATGGCGGACGGAATCGGTGGAGGGGGAGGGGGGGTGGGAGAAACGGAGGAAGAGAGAGAGAGAGAGAGAGAGAGAGAGAGGGGGGGGGGGGGAGGATGCATGAGGGGAGATGAAAAAATCTGCTAAGGACCAGATTTATATAAATATTTTGGAATGGCCAGAAATTAAGAGGATCGTTCCACTGAAAGGTCCATTACAAAAAAAAAAAAAAAAAACCAACATCATTTGTCCGTAAAACGACGACATTTACTCTATTTGATTTATATTAAAATAAGTAGGAACGGCCATTTATTAGTAAAGTTGGACCAATGACTGTGCCAAAAATTGACAAACAACGTTGTGAAAGGATTTTTATGTTGTAAACGTTCCTATTGTGGATCGAACCGTTCCTAATATGGATGAAAAGTTTAATTTATTTTTTAAGAAAATAAATAAAAAAAAGAAAAAAATCCGTTCCGGACACATTAAAGAGCAAAGAAAAGTATACAATGTGTTGATTAAGACAATTGATAACATAAAATATTTTCCATGAGATTGGTATATGTTCACAATATGAAGTATATTGTATATTTAAGTTTGTTAGTATTTCATAGATGTAACTAGCATCCTATATTGTTGTACTGCATCACCTAATCAAACCGTTAGATATGATTTAGCACACAAAAGAATACATTATATGTAGTTTTGAAAACTTTGGGTGTGCGGATATCGAGATATCGTATCTAGTCAGACTTCGTCATCATAAGAACCGTTGCATCCTTCAAACCGGCCATCTGATTGAAAATCAAACAATTAGATATTATATCTTATTCATAATCTTGTATGTGTTTAAGTTTGGTGTCAATCCGGCTTACGGATGTTGAGATATCATCCCAAATAGGTAAAATATACATTACAGGAACACAATTTGGAACCGTTGTCTATTAACTTAGGAATGGTAAGTTATAATAATAACTTAGGAACGGTTCATGATTACATATAGGAACAGTCTGTTCAAATGCGATGAATGGAACGGTTGAATATAAAGTAACTGCTCCAAAATTTGATTTTCCCACCAAATTTTTGAAAAGGCGCCAAAGCAAAAATTTGGACCCACAATTGGAACTGTCATTGAAATATTTGGATCGTTCCTAGTTTTAAATATTCCACCTATTTTTCATTGGGCGCCTAATTGGAAACTTGTAACTGTCATAGGAACAGTCATTGAAATATTTGGACCGTTCCTAGTTTAAAATTTCCCATTTATTTTTCATTAGGCGACTAATTGAAAACTTGTAACTGTCACAGGAACGGTTATTGAAATATTTGGACTGTTCCTTTTTTCAAAATTCTCACCTATTTTCTCATGGGGCGCCTAATTGAAAACTTGTAACTGTGATAGGAACGGTCGTCTATATATTGATAGTTTCAATTTTTAAATTTTATTCTCTTAACCAAAATGCGCCAAATAGAAATTGTGTTGCTACTAATTTAGGAACGGTGCTATTGGAAGAACAACACAGTTCCAAAGTTATATTATTTTATAAAAAAATTATAATTAATACAATGTATAAACTGAGGTATTTTCGTTACATATTTCAAAGATAACTAAGCACTACACGCTCAATAAGTCTCTTCCTCGGTTTCAGCCTCATCAAAGCTATCTTTGTCATCTTGATCATTGGATTCACCATTTGGCGAGCGGGATGTACCTACTCCATGTTGTGACATGGATAGATCAACGACCAACTTTATACTAGCTGGATCATGAAGTTCGTACGTTTGATTATCTGCAAAAATAGCTTTCTAGTCGACTTTGTTTCTCTTCATGCTCGGGTAATCCGCGTAGTAGACTTGTACTGCTTGTTGCGCCAGTATGACTGGTTCACTCTTTTGGTAGAGCTTTTTGAAATTGACATCAACGATGTGATAACGAGAGTGTATCTTCATGCCTATAACCGGATCAACCCAACTATAATTAAACAATACAATGTGCATGTATGGAATACGTGGGTAATCTAACTCAATTACGGGTCTGTATATGATTATGAGCTTTTGACACAAACACCACAATTCATTGTTGACTTCCCAACATTGTGACGTTCAGTATGGAAATTGAAGCCATTCATGAAGTAAGATGTGAACATCGTCACTTCTGCTCTAGGGCCCCAATAATGCAACTTCAACAATTCGTTGTCCGTGTAATTCAATTTGGGTTTCACCTGCAATTCATATAGCAATTGAAATAATTTATAAGAAATCGAGCAGACGTCGTAATTTATAAGAAAGTGACACTTACATGATGCTTGAACTAATCCTTGAATTCAGTTGTCATTAGTTGATCAATTATTGGGTCCTCTGGATGGCGTTGCTCGTACAGTTCATTCAAGAATGACTTGTATCAGAAACAATGATAATCATAAATATACATGTTCAAACTGAAATGATCGAAAGAGTATATAAATATGATGTATCTAAAAAACTTACTCGTGTACGGTGCAACTATTTCACAATTACAAAGCACGTACGTCTCGATTATATGAAGTTCCTCACTGCTTAACCATCTCTTCTTTGAGGCTCCACTTGCTCGGCCCCACTGATTGAAAATGGACCGTACCATTCAATCGATGTTGCTCGTGAGGTCATCGTTTTGGCTGGGTCTGCTTCTCTTACAAAGAATGTACATGATGATAACTACACAGTCTTCCAATTCTTGTACCTTGTTGACATCTAGCGTGGTACAGCATAGGGTCTGGAATAAAAGGCTCTCCCCCGTCAAGGCAACTTGATCAACTTCTTCATGAATACATGACAATATGGCTCTTTATGCCATGCATCCTTAACTCCTTCATGTTGACGCATCGGGACAAGTTAGATGCGTACCCATCAGAAAACCTAAGACAATGCATCCACTCATATATCTTATTCTTATGATCCTTCGTCAGTGTATATATAGCTTTGGGCATCACGTTCGGTCTCCTTTTGTCCACCTCGAGATCCGGCCGATTACATATAATCTTTGGATCCTTCCATACATTCAGATTGTCCTTTGTTTTGCACTTTATGTCCATCACGATATTGAATATATGTCGAACACATTCTTCTCAATGTTCATAACATCAAGATTGAGTCGTATCAGATGCGCTCCCTATTATTCAAGCTTCAAAAAGATGTTTTTTTTTTCGTCCACTTATGGTCGATGCCGTAGCCTTTCGGTTCATTCAGTGGTTGTTCGGCTGCAACACTAAATGTATTGACACGGGTTTACTCTCCAGTCAGCCTCGGACGTGCAGCCTTCTTTTTCATTCGATTTTTAGTGAAGGGTTTCTTGTTCCTGTAGTATGGATGGTTTGGTGGGAGAAACTGCCTGTGGCAGTCAAAATAGCATGCCTTCCGACCGTACTGCAAATAGAATGCCCGTGTGTCCTTCATACAAACTGGACACCCCATAACGCCGACGGTACTCCATTTAGACACCATCACATAAGCGGGTAGGTCGTTCACAGTCCACATCAATCGGCCCGCATCATGAATGCCTGATTTGTCGCATTGTCGTGCGTACGTACAAACACATGCCATAAATTGGAGAGAGAGTAAGAAGAAAAAAAATGAAGGGACATATATATATATATATATAAATTATTGGAACGGGCATTGAAATATTATTTGGAACACCAAAACTAGCCGTTAAAATATAACCGTTGCTTTAACATTAGGATCAGGATCAGGAACGGCAACACGAACACTAAGATATCCATTAAAATACAACCATTGAAGTATATTTAGAACAGTCATAGGAATACATAATCTGTTATGTACACGGAACGTTCCTGATAGTAATAGATTTTGGGACTGTCCTTGTAACTGTAACTTAGTTTTCATAAGTCCCACAATTAGGAACGGTCATTGCATTACAATATTTACATAAGGCATAAAATGGTCTCATTTAACACTACATTTTGGAACGGTCAACCAAACGTTTCAATTAGTAACTGTCGTTGGAACACGATTAGGAACGGTAATGTTTTTAGGTCACATAACCATTCCAAGTTCCATATATATGTTCCAAAGGGAATGCCAAAATATTCTCGTCCCCTTTTGGAACGGTTGTAGGACTATATTTGGGCACACATTAATTGACATAGTACCAAGAACGGTCATACCGTTCCAATACGTTAGGATTCCTCACAATACGAAAGTGACGTCAGCAATGAGTTACTGTTCCACAACAGTTCCTTTGACTGTTCTAATTTGGACTGAAAATTAGAACGGTCGTTCTTGTCCGTGCCAATTCCCGCATTTTTTTGTAGTAAAATTTTGATTCAATTCCCCTTTTCATTCATTTGATATACCAATTGCAGGAATGACATACTAAAATTATTCCATTTTTACTTTTATTCCATTCCTAATTTCATTCATTCATACTCAATTCTAATCCCACATACCAATCAGGCCCTTAGACAATGAATATAATATATCAAACTAAAAATAATAAATATGAGAATAATATTTCAACACAATTACTTTGTTAGAAGTAAACTTAATTATTCTAAGGAAATTTCAATATACTATGGGACATAATATATAGAATACTAATCCAAACTTATTCAATCTATCTATCAATATATATAATAACAAATAAATATCAAAATTTAATTGTGATACGCCCAGATCCGGCTGGTCCAATGCTTAAGGGACAAGCCGAGACAGGTGAAAGGGTTATAGCCCAAGAATGAAGGCCTATGCCTTCTCCAGTCCAAGAGAGGAGCGAGGCCTAGAAGCATGGCTAGCCTCATCTAGGCCAACCCAACTCAAGGTTGAGGGCATCTAGGCCCGAAGGGCACGAAGGCGTCCAGCCAGGCTGCAGATGTCCAAGTCACCAGTCGACGTGGACTGATTCCCGAATTTTGAGAAAGGCGCAAGGTGGAGTTGAGCGTCCTTAGCTACAACCACAATCTGCATTTGGGGGAAATTACCGTCTGTTTCCCCAGAGTTGAGGAGTCCTCCCTCGTCCACTTTCGCAGAGACCTTGCCATTGTAGACTCCTTAGTCCGAGGGGACTCTTTCATCTATAAATATAGGGCTTTACCCTTAAGTGGGTAACGTATTCTAACTATACATATTGCACACTTATCTTATGCTATAACTACTGCAGTCATCTTCGTCATTATTTATGCATTTTTCGCTTATACTTGTTCGCAATTGTTTGCTGACTTGAGTGTTGGAGCGCTAACGTATTTTTTGCAATCCCCCTTTCCTAGTTTCATTCGATACACGAAATTAGGACCTTTAGGCCCAAAGTTGCATTTCAGATTGAGCACATTTTGCTCATATCAAATTGCAAATAAAAATTATCAATTTTATTAAATTAGAAGTACTACTGTAAAATTGAAAAAGAGCAACTTTTGACTAATTGACTTCATTTTAATATTAATAGGTAAAATACCATGCCCCCCTCCCCCAAGGACATTAAGAATAAAGAAGACTGCAAATTGTAATATAATAGATAACTAAATTTTAAACCTTATAGAGTAGTAAATATAATGGACATAACTGTAGCTTCTCATAAGACAAGTTGAACTATTTCACACTTTAAAGAAAGGGTTTTGTCAATTTAAATCAAGTTTTTATTAAAAATAACTAAAAATTAGTAAATCATCCTGAATCAATTAAAAAAGAATACAAGATATTGATAAAGAATAACAAAAGAGGAAATTATAGTGCTTCATAATATATTATAAAAATACGCAATACGTTGATAAATTAGCGAATAAATATTAAAAAATAATATCTAAAAGTAAAATTTCAAAAATAGCACAATATTAACATGTTAGTTTTAGATTGAATCGTTATTCCTTTACATTTTAAATTTTGACTTATAATAAAACAAATAACACCACAATTATGATTTTTTTTAAGTATTTTAGAACATGTAATAAATCTAATTATCAAGATCAGATTTAACACACTAGCTTTTTTATTTTAAATGGAGTTAAGGGATAGAGAATAAGTTAATAAAGTACTTTATCTATAAATTACTTTTGTTTATCTCTTCACAATATAATAGAACTAAAATAACAATAAAAACGATTGATCACTACAAGAAAATGTGGGAATAGGAACGGATAGAGACGCTCGTTCCAGTTACCGTTCCTAATAAGAATGGTACAAGGAACAATTGTGGAACGGTAAACCGTTGATGATGTCACTGTCGTGGTAATTGTAATAAGAATTAATAGGAACAGCCCGACCGTTCCGATTGGAGTGCCAAAATATGTGAGCCAATTTGTACATCTATCGCCGTTCCTAAAAGGGACCTGATATATTTTGGACTTCAATTTGGAACGGTTAGTCGACCGGGAATACTTAACGTTGCTAAATGAATTCCAATCGCCGGGTCTATTTGGACCGGTGGATTGACCGTTCCAACATGTAGTCCTGCATAAGACCCTTTTACGCCATGGGCAAAAATGTGATGCAAATATCGCTCCAAATTATGGGTATATAGTAAGTCCAATATTGTTACAATTACCGTTCCCAATTGTACTCCAATTAGGAATGGTCCTCTTTCGTGTGCCTCATACCGTTCTTAATATGCCCTAACGGCTATATTACAACGGTAATATTACCGTACCTGTTACCCCTCTTGAGACTGTTCCTAAAGCTGGAACAACGGTTATATTTAAACGGCTAGTTTTGTGTTCCAAATAATATTCCAATGTCCGTTCCAATATTTTCTATATATATGTCCCCCTTCTTTGTCATTGTTCTTATAATTACTCTCCAACTCATTTTTGTTGTAACTCCCCCCTTGATTCTTTATACGGAAAATCGAACATATCAATTACCGAGTGCGAATTTTGCATTGATATTGATAGGTGTTTTGCTCAGGTAAGTATGCAAAATTCTGTTATTTTTGTATATATATATAATATACTCTCGTCATTTAATTGCGTACTGTTGTGAATTATACGTAGGACCAATCATGTTAAGACAGTTGAGGAAATGGATGTATGATCGAGACGTCCTGGGTGTGACGCCGGAGTTTGAGGATGGTGTTACAATACTTTTAGAATGGGCCCAGTGTCAGCGTGCATATATGGACGGGGACAAGATTAAGTGTCCCTGCCGGAAGTGAAAAAATGAACGGTTCAAAACACCAGACGAGGTAAATTTTGATTTGTGTATGAAAGGGTTTATGCTATAGTATTACAATTGGACTTCGCATAGTGAGGAGAGGGTACAGGAATACTTTGAAGCATTGACAGCACCCCCTGTGCAGCAGCAACAAACGCCACCCGTTCAGGAGGAGGGTAGTTCGCATTGGGGTGATGCGGCTCAGATGGATTGGGCGCAGAGGATGGTATTCGCTGCCACCGTGCCGTCATTCTAGTCTTCGTACAACTAGGAGGGACCGACTGATGATGGTACTCGGTATTGTCCATCTGATGTGGGTCTTAGTTCATATTACGATTCGGGGCCCTATGATTATGTGTCTGGTTTGTTAGACCATTTTTTGATGTAGTTCATGCTGCGGACCAACCGTTGTGGAACTGCTGCACCACCTCTCAGTTGGCGTCAATTGCCTCTTTGGTGAATATCAAGGCCGAAGGGGTTTTTTTCGAGCATACATATGATCGGTTATGCCAGTGGGCTGATACTGTAATGCCCCGCGATCACACTTCCCCCCCCCCCCCGATTATTACAATACAAAGAAATTGATAAGAGAATTGGGTTTACCAGTTCAAAAGATTGATGCTTGCAAAAACGGTTGCATGTTGTACTGGAAGGACGATATTGATTTGGAATATTGTAAGTTTTGTTCAGACGCTAGGTACAAGTCCACCAGGGATAGAAATCCTAAACGCAAGAAGTCCCCGTATTCCATTCTTAGGTATCTACCAATTACCCCTTGGCTGCAGAGGTTGTATGCGTCGGAGGCCACACCAGAGCATATGACTTGGCATGCGAGCCATCAGACGAAGGAAGGATCCATGTGTCATCCGTCCGTTGCAGAGGCTTGGAAGCATTTTGACCGGACGTATCCTGATTTTGCAGCTGAGCCGAGGAATGTTAGACTTGGGTTGTGCACGGATGCGTTGAGCATAGGATCTGGAATAGAAGGCTCACTTCCATCAAGGCCCCCCCACATGTGCTCTGGAAGTATTTCACGGAAGGCAACCGGAATCAATTTCTGCATGAATACATGACAATCATGGCTCTTCATGCTGTGCATCCTCAACTCCTTCAGGTCGACGGAAAGGGCCAAGTTAGAGGCATACCCATCAGGAAACCTAAGACAACGAATCCACTCATATATCTTCTTCTTTTGCTCCTTCGTCAGTGTATATACCGCCTTGGGCATCACGTTCAGTCTCCTTTCGTTATTCTAGATGTGGCCAAGGTAAAAGAATTGGAAGATAGTGTAGCCGTCATCCTGTGCAACCTCGAGAAAATTTTTCCTCCTTCTTTTTTCGACTCATGGAGCATCTAATTGTTCACCTTCCATATGAGGCGCGGGTTGGGGCCCCGTGCAATACAGGTGGATGTACCCATTTGAAAGGTAATTAAATAAATATTGTTAAATATATATTTATTATTTGCATTTTAATAAATAATCGTATAAATAGATTCCTACGTGATTTGAAGAAAAAGGTGAAAAACAAAACACACGTCGAGGCGTCAATTGTAAAGGCTTATATTGTCGAAGAAATCGGACTTTTCTCCTCTCACTACTTCAAACCGCACATTCTCTGCAAGCGAAACAGACCCGGTCGGAATGATGATCTCACGAGCAACGACGATCAAATAGTTCGGTCCATTTTTAATTACCCAGGCCGAGCAAGTGGAGCCTCGAAGAAGAGATGGCTGAGCGGTGAGGAACTTCATGCTATCGAGACATACGTCTTGTGTAATTATGAAGTAGTTGCACCGTACTACGAGTAAGTGTCTTATACAAACGTAATTATCTCGTATGAATCATTTCAATTTCAATTACATGTATATTTATAACTATCAATTTTACTATAACAGGTCATTCTTGAATGAACTGTTCGAGAAACACAATTCAGAGGACCCGATAATTGATCAACTAGTGGTCACATAATTCAAGGATTGGTTGAAAGCTCGTGTAAGTATCATCGATTTCTTGTAAATGGGATATGCTCATTAATTTGTAATCAATTATTTCAATTGCTATATATATATGATTAATTGCAGGTGAAACCTAATTGAATCACACAAACGACGAATTGTTGAAGTTGCATTATGGGGGGCCAAGAGCAGAAGTGGCGACATATCTGTCTTACTTCGTCAATGACTTTAATTTCCACACTGAACGTCACAATGTCGGGAAGTCAACAATGAATTGTGGTGTTTGTGTCAAAAGCTCATCATATACAGACACGGATTCTGACTTCTATGAAATTTTGAAGGAGATAATTCAGCTAGATTACCCACTAATTCCAAACATGCACACTATACTGTTTAATTGTCGTTGGGTCGATCCGGTCAGAAGCATGAAGATACACCTTCGTTATTACGTCGTTGATGTCAACTTCAAAAAGCTCTACCAAAAAAATGAACCATTCATACTGGCACAACAAGCAGTACAAGTCTACTACGCGGATTACCCGAGCATGAAGAGGGACAAAGTCAACTGAAAAGTTGTTTGCAAAATCAAGACTCGAAGAGTATTCGATGACTCGCGATGGACGGAGGTCGCCTATCAGATAGATGAAGTCGTACATAATCCAGATATTGTAATAGATAACCAAACCTTTGAACTGCATGACCTAATGGGAATACAATTGGTCGTTGATCATGGAGCAGGGCCATCACACTCGCCAGACAGTGAATCCGAAGATGAAGATGAAGATGAAGATAGCTTTGATGAGACTAAGTCCGATGAAGAGACTTATTGAATTTTCCAAAAAAATTCTGTAATTTTTTTATTACAGTTATTGTAAAAACTGTATCCGATAGATGTATTTTGATTATTCTAAGAAATCAGAATAAATTTTAAAAATAGGAATGGCTATTTTATTCTAACCACCGTTCCTAATACAGGTACAACTATTTGAATAGGTGCCAAACAAAAAAATGAGGGAAATTTGAATTAGGAACTGTCAAAATTTATCAGGACCGTTCCTATTTAAGGTACAATTTTCAAATATGGCGGCTAATTAAAAAAATGAGGGAAATTTGAATTAGGAACGGTCCATATTTATCAGGACCGTTCCTATTTGAGGTACAATATTTCAAATATGGTGGCTAATCAATAAAAAAATGAGGGAAATTTGAATTAGGAACGGTCGGTGAAAACCTAGGACCGTTCCAAACTGAAGTCCAATATTTCGTTTTGGCGCCCAATGGAAAATTGGTGGGAAAATCAACTATTGGACCGGTCAGTTTATATACGACCGTTCCAAATGTGAATAGGAACGATAAATACGTGCGTGTATTAAAACAACATCGTTTTTTCCATTAGGAACGGTATTGGGAACACCTTGTCTATTAGGTGACCATTCCTAGTATTATAATTCCAACCAATTGGTCCGATATCTCAACATCCATCAGCCGGATCGACACCATTTTTTAACACATACAAGATTATGGATATGAATTGATGTCGAACGGTCTGATTTTCAATCAGCAATTCGGATTTAAGGATGCATCTGTTTTTCTTACGATGAATACTGACCGGATACGATATCCCGAGAACCGCACACTGAAATTCCACAAAACATATATAATGTATTATTTTGTATGGTACATCATATCTAACGGTTTGATTAGAATTTTGACGGTCTGATTATGCCGTGCAGTACAACAACATGGGATCCTAGTTACAACTGTGAAATACTAACAAAACTAAATATACAAATATACTTCATATTCTGAACGTGCGTATATATTGCAGAAATTATTATGTAATTTGAGATTTTTGTAAATATCCAATTGTGTACCTTTATTCAATCATATGAGTGTCCGAAACGTGTTTTTCTTAATTTATTGTTATTATAAGATAAAAAAAATATTGCAATACATATAGGAACCGATGAATTTGAATTAGGAACGGTAGGGATGATCGTGCCCCAAAACGACATCGTTTCGTTCTTTAGGAACGGGGTTAGGTACATATGTTCTATTAATCGACCGTTCCTATTAGTACAATTCCAAGTATTAAGTATCTGGAATTGATATGGGAACGCTCGTTTGTAATTTAGGAACGGTCGCATTTGGGAACGGTATTCGGAATGGCCTCGCTACTAAGTAACCATTCCTATTTAGGTCAACATCAGTACAAGGTATCAAAATGGCATTGTTTTACAGAGAATACGACGTCGTTTTATACATTTGGAAACGACAGTAGGAACGGTAAAGTCAAAACATGACCGTTCCAAAATTCAATTATAAATACAAAACTTCACTGATTTTTTCCTCATTTCTACTCTTCCTCTCCCTCTCTCTAAATCTCTCTCTTTGTCCCTCTCTCACACTCGACCTCTCTCTCTCTCCGAAGCCCATCCGCCACCACATCCGCCACCACATCCCCAAGCCCACTGCGCGCCACCTCTGAAGCCCCCCATTGAAGCCCATCCGCCACCGTTGAAGCACATCCGCCACCACTCTGCCACCACATCGCCGACCGTTGAAGACCATCCGCCACCGTTGAAGCCCATCGCCGCCGTCTCCGACTCCGCCTGAAATAGAGGTTTTTCAAAAAACCGTATATATATTTTCTTGTTTTTATTATTTTTAATTTCTGAAATTTTTTTGTATATTTTTTGTAATTTCTGTAAATATAGGGTTGTGATTGTAATTTTTGTAAACATGGGGTTGTAATTGTAAATTTTGTACATATATGGTTGCTATTGTAATTTCTGTAAATTTTGTGCGACTGTAATTGTAATTTATGATGTATTTCTGATTAATTAGTGATAATTTGGTGAATATTCTGCAATTTTGTAATCATTGTTGGGGATTTACTGATTATTTTTTGCAGTTTCTGTATTTCCTGTAATTATTCTGTATTTTCTATAATTAATCTGTAATTGTCATGTATTTCATGTTAATTAGTGTAATTTAGTTGTAATTTTTGGCGTAATTTGTTGGTGTAACTTGTTAATTTTTTGGTAATTATTCGGTAATATGACTGTTGTTAATTTTGGTGCAATTTATCTAATTTTCTGTTATTTTTAAAATTATTTTCTAATATTATTAAAATTTTCAAAAAAAAATCTTTTTTAAAAATTTGAAAATTCGGAAAATTTCTGTAAATTTTATGTCATTTTCTGTAAATATAAAAAAAAATAAAAAATTTTCGGTAAATTTCCAAAATTATGAAAATTCTGAAAATTTCAGAAATTTTTCTGTAATTTTAATTTTTTTTGTGAATTTTCTGAAATTTTTTTGAAATTTTAAATTTTTTTATGAATTTTCTGTAATTTCTGTAAAATTATGTATTTTTAAAAAAATTTCTGAAAATTCTGAAAATTTCAGAAAATTTTCTGTAATTTTAAATTTTTTCTTTATATTTTATGTAATTTCTGTCTCCGTCGGTATGCACAAGCGGAAATTGGTAAGATATTTGATGTTATTTCAATTATTTTTTACTAATAAATTAAAATGGTAATAACTGTTTCCCATTTCTTTTTACAGGAGGAGCAGCTCGACCGGCCAGTGAAGCAGATGGAGTTATTCTCCAGATGTTACAAGAAGAAGGCCGACAGCGGATGGAGTGGGCCGAGGGCAGTGGAGGTGGCGGTAAGTTGTACTTAATACATTCTAGTTTATTTTTTTAAATGTTTGAAATTTTCTAATTTATTCTAATTATTTTTGCAGGAGGATGATGGAGGATCATCAGTCTCAGGCCTCGTGCAATCCTGGGGATCCTGCTCTCGAATCAGAGGGCTCGATGGCGCAGACCGAGCAGCAGATGTGGCTGGCTTGCGTCAGGGGTAAGAACAAGGGCCGAGTATTTGGTCTTGGTTTTGAGGCCCTGGGTCGCCAGACCGTTACCTCGCCATCACCAGCGCCACTGCCACCGCTAGCGCCTTCGTCAAACATGGAGGATCCGCCTCGAGGAGATGATGATGGACCTGATGGGCATGATGAAGGCCATACAGACCAGTCACTCCGGCACCGGCCCGTCATAGCCTCCTAGAGACCCCACCCTTCCAGACATTGATGAGATGGACGAGGCCGATGGGGGCGAGGAGTAGATTATGTATTTTTTTTTTTGTAATTAAATCGGATAATATTCATATTTAATATAATTTTTATTTCTAAATTATGCATTTTTTCATATTTAAATATTAATTATAAAATCAAAATAATATTAATAATTTAATTTATATTTAAATGATAATAATTATTACTAAAAAAAATTAATAATCCATTTGATAGGAACGGTACTTTAGACGGCTTTTCAGCGCCAAATACCGTTCCAATATTTGACTGTTTTAAAAAATTTACCGTTCCCAACACTGATGAAATAACCATTCCAAAAATAGAAGCCAACAATTCCTAAAGACGGGACGTACCGTGCCTACATGTATTCCAAAATCAATTCTTTCGTGGTTAGGCTTTCGTTCTAAAGAAAATACCAAAAACCGGTACAAATTGGTATTCCAAAGTTAGAGTGCTAAAACTGTTCCTAAGGAACGCGACAAAATATATTCCAGTTACCAATCCTAATCTATACAACTTACCGTTCCTACGTGTATTCCAGATACCATGCTAAATTGTATCTACAACATAAGGTTACAATTCCAAAATGTGTTCTACCTACCGTTCCTAATTGCGCGATTTAATTTTGATGCTACCATTCCTAAAGTTTATAAGGTGTTCCAAATGCAAAAATTATAAATTTATACGTACAGAGGTAATTAGGAACGGTACCCCGAAAATATGCCAAAAACCGTTCCCAAATAGGAACGGTGTCTTCGTTACCATTCCTAATTGTTAGGATCACCTCTTATTGCCACGGATTGCCTCCCGTTCCTCAACCATTCCTAATTGCAGTCCAAAATGTTCCAGTGAACTATTTAACGTTCCAAAAATTAAAAAAATCGTTCCTGTTACCGTTTCAATTCCCGCATTTTTTTTTGTAGTGGATACTATGGATTTATTTAATTTGAATATTTTTTCCTAAAATATAACTAACAATTGGTATATCAATGAATTTAAAAAATATTTAGAAACAAAAAGTGATGTGAGCTGAAATAGCTCGGTCTTAGAGAGAGTCTTGGGCTTGAACGGAGTGGGCTTCGATGCCTGCAAATTAGGAAAGAGGACCTACAAAAAACACATTAGCACTCCGACGCTCAAGTCAGTAAGCAGTTGTGAAATAATAAAACTTAAAGAAGGAGAGCACAAAAATATGCTTTTTGGCAATAATGTGAGCAGTTTGTAAGCTTGACCACTAATTATAATGCATCCTCCATAATCAAACTGGTTTTACAAGAAATTTATATTAAATCAATAAATCCTGGAATGCAAATTCATTGATCAAAATTTAATGTCTCTGTAGTTATGTAGCTGGAGATCCCAACTCATATGTCACTGTTGACCCACCTAATAAGACTGACAGCCTGGCTTATTGTCCAATTTAGCTAGTCATTGTGACTTATATCCTGAAAAATATGTGACAAGGAATGAGTTGCCTACTCCATAAGTATAACTAATTAGATTATACATACACATACGTAGTCAAACAAATTTCATGCAATGATGCCAACCACAAATGTTAAACATGCAATCACAATAAAATCATGAAGTAACAAATATCATTATTATACATCCATCCACAATACAATATATTCAAAATCATCATTTATTTTATCAGGGCTCCTGCTTAGCCTAGTTGGAGTATATTTAATGGTTTTGTCGGCTCTCACATCTCAATAAAAATCGTATAAGCGCAGGCACATGGTACCAATCATATGTGATACCCCAACACTGGCCAAGTGTGTAGAAATATCAGCACAGGACATCACACTAAACATGGCACCGCCACACCACCTCAGCCATCAGCACAGGATATTCCCCGCTACTCGAAATACCCCCGGTACCCTTTGCGCTATTGTACCTATTGTATGTTCATTTTTCTCATATCTCATGTCACATCATCAATCACATCATCATGACAGCACACAACTCGTCATCAATCACATCATCATAAATCATTGAATATGCTCCAAGTTAGGTAAGCCATGTCTTCGTCTCATTTCACAACATTTCTATCAATAATCTCATTATTCAATTCCAATCCATAATAAAATAGCATGTCAACGCACAATCATTGATTTGTCTTTCTTACACCATAACCACATATAAGCATGTAATGACAACTTCACAGATTAACAAGATAATCCAGATACATAGCCAACAATTCATGATTATGTATACAACACAGAAAGATATATTCATATGTATATATATGTATATATATAAATCCTATTAACTATACTACCTCAATCTTACAAAGATTTAGTTACGAGAAGGAGCTGCTCAACACTGTAGTTTATCCTCGTCCTATAATAAGTTATAGTGTGTATAGTCATTATATCGAGAATGTCGTAAATTCTATATAATATTCATATATTTTACGTCCATTTCCTAATATTTTATTTCTATCAGAATTCAAATCTCCGTTTTGTTTTCCTTTTAAATAACTAGACATGCTAAACTTTCCAGATTTATATCTAATTTATCAATTAACTCATAAAAATTTATTTTATCAAACCTTTCATATTTTTACCCATACCAGCCAAGGGGGCTCGTATTTAAGGAAGAAGCCATTCAATCCCTAAAGACTCTTGTCTCCATTGATTTCTGGAGGGTGGTTGTAGGTCTCCTCAAAGTCCCAATGAGGTGGGTCTTCTAAAAGGCTGAAGGTAGTTTGGAACCTTATCCTAATCGAATTAAGGACGAGTTGGCCTTATCCCTACCTTCTCGCACGATTGGGCTTCATCCTTTTTAGACTTTAATTCAGAGGGCCCTGTCAGGCCTTTTCTTGCCATCTGAGGCAGCGCTGCTATCCAGGGGCCCGAAAGGGCTTGGTCTAATCCCTCTTTGGGCCAAGCTAAAACTTCTTGGGCTTTACTTATCCACAAGTCCTACCTATTAAGGAATTCCTGGGGCTTCCTCTTTGGGCCTTGATATTTTCTTTGGTCTCCAAAGGGCTCTTCTCGGGTTTCGGGCTTTGTTCTTAGGCCAAGGCATTTCTTCCGTATCATTCAGTCCCCCCAACTCTGAGGGGGATAGAGCACCTTCGATCCCTTTTAGAGTGAAAGTCTCGGGGCACTCGTGGATGGTCCTTCTGTCATCCACAAAAATTCTTCCAAGGCAGGTATTCTTCATCCTTACGGTAAAGGAGATAGCCTCCTCGAGTTCTGGAAGCCATTGTTAGTCGAGATTTGACAGTTAGGGTGTAGGCCACTTCCCTCAAATGCAAAGATGATCATTCGCAAACCTCATTTTAAATATCAACATACACAATTGTCAAGGCTCTTGCTAACGTGAGATGAACATTTAGAATTTACTCATTTCCCATTTTAGCTAGATTTTTTATTTTTATGGTGTTGAAACTGCGATAAATATAACATATCAACCACATAACAAGAATTAGGTATGTTTCATTAATCATAATATATACTCTCACAAACCATAAAAATTAAAATTGATGTGGTGCTTCATTATTAACATGCACTGAGACATATCTTGTCTATATACACTTGGTGGGTAAATCTCATTTTTGATCCCATATATTAGGTCCAGTTGGATATTGGTCCCACTCAATACAAAAATCTCAATTTCAGGACAATACTAGTTATGGTTAAGGTTTCTCAATTTGGTTAGGGTTAAGGTTAACCAATAATTAATATCTTAGCATACTGGTTAAAGGTTAAGGTTTTATCAATAAATTATAGGTCATGGGCCGAAATTACACTTTTAGTCCCATAGGATAGGGGTTTCAATATTTTTAGTCCTCTACTTTACGAAATTTTCAAAATAATTTCTAAATTAGAAAAACTTGACACATTTAGTCCTATGCTTTAATGAATTTTCAAAATAGTTTGGATAATTCAACACGTTTAGTCCCATAATTAATCCCGTAAAATAGAGGACTAAATGTGTTGAGTTTTCTCAATTTAGGACCATTGAGGACTATATGGGTCGTGTTTTTCAATTTTGGGACCATTTTGAAAATTCCCTAAAGCATAGGACTAAATGTGTTGAACCCCCTATCCTATAGGACTAAAAGTGTAATTTTGTTCTCACTATTTCATATCATTATTGTGACGAAATTATATGTCATCACATTAAATATCTTATATTGTGACGAAATTATTTATCCTCATATTAAGTATCACATAATGTGACGAATTTTTATTTCCTTGTAATTGCATCCATTTTTTTACAACGAATTAAAATTTTATCACAAAAGAAAAATCATTTCTCACAATTAATTAGTATATTGTAACAAAAAATAAAATAAAATTCTCACAACAACTATGAGGGAAGGAAGATATTTCCCTCCTATAAATAAATGCCTTTCCCTCCAAAATTAATATTCTCTTTTGTTTAGTATTTTCTCTTAAGTATTTTCTTTTTTAAGTATTTTTCAAATTATGAAAAAAATTCTCTACATGTCAATTCCAAAATCTCATCTTAAATTAAATAAATAAACTTTTTAATAAAAAAATATATAATTAATTTTATAAAAAAAGAAAAAAATATATTTGAAAACCGTCAAAACTCTCTACACTTTCTTCTTTCTCTCTCAACTCAACAGAGCTTCTTTCTTCCTCAAATTCTCTTTCTATCATATATTTTTACTTTCATCAACAATCAATCATCACTCTTGCCAATCGACACAGGTATTTAGTTCCTCTTTACTTTTTGAAAGAAAAATTTGATAAAAAGTTCAAGAACTTTTCAGAACAATTTGGCCAATGTTATTGTTATTCGCCGGAAGAATTTCACATGCATAGTTGAGAGGCGAATTTCGCCTGACGATCGGAAAAATTTTGCCTCTATACAGGGGCGAAAATTCGCCCCTGTAGGGGGGGGGGGGGGAAATTTTACCTCTGTACAGGGGCGAAATTTCGCCCCTGTGTGGTGAAATTCCGCCTGTACAGGGGCGGATTTCGCCTCTGTTACAGAGGCAAATTATCCCCCCCCCCCTACAGAGGCGAAATTTCCCCCTGTACAGGGGCAGATTTTGCCTCTGTTACAGAGGTGATTCCCCCCTGTACAGGGGCGGATTTTTGCCTCTGTACAGAGGCGAACTTCACGTATGTCTTGCCTCTATACGGGGCCTAATTTTGCGTTCGTGTAGAAGCTTTTTTCTTTATATACATAGGAAAATATGTCTGTGTAATACATATTCTTGAAATATGAAATGTATATTTTCTGATGGAATTAACTAATGATACTCTATTATTCTTTAAAGGGAAAACGCAATTAGAAGGTACGAGTATAATTCAAAAAGTGCAACAATTTTCCTATCAACGTAAGTTGCACTTTTCTTATCATAAACTTATATGCTTCTCTCGTTTTTGCATTGAGTTATTTATTTTTTACTATATGTTTTTAGTTTGATTAAGTTGCTTATGCCATTAAGTATATTGGTCAAGCTATACTTATGTTTGAACATGCATTGTCGGATGATGGTTATGTGTACAAAAGTTTTATCTGTCTTGGTTGTGGATTTTGTTTTGATGAACTTTGCCTTTTCAATTATTTGGGACATTTTTTATCTATGGGGTTAGTTTCTCTCTTACTTTTTGCAACAATCTTAATTTACTTTTTCTCATTTACTTGTCTAACTTGAAAAAGTATAAGTGCAATATTATGTAACACTTATTTGCAGGAATATAAGTTAATATAAAACATATTATATTTAGGGACAACGTAATGGATAAAAGTTGGTCGAATGAGACAAATACCTTTCTGAGTCATACATTAAAGGTGTGGAATCATTTCTCAAGCTTGCAAAGGAAAATGTTGTGGGATATGACAACATGATTCATTGTCCTTGTCGTTCTTGCAATAATACAAGGTTCAAATCTTTTGATGAAGTTAAGCTTGATCTGCATACAAATGGTTTCTCTTTATCTGCCTGTGCTATTTTGCTGCATTAGTTTTGGTGGTGCTCCCAATTCTTGTTTCTTGTTTTCTACCGATGCCTATGATTCTTGTTTCCTTGTTGGATTCTTGTAGATCTCAACTCTTATACTTGTTTTTCCTTGAAAAGTTTTGAGGTTTTCTTTGTTTTTCTTTGATGGATTCTTGTTGATCTCAACTCTTATACTTGTTTTTCCTTGAAAAGTTTTGAGGTTTTCTTTGTTTTTCTTTGATCCGTAAGTTTCAAGCTTTTCTAGTATTCCTGTTGAGGCATGTTATGCTGTGTTGGTTCTATGATTGTTATGTTTATAGTGTTTACTTCATTTTGTCAATTGTAATTACTTCTTGAAGTGACTTTTACGTGCTCACTGTAGAGACTCACGTGTTTCTTCACTTCGTTCTGGGTAGATCTGGTATTTGGCAACTATATAATTCTCAAATCTGATTTTTATCTTGCATTTGCTTAATAGCGAGTAACTCTATGGAAGTATGTAGTAACCATGCTAATGAACCAGATCTCTGTGTTTCCTTACACTCATTGTAGAATTCCTCCAGTTGTTCTCAGGAACCAGTTACTTGTTGACGTTAATCCTAGTGGTAGACTGTGTTAGCATGCGCTGGACCAATTTTGTTGTTCTTGTTACAGTAAAATAGGCGCAGCAAAATTGCTGCTCCTATTGTAGAGAAACAGGGGCAGCATTTTTGTTGCCCTGAAATAGACAAATAGGGGCTTTTTTCTACTCCTATAACACAAAAATAACGGTCGTTTCTCTATTACAGAGCCATCTCTGTAAAAGAGAAAAAAGGAAGAGAAAGAGACTTATTTTTGGCAAAATTACACTTTTGGTCCCATAGGACTGGGGGTCAACACTTTTGGTCCCGCGCTTCCTGAAATGATCAATTTAGTCCCAAAATTGGGAATTTTCGACACTTTTGGTCCCACGCTTCCTGAAATGACCAATTTAGTCCCAAAATTGAAAATTTTCGACACATTTGGTCCTATTAGACGATTTCCATAAAAAATATTAACGATAAACGTCTCACTGTTAGTGGGACCAAATGTGTCGAAAATTTTCAATTTTGAAACTAAATTGGTCATTTCAGGAAGCGCGGACCAAAAGGGTCGAAAATTCTCAATTTTGGGACTAAATTGGTCATTTCAGGAAGCACGGGACCAGACCCCTCAATCCTATGGGACCACAGTGTAATTTTGCCCTTATTTTTAGTGAAAAGAAATGATATTCTAAGTTATTGTTTACTTGTATTTGAACATGAGCGATTTGGTGTTGGATAATTCAATATTTGTGGCTTATTTATTTATTTAATATTAAGAAAATAAAAAATAACAAAAATAAATATAATAAAGGCAAAATTACATTTTTGGTCCTGTAACTTTAGGTCATTAGCACTTTTAGTCCTGTAACTTTCGCGGTTTACAGATTTCGTCCTTTTTTTTACATATTTAGTCCTACACATCTCAATTTTGGTCATTTTTTAACACATTTAGTCCTGTCTTTACACTTTTGGTCCACCGATAAATTTTCCGGCCAATTCGATTGGCCGAAATGCCACGTCAAATAACACATCATCTGCCACGTGAGATTTGTAGATAGGCAAAATTATATTTTTGGTCCTGTAACTTTAGGCCATTAGCACTTTTAGACCTGTATTTTTCGCGGTTTACACATTTCGTCCTTTTTTTGACACATTTAGTCCTGCACATCTCAATTTTGGTCCTTTTTTAAAAAATTTAATCCTGCCTTTACATTTTTTGATCCACCGATTAACGAAAAAACATATAACAAATGAAAAATGGAGATACAATAAAAATAGAACTTTGAAAGGTGCCATAGGCCGTTATTTGGACACACAAGTATACATGATTTATTGATCCACACAAAAGAAAGTTCAAAAGGAGCACAACTTGCTTTATTCACTATTAAAAAAAAGGGCCAATAGGGAAGCATCTCTTCCCCTTATTATCAGGGGAGCACCTTATGGTAATGAGCTTTATGCTTTTTTCACTTTGTTATCTTCTTTTTCTTCGTCATCGTTGTCTTCCTCCTCCTCCTCCTTAACATGTCTCTTTGGACCTGAAGGGGGGGGGGGGGGGGGTTGTTCAAAAAAATTCATGTACCATATGGTGCACTAAAAAAAATTACTATTGCTACATTTTTAAGGATTAAAAAAAATTACTATTTCGCACGGTTTTTAGCCATAATCATTTAAAAAAATTACTATTTCTCACGGTTTTTAGTCATAGTCATTAAAAAAATTTACTATTGCTACATTTTTAATGATTAAAAAAAATTACTATTTCACACAATTTTTAGCCATAGTCATTAAGAATGTAGCAATAGTAATTTTTTTTAGTGCACCATATGGTACATGAATTTTTTGAACAATCCCCCCCCCCCCCCCCTTTCAGGTCCAAAGAGACATGTTAAGGATGAGGAGGAGGAAGACAACAATGACGAAGAAAAAGAAGATAACAAAGTGAAAAAAGCATAAAGCTCATTACCATAAGGTGCTCCCCTGATAATAAGGGGAAGAGATGCTTCCCTATTGGCTCTTTTTTTTAATAGTGAATAAAGCAAGTTGTGCTCCTTTTGAACTTTCTATTGTGTGGATCAATAAATCATGTATACTTGTGTGTTCAAATAACGGCATATGACACCTTTCAAAGTTCTATGTTCATTGTATCTTCATTTTTCATTTGTTATATGTTTTTTCGTTAATCGGTGGACCAAAAAATGTAAAGGCAGGATTAAATTTTTTAAAAAAGGACCAAAATTGAGATGTGCAGGACTAAATGTGTCAAAAAAAGGACGAAATGTGTAAACCGCGAAAGATACAGGACTAAAAGTGCTAATGACCTAAAGTTACAGGACCAAAAATGTAATGCCTATCTACAAATCTCACGTGGCAGATGATGTGCTATTTGACGTGGCATTCCGGCCAATCGAATTGGCCGAAAAATTTACCGGTGGACCAAAAGTGTAAAGGCAGGACTAAATGTTTAAAAAAATGACCAAAATTGAGATGTGTAGAACTAAATGTGTAAAAAAAAGGACGAAATTTGTAAACCGCGAAAGTTACAGGACTAAAAGTGCTAATGGCCTAAAGTTACAGGACCAAAAATGTAATTTTGCCTATAATAAAATATATATAACATGAATGGTAAAAGTCGAACTCATGGAGTTCGACTTTATCAAATTTTTATTTTTATTTTATAAAGTTCAAAGTCGAACTCATGGAGTTCGACTTCTACTATTATTATTATTATTATTATTATTATTATTATTATTATTATTTATTTTTTTTTAAAAAAAAGCTAGTCACGGGCTGGCAAGCCCGTGACCATGCACCTTGCTGCAGCAAGGCTGCTTGCTGCAACAGCCTTGCTCTTGCAGCTTTGGGTCACGGGTTTTTTTAAAACACCCGTGATCCTCTTCAATGTGTCTATATAAGGTGGATCCTTTTCAATGTGTAACATGCCTTTACACCAAACGTTACCTCCTATATTTCTTCCAACTGTTTGAATTTACACTGAAGTTTATCATAATTTTTCAAACTTTTTCACTCTACACCAAACGTTAGCTATTGTAAAATATGGACAGAAGACAAGTGTATGGTCCACGCGATGAAACCGTGTTGTCATCACAAAGGCAACACAGTTCAGATGAGGTGATTGATGGTGATTTAGATGAACCTTTAAAGGCACGACGTGCGGATGGTGCATTTTGGACACACTTCCAAAAGCATGCCCCACATCACAGGGTGTTGGCAGTACTACACAAAATGGGGATTTATGGTGTGTACTGATGCGGCAGAATTGTGTATGATGCGCATCTTATCACAGCACTGGTTGAGAGGTGGCGCCTCAAAACACACACGCTTCACTTCACCGTATGGGAAGCGACAATAACCCTACAAGACGTCCAAATAATTTGGGGACTCCCAATAGACGGACTTGTCGTCACCAGAGTGGATCGGGAGAGATCTACTACCGAATGGCAGGAATATTGTGCTCTTTATTTGGGCTTTCAGCCATATGAAGGGGAACTTAGGGGTTCGCGTGTGTCCATAAACGCAATTTTGCGTCACATTACACCGATCAGAACTGATGATAACACACCGTTCCCCAATGTCGTACAATACGCACGTTGTATGACATTAATTCTTTTCGGTGGGGTGATGTTCCCTAATTCGTCCCGGCATCTGGTATTATTACTATATATCCAGAAATTAGAGGATATCAACGCCACCCAAAACTATAGCTGGGGCAGTGCTATGCTCGCATTCTTGTACCGCGAATTATGCAATGTCAGCACCAAAAGCAATGCCCAAATTGGTGGCCCGTTGCAGTTACTGCAGGTAACATTAAATATTTTATATTTGTCATTAACTAACTTATTACAGTATTTTATTTTTGAAACAAGCTTATTATTTTATAGATTTTGGCTTGATCGCGTATCACACCAGTAACACCCGATCTTGGTGATGAACGTGTAACGATGGGGCCAATACAAACTTATAATAATCAGCTCCTTCCAATACCACCGTACGGTGCAACGTGGAACAAAAAACATAACTTCACCCGCATTGTACGGTGGAATGTCTAGGTATTTAGAGATATGCTAGATAGCATGACGGCTGATCAGGTAAACAAGACTCATCGTTATGCATATTTATTTATGAATATTAATTACCCACTAATTTAACATATTTGCTTTTATTTCAGTTTCTATGGCAGCCGTACGACATGAATTTGGAGAACATTCTAGCCCACTCCGATGAGTTCAACCCCTAGTTGTAGACATCAATATGTCCCCTAATCTTTTATGCCATTGTAGAAATGCATCATTCCGAATGGGTACTTCGTCAATTCGGAATGAGGCAAGACATTCCACAGGGTACAGACAGTCGAGAAATTACCCTCCATAACATTTTCCGTAGAGCACGTGGGGGAACAGACTAGGAGACTCATCACGCGATATATGTTAGTAGATGGGGTAGACGAGATGAAACGATTGCGCGTCGACTACCCATTTCCAACGGAAATGATACAGAAAATGGATATTGGGATTGGTACGGTAAAATAACTCGTTGATTCGTCTCATCATCTACTGATAGACGTGTAGAGAGTGACTATCAACCTGGACATGCACCAACAATACAACATGTGGTATGTTGTGCAATAAAACTTGATTCATGTTACACCCATTTTTCTCTTAGATTTAAATTCATTATTTTAAAATTGGTACAGGAGCAATATGCAGAGGCCCTTCATTTAAGTGTGCAACCTCCACCAACCAATTTCGAAGAGCCTTTGCAAATGCATCACCGATTTATTATCGGAATGATTGAACTTCGTCAAATGCTTTCTCGTTTTTCGAGGGAAAATCATCCCGAAGAACAAGCAGCGCCACATGATAATGCTCCGTCTACGTCCCCACAGACAAAGGAGAAGCAGTAGCAGAATGTCTACAAGTTCACTTAGAGGTGATAATACTATTGGGGCAGATATAGCTGGTCCATCCACGGTTGATATACCTCTAAATGTATATCAAGATTGCTACGTGCCTCAACCGCCCCAACAAAGTAATTGGTTTGATTCAGCTCCATACATGCCAAGCCAACAACCTTATTATGGACAGGTTGATCTTGACCTTGGCATTGGCACGAGTCAAACATATGCGCCAGAATATAACATCTCACCAATTCCATTTCCAGCATTTGGTGCATATCGTGATTATGGAGAGTCTAGTTCTGCAACATCATCAAGTCGGTTGCATATGAATGCAGATAATGATGATAATGTTGAAGATGAACCAATACAAAATATGGGTGAAGAAATAAGAAGACCTCGGCGCTAACGGCACCGACGCACTTGTGGGACGGGCGGTCATTTTTAAGAATTGTAATTATTATAATTAGTTTTTTTAAATTTTATTTTTTGATTTAAATATAATTTTTTTGATGTAATTATATTTTTTTGTGTTATATATATTTTTTATTGTACATTTAAATATAAATTATACATAATAATAATAATAATATATGGAAGTCGAACTCAAAGAGTTCGACTTCAAAATTTATAAAAAAAATATTGGTAAAGTCGAACTCAAAGAGTTCGACTTTTACCATTCATGTTATATATAATATATTATAATTATTTATGTTATTTTGAATTTTCTTAATATTAAATAAATAAATAAGCCCAATATTTGTTTTGTTTCTAATTGTTGGTAACTTTTGGATTCTAATTTATCATTCATATTTCTCTTGTACAAAAGTGCATTTTGTTCAGAATCTGTATATTTAAGCAATTTATTTAGGAGAAATTAAATGGATATTGAATGTTGCAATAGATTGTTATTTTAGTTGTTGAGTATTCATATTGATTTTTCTTTGAATACTTCTTTAACAGATTGTACGATGGAAGATGGTTCTACTTGAGATTCGAACACGTCAAATGTTGATACGTTGTGTAGATATTAGCGTCTTTGATGAAAATATATTGGTCGTGTTTTTTATGGGTACTTATGAATTTTTAGGAATTAATATGGATACATGATTGTTCTTTTTTCTAGTTTGGATTTTGTAATCTACTCAAATTTTTTAGCATTTCGAGTATGTTTTATATTCGAATATTTTGTCCCAATTTGTACGAATGTCTTGCAATTTATTATCTAATTGACACAAGATTTTAATTTTTGATGAAAAGTTCAAGGTTAATATTTATATTGAATCATTTTGTGACAAATGCGCTTGAGATGTGAAATTTCATTTTATTACGCCGAGATATATGGATGACAATATGAATCTTATTAAATGTTGATATTGTGATAAAATTGCAATTAACTTTTTTTTTGTGATGACTAAATTAATGTCACATTAGAATGTTAATGTGAGGAAATGTCCCTCACAAGCAAATTTTTAAAAATGTATATTAATTGAAATAAAAATTATAATGTGAGGAATTTTGTCACAAATTATTTTTTAAATCTGTGTAAATTTTTTTTGGATAATTCTATTGTGAGGAAATTGTCGTCACAAATAAAATTATTGAGTTTTTTAAAATTAATTTTGAATAATTCTAATATGAGGAAATTATCTTCATATTTTGTTAATATAATATGTGAGGGAAAATTAGTCTATGTGACGATATATTTGATCACATTTAATAAAATAGAATATTTTTTGTGAGAAAATAATTTATTGCGAGGAAAAAAAAATTATTTAAAGTGAGGGCATATTCGTCATATACACCATTTATTTGTGAGGAAATGATTTTCCTCACAATTATATATGTGAGGAAATTATATTTCGTCACATTATCCTACATTAGACCTAATGCGAGGGCCTATTTGTGAGGACCTTGTGACGAAGTTTTTTCCTCACATTAAGCTAATGTGACGAAATTATTGATTTTTGTGAGGAAAATTTTCCTTGCAAAACATGAGTTTCTTTGTAGTGTGTAATTTTGTCTGGGTACGATTCTATAAGATGTGTGAGCATTTATACCACTTAATGTGAATTTATTATAATATCTATTTATTAGCATGTGAGTTGAAGTATTTATCAATTTATTGATCTTGATATAATTATATAATCACTATTTTTATAAATAAATACATAAAAAAGTCAATACCTCCAAGCACGATAACTCCTGGACGGCAATATATGCTTAACAGAATTTGTACATGACTAGGCATATACATATAGCCATCTAATTTCACATACATAAAATACTTTGCCCATAATAAAAGTGGGCAATTTTTTCTAGGAAGAAAGCAAAATCAACACCAGAAACCCTAAAAAAGGAAGGGTTTTGATCAAATCTTGAAAGGAGAAACATACTAAAACCTTAAAAAAAAAAAAAAAAAAAAAAAAAGGACCATTCATAATTCTATTTACATCATCATCATCAGCTGCTATCTGAATTCAGTGTTCTTGATTGCTGTTCATGAGATTTCTCCATCAATAATTCTTCTCTCCATCCTTTGATCATCTTAGCTATAAACTCTTCAATTCTACCCTTCAAATTTTCATCGTCGTCTTCATCATCATCTTCAGTATCATCGTCATCATCGTCGTCATCATCGTCATCATCATCGGTCCATTCTATTTCCGAATCATAACCATCTAAATCATATACCCTATAAGCATCATCATCATCGTCGTCGTCATCATCACAGCTCATCTCATCCATTATCTTCTCTTCCCAATCTACTTCAAAACCAAACCCTAAAAAGTCCGAAATCCCATCAAAATCTTGAGCTGAATTTCTATCACCTCCAACAAATACGGCGCAGAAGACAACATTGAACACTGAAAATACGAAAACCCGACTATTAAAATCGCCATACGATGAGAGTGAAAAATAGAAAATTATGAGTAGGGTTATGAAAAACAGCAACACGAGTTGCCAGACAAATTTCATAACCTGTTTAATGAATCTTGCACTGCAAGAAAGAAAGCTGAATGTTTCCTTGTCATAAGGATATGCCTATTTATAGGTTTTAATTTGATTAGAATTAGACAACATTTTCCAGGAAACTTAATAATCTGAGTAGTATATATATTCTTGAATACGCACATCACATGGAATTATAGTAGGAAATTTCCTGCAGTCTTGACTTGTAATTGTCAACTCGCGCTTTCGGGGGCAAAAGTGTGTCGATGTAAGCAAACATGGGAATTCTTGTCAGAATTAAGTCCGGCAAAACTACACTAGATATATTGCAAGTATTATTATACTGACCACCTGAGTCATCACTTTTATTGGCAACTTTTGCAAAATTTTGAAATGTCAAAAAGTTATAAGATTATTTTGCAATCCTAGAGAGATAAATGATAAAAATGTCAGAATCATGAAGGGCACATGATTTATTCCAGCAATTTTTACAAAATCCGATACCAGAAAGACCAAAATGTCAAGAAATTACAGGATTATTTTACAACCATAAAAAGATAAATGATAAAAATGCTAAAATTACAAGATCAAAAATATATTTAAATCTAATGATAAAATTGCATTTCTTTTTCCCTGTGGGATAGGGATGTCTATGCTTTTGATCCTTCACTTTTAGCAATTTTTAAACGATCCCAACGCTACAAGAAAATAGCTAAATAGCAACGAAAAGATTTGTTGCTGAAATTAGCGTTGAGCTAATTAGCAAGTAAATTTCTTGTTGCAAATCTAAACTACTTAAAATATGTTTTAAAAAATTTGTTGCTAAATTTGTTAGCAAGTAAATTTTCGTTGCTAAATACATTAGCAAGTATATTTCTTATATTAAATAATATATTAGCAACGAGAATTTTACTTGCTAATTAGCTCGAAACTGATTCTTTTTCGTTGCTATTGAACGTTTTTCTTGTAGTGCAACATTTTAAGTTTTTCTCAAATTTAATCCCAAAAGCTATTTTTCATCAAAAAATAACAACCACATACAGAACACATAATTTTATCGTTTATTTCTTGATGGAAAATTACTCTTGGGCCTACATGTGAGAAAAAATTGAAATATTAAGATCTTTTAAAAAATCGTCTAAAGCGAATGACCAAAAATATAGAACTCCTGTCCTGTGGACGAGAAATACAATTTTTGCTAGGAATAATTCATTAACTTGGTCTGATCGAATAGGCAACATATCTGAATAAACAAGATACTAATTAAAATAATGCTTAAAGATATTTTTGGTGCTCTAATTAACTATACTTCATTTTCATATTAGTCCTTTATTTTTTTAGGATATTAAAAAGGTCCTATAGCTTTTTAATTGTCACGATTTTAGTCCTCATTTCGCCGCCAGATTTCATTTCCGACGACGTTGAAAAAATTCCGGCGAAAGGAGGACCAAAATTATGATGATTAAAAAGCTATAATAGGGGTGTGCATTTCGATTTTGAAAACCAAAACCAAATTTTTGGTTCAAATATTTTGAAAACCAAAAATCGAACCGAACAACAGAGTTCGGTTCGGTTTTCTGACCGAAAGAATTCGGTTTTATAGGTTCTAAACCGAAAATAAAAAAAAAAAATCGCCCGAGGCTTGTATTTAAAGATGCTTAATCTTTTCCGCATCATCGTCATGATCTTCAAAACAAGAACCCCAACTATTTATAGGATTTTTTTAAAATTCTAAAAAGATAAAAATTTAAAATAAGAATGAAATATAATTACAGCACCAAAAAAGCCTTTAATCTTTAAAATAATATAAGTGTCAACAGGCTGAGGTCATTCTGATTGAAATTAAGGATATGAATTTAACTGAATATTGCGTAAATTAAAAGTAGATGGTGTTCAATTCAATTATAATTATATGTAGCTGAGCCAACCTTAATATATAGGCCCATCTGATTATATTTCAGTTCCAGCTCCAGGGTTTGGGTTTAAAGTCGAGGTCAAGCTGAAAAAATTAATGATGAATTAAAAGAACCCCGTGAAAGTCAAACTTGAGGCATTAACTGAACAGAAAATGATTTTTAATGTGTGTGCAAAATAATAATATATACTTTTAACAATGAACTTCCAAATAAAATAAAGTTACGCTAATCAAATCAAATGAAAATAAGTATAATAGATAATAAAAAAATAATGAATATTAGCAGTTACAATTTATTTCCTATATTTGCTAAAAAGTGTGAAGACGGTTGTAAATTGCATGAGTTGAATTAATTACAAAGAACATTGAGTTCATATTAAATGAATTTTTGGTTCCGTAATTTAAGTTATTCGGTATTTTCATTCTTTATTAGAAGAAAATTCATTATTGGCTACGGATGGAACCATGATAAATAATTATTATTATCCATGGTTAAACAAAAACCATTGCAAAAACCTAGATTATCCACCATGAAAACTCTTTTTGCCATGATTATGAGCCATGGCAAATGTTTTAGCCATACTCGCAAATACCAAGGGCAATAACCATTACATGACCGTGCTAAATGACTATTCACTACGGCTATTTGTTTTAAACCATGGTATTAATTAGCCATGATTAAATATTAATTTTTTGCTAGTGCTTTAATTTTCCAGAGTTGCATTTCGGTCTTACTTATTTCAGTCATTTTGTTCATCGGAATTCACCTCACTGACGAGAAGGGTGAACTCCAACGAAAAAAGGACTAAAATTGCAAAACTTAAAAAGATGCAGGACTAAAATAATACCTTAAAACATCAAAAGGCAAAAATGCTAACAGAAAAGGGTCGATAGGAACAAAAGCCCCAATTTTTAAAATATCACATGAGAGGCACATGGCATGTTAAAAAATAATAGAACCACAATCGCAAAAAGGATAACTTATTGGACTAAAATACAATTTTTCCTATGAATTTACAATTTTTTAGGATGCTTACGTAATTTTAAGATCAAGTTAATATAAGAGATAATTATATTTACACTTCCTGATCTATGATCTATTTTATACAAATTATTCATGCCCTTTGCATAATTAAAAAATCACCCCTAACAACAAAAAAACATGTGTAGTTTGAATGACGATGTTGGCATTTTTTAGACGTGTATGTGTAATTATTTAAAAGATATGAGTGATTAGTATAAATAGATTATAAATTAAGGGTTGCAAATGTAATTACCCTTAATACAATGATTCTAGTATACGTAGAGACGACTGGGTAATTACAATGTCAACCGCGTAGTTGAGATTTTGGGATCTTTTAGCCGTCTTGTGATCTCATTCTTTGTGTACAAGCAATGTTAAATGCTGGGGTGTTTTGCTATGAAACTTCTTCGATTAACAGAAACTAAATTACTTGACCTACGACACCATATTTGCAATACACTACCCAAAGAAAAGAAAACTGTAATTTTGGTGCACTTTCTTAGAAGTGGTGACACTTAGGGAGGTAAATTATTTCATTATGAAAAACACCAGATGATAAATTGCTATTTTTTTTATAGGAGAGTAATTTGCTCATTTATCATATCACAGGTGGGTAAATTGCATTAAACTCGGAACAAAAGGTTGCACACTCGTCAAATTCCAACTTCATTTAGCAGAAATGAGTCCTTAATATTCCTCCCAGAAATTAATAGATCGACCATAACCCAAGATCCAGAAAATAGACCTGGAAACCGAAGGAATAATTTTGTGAATAATATGTTTTTAAATATAACTATGATTAGACTTAAGTGTGGAATCCATAAACCCTGTTGTCTAAAATATTTAGACTTGAAAATAGAATAGCACAGAGTCTGATCAGCCATATAAAATTGCCAGCCCAACCTTAACCAATAGGCCATATTCAAGCACCTCAAACTTCGAATACCTAAAACCCCCATAGACAAAGGTAAACAAACTGAATCCCAATGAACTAGGCCAAATTTCCTCTTTGTTTCCTTACCATGCCAGAAAAAGTTTTTACAACATTGATAGTGATATATACTGAAAAGATCAGCCCAAAATCAAAGTCTAGAAGTCCAAAAGATATTGGTAGGAGTTCAAAAGTGAAAGCCCTACATAAAGGCCCGCCTATGTCTAGAAGGAGGCCCACTCGAAGCACCGGCCCAACATGAAGGAAAAACCCACATCGAGGAGGCCCAGAAAAGAAGTCTTGGACGGGAGGCCCCAGCCCACCAAAAGAGGATAAGGACTGACCAGGTCCACCCCTTATCCTTATCTGCAGAAGGCCCCTTCAACGGACTCCCTACTTTCAAGGAGTCCAGGGGCTACTGAAGTCTAAGAAGGCCAGCACGAAGTCCTCCAAAGTCCAAAACAAGCTAGGAGTCTTTCCAACCATGACTCTTCTTCTATATGTACCAACTTATATGGCTGGCTCAAGTAACGTTTTCTAGTACTCTAATTCATGATTTTATGCTCTCACAGTCACACTTTGCTTATTTTATGCTCTTTATTCACGAGAATTCATCTTTTTTTCATTTCATTTACATTTATTCTTCCAAAACTGCTTACTGACTTGAGTGTTGGAGTGCTAACACTTTTTTTGCAGGTTCCTGTTTCATAGCTTGCAAAATATTAAAGGCTACTCCGTTCAAGCCCAAGAACGAACTCTTTCAGCTCACATCAGATAATATTATCTTTTGTTGTAGTGATGACGCTAGTAATATTTGAACTTCTATTTTATCTAGCTTTTAAGTGAATTAAGTAAAAAAAAAGGAAAAAAGAAAAAAAGAATCAATTATTTATATTATCATATCTTGAAACATTGGTGATCAAGAACTATATATAACAATTAAGAATACACGAAAAATTAATCGTAAATAAATAATTTATATTTATTTAATAACTAATGAAAACGTAGAAAAACACTCGCAATCTTATAGAATTTGAATCCAACATCTACAAGAAATAATTAAAAACAGAAAAACTTGAGGAGAAAATGAAGTGCAATTGTCACAGCTCATTTTTCTACAAAAAGATGACAAAAAATAGAATATCGTAGTTTGGTTATCTTTCCTAGTCCAATATTTTTTTTTAAACAGTAATTACATGATTGCATTAATTTTTTTAATAAATTGAGTAATATATTAATTCAATTAATGCATCGATATAACAAAAATAATAAAATAAATAATAAACTCACATAAAGCAAGACAAATAACCACACGTTCGTTGAGACTCGAACCCATAAGCCCAAACTTCACTACAAGAAAATTGTTCAATAGCAATGAAAAAGAATTAGCGTCGAGCTAATTAGCAAGTAAAATTTTTGTTGCTAATGTACATTATTTAATACAAGAAATTTACATGCTAATGAATTTAGTAACGAAAATTTAATTGCTAACAAATTTAGCAACGAACTACTTAAATTATATTAAATAATGTAGATTTGCAATGAGAATTTTACTTATTAATTAGCTTAACGTTGATTTTAACAATATTTTTTTTTTCATTGGTATTAAGTTTTTTTCTTGTCTTGTTTGTTCAAAATACCTCAATCTTTAACCATTAGGACATCGGTTAGACTCCAACATATTCATTGCCACTGTTTTTCCAAACCCTTTTTAGTTTCCCGAAAACAACCAAACTTGAGATTTGTATTTCTTTCACGTTTTCTAAGTATTTTTCTTAATTTTCTCTCTCATAGATATTTGTTAGAAACCAAATGTGATTTGGTGAAAAATAAAATAAATAGATCAAACCCTTCATATTCGTAAGATCTAAAATCATTTGTTATAATCTGATGGTCAATAAAAAAAAAATTGTTTGAAACGGGTAGGAAATGATTTTCAACGAGTTGAAGTTTTTTGAAATATTCTGACGGGCAAATACCTGTGCTTACCAGTAGAGTCGGGAAACTTTTTGTGACAGGTGAAACAAATTCGTGACAAATGTATGGCGGACTTGTAACGGATACGTAAAGCCATCCCAAAAGTTGTCTGATGAATGGATAATAGTTGAAATGATTTTGCACCGGGTTTTATTGCAACATTTGCCATGGATGTTATTTTATCTTTTTGCAACATGTTTAGAACGCCTATTCCCGCGGCAACTTAAGACGCATTTTGTAGAGGTTTTAGCACCGATTTTATGTTTTTCCAACGATTTTTTTGTTTATATGTTGTAAACTTTTTCATTACAAAATCCGTTTTAAAAACTTTATCTTTTAATTAAAATGAATTATTTTAATTTACTTAATTTTTAATTATTTTAATTTTAAATTAATTAATCTCTAAATTTTAATTTTGATAATTAAAATTAGTATTTCCTATTATAATAATTTATTTGAATTTGAATTTATAATTTTTTTAAAAAAAATCTATAGATAAATATTAAATAAATTAGATTGCAATTAAATATTAAAAGCACAATTAATAACCTAATAAATATATATATTAATTAAAAAATATGAGAATACAATTTATTTTTTAGAAAAAAAGCCTAATCTAAATCGGCCTCCTCGTTTTGGTCGTTATCACCATCGGACTCGTTACCTAGGCGGGGTTATCTACTAGAGATAGGAATGCTCGAGCATTTGAGGGATGGGTAAATGTGCCATCATATGCATCATCATCTCCTCCATCCTCGTTATACGGTCCTTCAGTTTGATCGTCTCTAGATCAGGGGTCCACGTTGATGGTGGTAGCGGAGCTAGGGTCCTCTGTGATGGTCCTGCAGCCAATGTGTGGGTCTTTGAGCTTAGACCGAATACACAACCCTTGTTCGAGCCGCTAACAACCGAGATCTACAGCTGCTCCTTAGTTTGGGCCACAGAGGCTGCTGAATAAGCTAGAAGATCTTGGCTATCAATGAGTGTATGGCTTTGGTGGTCCTCAGCAGGTTTTGGAAGATATCCTTGTAGACAAGCAAAATTTCACGCTCCAATCAAATTGAGACAAATATTTTCGATATTTATCTCTTTGAAAAATAGAAATATAAGGAGATAATATCAGAATTAACCAATCATGTCATTCCAAATATTTAATGTATTTAGCTCTTTAAATTAAATTATAAAGAGATAATACAAAGATGTTCAAGTTCACCACAACTCCACCTATTTGACAGCTATATAAAGGGGTCCTTGAAATTCATTCAACACACACAGTTGAAGGCATAAGTGAAGACACAAACAAGAGAGCATTGAAGAAGTCCCAAGATCCTCTCAAGCGCAAATTAAGAAAGATCCACGTCATTCAAGGCAAGAATCAAGGTGTTCGTCATGAAACTCATCCAAAGTCAATGTTTGATTCGAGCAGAACTCGGAAGAACGGTGAATTAACATTACCAAGACACAAATTCATCTTGGCAGAATCAAAGCTTCAAATCCACCAAGAAATATTCAAATTCAAGTCAAATATTCCAAGTTTATAGCGTTTAATCTAGGAACAAGTCAAAGACCCTCGAATTAATATTATTTAAAGACGAAGCCAATGGCGAAGGAGATCAAAACGTCAAGTTTCACCTCCAAAGTTGCTGAAATCAAATATCACATTCTTGAAGTGAAGAATCAGAGAAACACGAAAATTTATTTATAAATTTTGGCACGCTCTGTGAGACCTCTCTACCTCTCATTTCTTCCCTTCATCAAGATCTGAAGTATTTTAATGGATACTCCAGGGAAAAACTGCAAAGACGGTGGAGTCCAAACTCGACATATCAAAGTGTTCAAGTTCTAGTATGTAGAGTATCGGTGTTACTGTATGGAGCATGTCGAATAAGCTTGAAGAATCTTCCCAGATGAATCATCCCATTGAGTTCGCCAAGAAGGACTTAATCATACCTAGACATTCAAGTAAAGATGACGAACATAAATCTCCTCCGTCCTCTCCTAGCTCGGTGTCTAGCTACTCCTTCCCAACGAATGTGACCCCAGTCATGGTGACGAATGCTACAACTATTGAAGAGCAAATTCCAAGTATGACAAGAGCCATCAAAAGGCTCACAAAGCATGTCCAAGAGCAGGATGCCCAAATTCTTAGGTTGATCAACAAAGCAGATAATATTGACACAAACCATATCAGGGGAAAACAAATTGAAGCTCACGATGATGAAGGGGCATCCACAAAGCAAAATTATACTGAGAAGGATAAGCCTGCAAAAGAGCTTCAGATCTCATCTGATGGACTTAATCTGGTGGACCGACTAAAATAATTCATTGAAGGAACCAGCAGAAGCAAGACCGAGGGAAGCCCAAGGACATCCTTTACTTACACAAAGCCATATCAACCTCCCAAGTTTCAATAGCTTGATGACAAGGGTAATACGAAGGAACACATGGCTCACCTTATTAAGACATGCAACAGTACAAGAACTTATGAAGATCACCTCGTAAAACAATTTGTTCGATCTTTGAAGGGAAACGCATTTGATTGGTACACCGACTTGGAAGCCAATTAGTTCATAGTTGGGTGCAATTAGAATAAGAGTTTTTCAATCATTTTTACAGTACCAGAAGGACATTCAGCAGGATTGAGCTTATGAACTCACACCAGTGGAAGGAAGAGCCCTTCATTGATTATATCAACCGCTGAAAAAATTTTAGCCTTAATTGCAAAGATCGATTGTCCGAGACTTCAACAACTGAAATGTGTATCCAATGAATGCATAGGGAACTTTGCTATATTCTTCAAGTATTAAAACCAAAAACTTTTGGAAAGCTGGCAACTCGTGCACATGGAATTGAAATGAGCTTCAATTGAAAAGAAGACGAGTACTCAAATGATATCAATGATGATGCTGATGACAGTGCAACACCATGAAATTTCCAATCCTCCTGGATATTGAGCATAAACTATCTAATGTGGAAAAAAGAAAAATTCCAGTGCTACTAGATATGAGCATAAACTATCTAATGTCCAAAAAAATAAAAATAAATCTCACTGCTCCTGGATATAAGCATAAACTATCTATATCCCAGAAAAAAGAATCTCAATGCTCCTAGATATGAGCATAAACTATCTAATATCTGTAATAAATAATTCTCAATACTCCTTGATACGAGTATAAACTATCTACAAAATTACTTGAAGAACTCCTTTATATAAGTATAAACTATCTACAAATTCAAGTTGAAGAACTCCTTGATACGAGTATAAACTATCTACAGATTTACTTGAACAACTCCTTGATAAGAGTATAAACTATCTACAAATTCAAGCTGAAGATTTCCTTGATACGAGTATAAACTATCTACAAATTTACTTGGACAACTCCTTGGTATGAGTATAAACTATCTCAAATTTACTTGAAAAACTCCTTGATAAGAGTATACAAATTCAACTTGAAGAACTCATTGATACGAGTAAAAACTACCAACAAACTCAAATAAGCTCAAATCAAGAACTCCTTGATATGAGTATAAACTATCCACAAAGTCAAGTTCGAAGACTCATTGATATGAGAAAAAACTATCAACAAAATTCAAGTGAAATACGATATGACTTGATCATCCCAAAACATGTACCTAGGAAACTTGAGCTATGTTTTTAAGTTCAGTCACATGTTTGAAGAAAAAAACATCTCAAGAAGAAGAATTAATTTCGAAACATGTTCACTCCTTCACTTTGTTGCAGTAGATGTCCGTGAACAAGTCTCGAGGGGGCATTTGTAGACAAGCAAAATTTCACGCTTCAATATTTATCTCTTTGAAAAATGCAAATATTAAGGAGTAATATCAAAATTAACCAATCATTTCATCCTAAATATTTGATGTATTTGTATCTTTAAATTAAATTATAAAGAGATAATACAAATGTGTTAAAGTTCACCACAACTCCACCTCTTTGAGATGTAAAAGGGTCCTTGAAACTCATTCAACACACACATTGAGAACACACACACAGTTGAAGGCACAAGTGAAGACACAAGCAAGAGAGCATTCAAGAAGTCCCAAGATCCTCTCATGCACAAATCAAGGAAGATCTATAGTGTTCAAGGCAAGAATCAAAGCGTTCGTCATGAAACTCATCCAAAGTCAACGTTTGATTCGAGAAGAAGTCGGAAGACCCGCGATAACGTTATTTAAAGATGAATTCAACGTTGAAGGGGATCAAAATATCAAGTTTCACCTTCGAAGTTGCCGAAATCAAAGATCACATTCTTGAAGTGAAGAATCAGAGGTTCCAAATAGAGATTTTGCACTCACAAATCTTCAATCAAATCAAGAAATTCATTTGTAATATTTTCTTGTTTCAATAAATTTAGGAACAAGAAAAATTATTTACAATCTTGAAAAAAGAAAAATTTAATTAGTAAACAATTAATTAAATTATTGTGTTTGATGCACTTACCACCACCTTATTTGTCCTCGGCCTTCTCTAGTTACCGTACGCCTTCTTCTTGAAGCATTTAGAGAAGAGCTCCATATGATTTGGCACCCTATCTAGTTGTGTCTTCTGTGCAAGAAATAAAATCGTAAAACTATAATTTAATAACTAAACCATATTTATTAATTATTCATAATTTTTAAAAAAATAAACTTACCAATTTTCTTTTGTGTATCCCAACATAGGATGCCCCCGTGCAGTATACAATGGGCACAGAAAATGCGTTGCCCGCTCGATTGACCTTATTCTTTGCAACCTCCTCTTTGAACTAGGGGGAGTCCCAGTACAACTGAAGGTGGCGCCAAATCTCGTTGGCCAGCCACATTGGTTAGACCAACATCACCCTGGCTTCACCGAACTTGTGATGCATGCATTTCTCGGTGAACATTTTGAAGACTTTGAACATGTTGCCGGCGCAAACCCAATAGTACCTAAGCTGAAAGACAAAGAGGTAAAAGCAATTGTTAGTCAGCAGTAAAAAAATTTTAAAGATACAATTGAAAAAAATAATTATTTACCTTCAGCTGGTCAAACCAGAAGCACTAGTGTTCCGGTGGGACCGCCCTCATTTTGGGCCACAGATGGGGAAAGTGGCCACGCACCACAACCCCGATGGCACTGTGAAAATCTTGATTCAACCTGAAAAAACAACTAATTAGAATCCATTGGATAAAATGTAGCGGATAAATTTAAAGTAGTTTATTTTCCTTACCTCAAAGTCGAAGAAGTTGATGTACGTACGCACGGTTGATGGTGGTGGTCATGGTACGGAGGATGGGGGCTGAGGGATGCGGCGACTGATGGGGGTGGTCGACAACCCAGCATATGATGTGTTGGGCCCCTCTATTGCCAGATCCATCGACGGGCTCTAAGACGCCAGAGCGGGCTCTGGTGGTGGGGGTGGCCATGTCGATGCTTTCGCAACATGGGAAGCATCAGCTTTGGGTAGTAGAACCACATGCCACTGCCTCGGCCACATCCTGAAGGACTAGGACCTAAACCGCGAGTCATAGATCTATAAGTGAAGGAGAAACAAAAATTTATATGATTTAAAGGGAGTAAGTACTCCCATTTCCCGTGAAAGGATGTGGATTGACTCAAGAACGCGACGGAAGCACAGAAATGCATAAAATAAAAGGTAAAAATCGAATTCAAGGGGTGTACTCTTGAATCGTTCCTGGGCTACTAGTGTATAAATCGTATAAATATATACATAAATACTAGATCTACGATTTAGGCCATGGAATTACAGGGAAAACAAGCTTGTAATGTAAAACTTACCATTGTTGTTTTCTCGTAATGGCTACACGCGCTGTTCATTTTTCTCCGAAATCCGGCGTTCGTCCACACAAAGCTCCAAAGTAGGAGCCCTCTAATCTCGTCCAAACCACACCGAGAATGTGGAATTTGTCCTCATGCGAGCAAGGAACAAATCCGGGAAGAGAGGGATCGAAAACTACACTATTGCTTAGTGTATTTCCGATCTAACTTGGTTCTAAAACCAAGAAGAACTTGACAGATGGACAGGAAGAGAGGGACGAAATTCAGCCTTGTGAGGGAGAGGAAAATCAGTTGAATATATGTAAAAAGAGATATGAAATAGTTGGAATGAAGTTGGGTGAAAAGGGAGGAAGACCTAGTCAACTAGGTAACTTCCCTCTCTCCACCAACTTGCCATAAAACTCTCCACCTCTTTCCCATTCGAATTTTCAGCATTTTTCAATGCTCATAGCCGACTTTTGTCCTCCTAAACACAAGGTAAGTTGACCTAGCCAAGGTCAACTTGGGCTAGGCTTGGTGCATTTGGATCGGGCTCGATTAATCTGTCCAACAAATTAAATTGAGCCCTATTACTAATTCTGTTAGGCTTCTTACTTAATCTAATTAAATAAAGTACCCAACAAAGAAAGCCCAAGTGAATGTTCACAAGCCCAATATTCACTGAATTAATTAAATCAATCCAATCCACTTAATTAATTAGGCTCAAACAAATATAATTAGTCCAAGTAATTATTTCTAGCCCATTTCTAATTAATGAATTGAATCCACTAATTAGATAAGCATATCCCCTAATTAATTAATGAATCCAGTCCACTAGTTAATTATGCCAGGCCCCTTTTAAATTAATCCAATTAATGTAAAGGCCAAATTCAAAATTCAATTAATCCAATTAACTAAAGTTTTGGAGCATCCATCCAATGGATAAATCTACATACATGATCCAATCATTTATGCTCTCCGAGAATTAATTTAATCCAATTGGATTAATTCTCCTCTTCCTGAATTAATTCTAAATTAATTCCATCACATCCACAATGATTTGTGTCGCACTCTTTAGGTTCACCCTCAGCTAGACTTAGGCTTGTGATCAACACAATTATTTTTTATTAACCTGTAACTAGAAATAGTCCGTTATGTCTAGCAATAGTCCATGACACTAGAGACTAGGAAATAGTGGCGTGAACATTTAGGCTCTGAGTTCTATACAGGTACAGTCCTACTGTCGACCATCTCCCCGCCTTAGTCTAGGGCATCATGTCGATTCCCATCCTTGACTAGGCAGATATGCTTCATACTTGAGATGAGTTTACTCTATTGATCGACGTAATAAATTCCTTTAGAGTCAATCAATTGCTATGGCCATACACTTTCAGAGTTTAAACCACTACAAGAAAATATATTTTAGATAACAAAATAATTGTAACGAACCGTCAACTTGTCACAAAAACTAGGTATCTGGTAACAAAATTAAAAATTGTTACAATAAAATCGAATTTTCGTAACAATCGTAATAATTCGTTACAATAAATGGAATGTCCTTATAAAAGATATTTATTTGTAACAAAAGAAAAAAGATCGTTACCTAAAGTAAAACATGTCATGTATAAAAGTAATTGTGACAAAACTATTATTTTTCTTGTAACAATATTTGAGTTGTCACAATAGACTAAATTGGTAACTAAAATGTTTGTTACAAGAAATTTTAAAAAATTAGAAAAACAAAATTTATTTTGGCGGTAAGACAAGGCGTCATTTTTCTTTTCTCCGTTTTTTATATTTTATTATTAAATTATGAATATACAAAATTATTATTATTAAATTAATTCAAGATCATTGTTCTTATCATATTTATTTAATTATTATTATTAATAATTACTATATCTAAAACTGAAAAAATAAATACATTATTGTGTTTCAGCTCTCTCTCTTTCTCTCTCTTCTTCTATGCTTTCTTCTTCTTCTTTGCTTTCTCTGTTCTTCTTCATTTTCTCTCTTCTTCTTCTTCTTCTTCTTCTCCTCTCTCTCTCTCTCTCTCTCTCTCTCTCTCATTTGCACTTTGAAATTTACATATATCTATAGAAGATATATACATATCGGAGAAGTTTTACAGAGACAAGGAGAGGGGAGATTTCGACAGGGAAAAAGATCAGTGTTTTCTAACCTTCTCAGTGAGGTTAGTTGCAAAAGCTTCATTGCTTTTGTTCTATATGTGATGTTTTTCGTTAGGTGTTAAGATTTTAGATTTTCTGCAAGAATTTCTTGTCTAATTAGTTGCGAAAGCCCTAATCTTGGAGTTATTCTGTTTGATTTTTTTCCTAAATAATTAGTTTATTTTTTGTTGATTTCGTGAGAGGCAAGTATATTAGCTGTATTAGAAAATGAAAACTTGGGGTTTTGCTTTACAAATTGATTCGAAGGTTATGGATACTTGCTGCCTCTGTTAGCTGCAAGATTGCAAAGACTTTTCATGTCTTCTAAAACTGCTTCTAACATGAGGTGGCATGCTGAGAAACGCAATGATGTTGAAGGCAGTTTAAGTCATCCTGCAAATTCTATTGCTTGGAAAGATTTTGATAAACCATATCCTGATTTTGCTAGAGATCCACGCAATATCAGACTTAGTTTGGCTACTGATGGGTTCAATCCTTTTGGAAATATGAGTACTTCCTATAGTCTGTGGCCTATTATACTTATTCCTTATAATATGTAATTATACAAATGCATGAAAGATGAATTTTTTGTGATGCCATTGCTTATCCCTGGTCCTCGTGCTCCTGGAAAAGATATTGATGTTTATCTTAGACCATTGATAGATGAGTTAAATGAATTGTGGAATGGTGTTGAGACATATGATGCTTGCAAGAAAGAATCATTTCAACTACGTGCCTCAATTATGTGGACAATTAATGATTTTCCTGCACTTAGCAATTTATTGGGTTGGACAACAAAAGGATATGGTGCATGCCCATGTTGCCCTTATGAGACAAACTCAAGAGAATTAGAAGTAAGATATGCTACATGGGACATTGTCGCTATCTTGACAATGACCATCCTTATCGAAAGAGCAAGTTGTTTGATAATAAGCCTGAAACACGTTCTAAACCTAGGGAGTGGACTGGGGAAGAAGTACTTCTGCATTTGAACAACTTGGAGCATAAGTTTGACAAACTAGGGAAGCACCCAGGTAAGAGAAAGAGGAAGTGCGACATCGAGGAAGGAAATTGGGTTAAGAAATGCATCTTTTTTGAGTTACCTTACTGGCATAAACTTGAATTGCGACATAATCTTGATGTGATGCATGTAGAGAAAAACACATGTGATAGCGTCTTTCTTGGAGATCTCGTTGTCACAATACTGACATGGGACAGAGTCTTTCTTGGAATCTATGTAGTCATCGCCAGATTCAAGATACAGTCTTTGTATGCACGTGACTGCTATGATTCCTCAAGTCCGAGGACTAATCCTATACTATCAGAAGAATTGTAGTCAACTAACCATAAAATTGTATAGACGACCTATGTCTAGCACCAATGAAACTCGTCACTCACCCAGTGAATGCAATACTTAGTGCAAGTTTCTATAAGACACTCGATACCCAATCTGAAGATCCTCCACTTGGAACATTTCAGACCGACCCTCAGAAGTTGGTTTCATGGCCACCAACCTATGTGCATCCCAACTTCACAAGTTTAACCATTCGGTCTGTGGGTATTGTTGTGACATTGAAACGTCGTTTAATGTGATTAGTAAGCACAACAAACACTTAACCTTATGATGAATACATATTCTATTCATCAATCAAATATTACTATGATAAAAGTTGACGAATAGTTTCCAAAACAGTCAATCAAATTGATTGTTTGAGCACTTATTCTAACATGCCGCTTATAGACTGTACAAGACTTCTTTGATTCTTTGATATAATAAACGGGAAGGGATCCACGCCAACCCTCCCCCCTCCACGGCACCGACGGCTTTACCAAAGAGAAAAGAAGAACATAATAAAAATTATGATTTGTTGTCTAAATTATAATATAATTATGTGGTCTAAATCCCCCAAGAATTTTCCTAATTCATTTTAATTCCCTAAAATGTGTACCAAATCCCAAATAATTTAATAAAATGTATACTAAATCCCAATTTTCTAGTTTTTCTTATTTTCCTAAAATGACATAAAATTATAGAAAAGTAATATGCATGCAAAAAAATTTAAAAACATTCCAAAAAATTGCAGGAAATTCCAAAAATTTAAGAAAAATTTCTGCAAAATCCACTGCCTTTTTCTACTAGCTAATTTATAAATAATACATAAAAATGATATTTTAGTTTTGCGGAATAAAAATAAGAAAAAATATTGCAGAAACAAAAAAATCAAATAAATCCAACAAAAAATGTTATAATTTCATACCAGAAAAAAATAATTATAATTGCAGAAATTATAATTTCAATAGCAACCAAAAGATTGCAGAATAAGTATGATTTCAACCGCAACAAAAAAATGCAATTATAATTTCTGCACACTAATAATTTCAACCAAAAAAATTATACTTTCATTCCAAAAGAAAAAAAAAAGATAAGAAACTAACCTCTCGAAAATTCCAGCAACAACAGTAAGAGAAGAGAGGGGGGCCAGAGAGGTTGCAGTCGAAGGCATAGGGAGCGGGAAGGGAAAGGGAAAGAAAGGAAGTGGGGAAAAATGCTAAGTATAGTATATATATAAAAACTTTTGGAACATGCCCCCATTAAAAAAAAGTGACCCAAAACCCGCTACAAACTTATCTATACGACGATGTTTGGTTTTCGGAACAACGTCATTTATACTTAGGAGCATATGCCTTAAAACGACGTTGTTTATACTTAGGCTCCTACGCCTTAAAACGAACATCGTTTACTTTTTCCGACTCAAAATTCGCTTCAAAAATTATATAACTGTTCCAAATCCAACTCAAAATTAGTACATAATAATTTTAAAATAATAAGAATAAATAAAACATGCATCCTGAACGTGTAAATGTTCCTAGAAAGTAATTAAATTGTGGAAGGACACAAATAAGTACATTAAAAAAAATAACAAATGTCATTTTTATATGTTCACAAAATGAACTAAATTGTATACTCATAGTTTCAGTGTTGTATTGATATTACTGTGGTCCTATATTGTTGCACTGAATCGTTCAATCAGATCATTCGATTTTAAATCAGACCATTTGATATGATCAAACTGGTACAATCTTACATGCGATAAAGTTTTGGACAAATCCGTTTCACAGTTGTGGAGATATGTATTCAGAATGTAAGATTATTTTTGCAGACTGGTGCATTATCCAATCAAACCATTCGATTTTCACATCAGACCGTTAGATATAATCAAAGAGACACAATCTTACATGGGGTTCAGTTTCGTACAAATCCAGCTCATAGATGTGGAGATATCGTATTCGGAATACAAGATGATATTTTATGATGGACGTTAGAATGGGTTTTGATGCAGATATTCAACGAAATTATCTATTTGAGTATTCCTTAGAAGTCTTTGTCCGTGTATGTAAACGAAGAACTTTTCACACACACCCCACAATTTACAGTTGACTTGCCAACATTGTTCACCTCAGTGTGGAAATTGTAACTATTTACAAAGTCACATGGCCACGTCATCACCTCTGCACTAGGCCCCCAAATAATGACACTTCATAAGCTCGTTATCCGTGTAGTTCAATTCGAGTTTCACACGCCATTGATTTGAAGTATAATTAAAACCTCGCATTTAATTAAAGCTACAATTAAGTAAATATAGTAATCATGAAATAAAGTTTCAATCTTACACGATGTTTGAACCATCTCTTGAAATCAATGGCTAACAGTTGATCAAGAATTGGGTCCTCTGAGCTATAAATCTCGTACAATTCATTCAAGAATGACCTACTACCGAAAAACCATTGTATATATATATATATATCACATTCAATATTTATGAAAAAATATAAAATATATACTTTCTATGGACGTACAACCAAAGACTTACTCATAACACATACTTCACAATTATGTGACGTTCCGAATCGCTTAGCTATCTCTTCTTCGACACTCCCACTTGATCAGCCAGGGTGGTTCAAAATCGATTGTTGAACTCTGTCATCGTTGCTCGTGAGATCACGTTTCTCATGGGCCTACTTCACTTGCAAGTAACGTGGGCCTCAAAGAACTAGGAGGTGAATAGTGCAATTTCTTCAACAATGCATGCCTTGACGGTTGAAACCTTGATGTGTGCTTTGTTCTTTACTTTCTTCTTCAATTCGCAGAGGAACCTATACAAATAATTAAGCTCGTAAAGTATTGAACTTTACAAATCAAACTCAACTATCTGAGTTAGTAATATGTAGTTACCTCTCAAATAGGTATATTCAACTACATTCCATGGGTCCTTCCACATGAGCCTCGTATGGCAGGTGAATAATGGGGCGCTCCATTGAGTCGAAGAAAGTTGGAGGAATTATTTTCTCAAGGTTGCACATGATGATGACAACACTATCTTCTAACTCCGACACCTTGGTAACATCTAACATGGTCGAGCATAGAACCTGAATAGAAGGCTGACCTCCATCAATGCGCTCTATGCATGCTCAGGAAGCATCTCAGGGAAAGCAATCGGGATGCATTTCTGCATGAAGACATGACAATCGTGGCTCTTCATGCCGTGCAACCTCAACTCCGTCATGTTGATGATCAGGCAAGGTTAGACGCGTACCCATCAAAAAGCCTCGAACACCAAACCCAATCACATATCCTCCTCTTCTAGTCCTTCGTCATGGTATATGTGGCTTTAGGCATAACTTTTGGTCTGCGTTCGTCCACCTCAAGCTCAAACTGATTACGTATGCTCGTCAAATTCTTCCGTGCATTCAGATTGCCTTTACCTTCCCCTTTATGTCCATGACAACGTTGAAGATGTTGTCAAACATATTTTTTCAATGCGCATGACATCAAGATTGTGTCATATCAGATATGTGGTTTAGTGTGTAAGATCCCAAAAGATGTTTTTCTTCGTCCACTTGTGGTCACTACCATAGCCTTGTGGGAATGCCAACGGTTCTTCAACTCCAGTCAGCTTCAGCCATGCAATCTTTCTTTCAACCGATTTTTAGTGAAGGCTTTCTCATTCCTTCGGTACGGATGGTCCTGAGGGAGAAATTGTCTGTGGCAGTCAAAGTAGCATGCCTTCCTCCCATACTGTAGATGGAATGCTCGTGTGTCATCCATACAAATTGGGCATTCCATAATACCCGCAATACTCCATCCAAACGAAAAAGTTTTCAGCCCAGCTACATCGAGAACCATCCTTTGGGCCCAATCCAATTATTGGTCGTCACCCTAGTGCGTAGTAGCATCCTTTGCAGTTGGGGTTCGCTCCTGGGCTGGGCCGTCACTGCATCAAAGTACTCTTGCACCCTGTCCTCACTATGGTAAGTCCAATTATAAAATTCCATCATAAACTTTTCCATACATAAGTTAAAATTAACCTCATCTGGTGTTTTGAATCTTTCGTTTTTGTGGGAACCTAATCTTCTTGGCGTTCATATATGCATGATGACACTTAGCTCATTCTATGAAAGCCTTAACACCATCCTCAAACTCCTGCCTAATACCCAACCTCCCTAGCATGTTATTCTCATACATTCATCACCTCAATTATCTTAATATGATGATCACTACACATACATATATATATATATATATATGCAACATATGTATAATTAGATTTCTAGCTCTAAATTAATTAATCATCACTGCTAATACTTAACATTCAACCATAGAAATTAAAAATATAATACACTACATTTTAACAAAAAAAAAAAGGATTCCTATTGTTACCTGGTAAACGCTCAAAAGATCACGGTACACAAAAATGACGCTATTGTCTTTAATATGCTCGAAAATCAGAGAGAAATTATGGGTGCATATGGTTTAACAATTTAAGAGAGTGTGAACAAATTAAATAAAAACAACACACAAACACACACACACACACTCATATATATATATAATACAATATTTTGGGGCGGATTGGAACGGGTTTCGGGACGGAAAAGTAGCCGTTAGAGTTTAGAGCAACTTTTGGGAATTGTGGAAGTAGCTGTTGATTTTTTGTGACGGGTATATAAATTTGGAGCGAACAAAAAAGTTGTCACAACATTGTAACGGAGTTTGTAACGATTTTGGAACAGATAGTTGCTCTTGCTATGTAACCGTCTCAATTTTCAAAATTGTTGACCCAAAACCTGTGGCGAAATTGACGGGTTTTATTTTGGAACGGGTTGTGGTACAATATCTTTCTAAATTTTTTGAAACGGGTTCTGTAACGGTTTACCAGTCCCAGACCTATTTGACTTCTTCTAGATGACGTGATGGCGTCATCCGCACAAACCCATTCCAAATTCGAAGACCTGTCACAATTTGTGACGGCGTCAACCTGTGATCAACGGCGGCCCTTTTGAATTCTTCAAATCAACTCGAGGCCTTAGACAGGGAGACCCTTTCTCACCCTATCTGTTTATTACTTAAGTTGAGGTCCTTTCCCGTTTACTTTTGTTGGAAAAATCTAATGGGAATATCAAAGGCATAAAAGTGAGCAGATTGCTCCTTCTATGACACATCTCTTTTATGCTGATGAGCTCACTATCTTTTGTACGGCTGATGAGCGGGATGCATATGCAGTCAAGGAATGTCTCTCTAAATTCGAAGACTGGGGGAGCTAAAAGGCCAATGCCCGAAAATCCTTTGTCCACTTCAATAGGAATGTGCCAAACTGAAACAAGATAATCCTGCTTGACATCTTGGAGATGAAGGAATGTAACCACCAGGTCAAGCATCTCGGATTCCCATTTTGTAAACCCCCCTCACGAAACTCTGCCTTGAATGAACTTGTCGAGAAGATGACAAGTAAACTCTCAATGTGGAAAGCAAAGAACCTGTCCAGGGTCGAAAAACTTGTCCTCATCAAATTGGTGGCCCAATCCCTCCCGGTCTATCAAATGTCCACATTTCTTGTCCCAAAGAAGATCTGTAACAAACTGGACTTGATCTCAAGGCGGTTCTGGTGGCAATCAAAGTCCTCGGGGGAAAACAACAGAGTGGTTGCGTTAAAGTCGTGGAACTGTATCTGTCAACCAAAAGGAGAAGAAGGACTTGGACTCCGGAAATTTGCTGACTTCAACAAAGCCTCGTCTCCAAGATCGCATGGAATGTGATTTAGAAGAAAGAAAAACTCCAGTGTAAGTTGCTCACGGCTAAATACGTTAGAAATGAGACTAATCTCCTATCTGAATTGTAGGTCCATGGGGCATCCTGGATTTGGCAAGACGTAGTCAAGTGCACCAAACTCATTAGAGATGGAGCGTGCTTCACCGTTCTACTCTCAGAATTTGGGAGAACCCTTGGATCCCCTCCATCCAAGGATTTACCCACACCCACAGACCTCACTTGAACCCTCGTGGCCAATACAACTTGGTCGTATGATTGATGAGCAAGGAAGCCAATGGAACATTGAACTCCTCACCCAAATGTTTGCTCATGGTGTGGCTAAGTGGGCACACGGGGCGAACTAGGACGGTCCATTTCCACCCCCTATTCTTCCAAACGATGTATTCTATGATGAGGAGCATGGCTCCTTAGACTGATTTCTTTTTGGGTAATGCAAGTAATCATATCAAAAAAAAAAAAAAAAGAAATTATATAATCCTTGAATGGATGCCTTTAATTGTCAACTTTGTTGTTGTTGTATTTTTGTATTTTTTGAAATAAGAAAGTATGGGAAAATAGTAAAAAACTCAGATGAAGTGGATCAAAAAATTTGAAAAATTATCCACTTAGTTCATATAAAAATATCAAAAAAGTTTACAAACAAGTCAAGTTTTAGTTCATAGTGACTAGAGCATTTTGATTAGTTCAACATAAAAATAAAATTATATGAAAACCTAATGAAGTCTAACATATTGAGCTAGCTATTGAACGACTGTTAAATATCATCTATCTATACTATATATTATTGGAGAGGGCCAACTTGATGTCCAAGTTAATTGGCCTGCCCTTTTTCTAAAAAAATTAAATTAATTAATTATCTTTAACTTATTCACTCATTCCATAACTACCTTTTAATAGTTTTTTCTTTCTCATGCATTCTAATCTTATATATATTATCTTATAAATATAGATTAGGTAATTTTTCACTCTACAAAAAAAATAATATAATTTATTAATGTATTTTATCAAAATACTTTTTAAAATTTATGTACATATTTAGAATATGCTACACTTACTAGTATTTATTATCCTAAAATCATACTCCAATCAAAACCAGCACCCAGGCGAACGAGTATGCTAGGTAGCAAAGTCCCCAGCCGGACACGAGGGCAACCCCTATTGCCTCCTATGTTTGTGCCCTTTTTTTTTTCAAAACATAAATAATTAAAAAAAGACAGCTTTTTAGATTATAACAAGATATTCTATTATGATTATTGACTTAATTATTGCCGGCTAAGCTATTGACAGTAGATGAGTGTTGTCCAAGAAAAGACATCCTTTTTCAATTTTGAATTTTTTTTTGGAATAATCACATTTACGCTTCATAATTTATGCTTTATCTACATTATTTTTTATGTAATTATAAAAGTTGCTCCTGACATCCAAAAATCAAAAATAATTTGAATAATAATATTGACGTTTATTGAAGAATGTGTATCTTTCAAAAAGTAAGAGGTGATTTAATTTGTGTAAAACATATTAACATTTTTTGCGAGTGTAAATATATTTTTTATAATAATAAAAATAGTTTATGTAAATAGATTATAAATGAGAAAGTGTAGATATAATTATCCATTTTCTTTTTCCAGATTTGAGTCGTCGCTAGTGCTAAAACTAAGACGTCTTAATTAATTCCACCTAGCGAAGATAAATGTGGGCGGGCAAGTGGATAGTATTATGACTAATCATTGCAATTAAAATTACTTAAAATGCTTGTAATTATGTTACCCATATGTACTGCTTTATTCTTCGTTTCTTGCGTAAAGCAACACTATTTCGGCTCACTTGATAACACGGTTGATCTCGTGAACTATTTTGAATATATTCGAGTCTCATCATATATGTGAATGCTTATTTTATTTTGTGTAAATTTATTGTAATTTATTTTATAATTTTCTAAAATTTGGTATTGTTACGTAAAATCTTTATAGTTTAAAAAATTACATTAAATTTCTCTGACATTTAGATGATTTAGAATATAACAAACAATCTATACTCGTGCCCCTTAAAATGGGTTGGCCCGTAGCGACTCAGAAGAAAATTTCCCAAAAGGCCCCCAAGAGCAATCCTGAAGTGAAAAGTTCGAAAATAGTAGAGCATTATAATGGAAAAATTGCATTTTACGTCCCATAACTTACACTGTGTGCAATTTTGGTCCCATTAATTTTTGACGTAGCAATTTTAGTCCCATAAGTCCACAAATATTGCAATTTTAGTCTCATTGACGAAATGCGTTAAAATGTTAACGAAAGGAGCACGTGCATGGGACTAAAATTGCAACATTTGTGGACTTATGTGACTAAAATTACAACATTTGTGGACTTATGGGACTAAAATTGCAACATTTTTTAACAAATTTTATCAATAGGACTAAAATTACAACATTTGTTGACTTGTGGAACTTAAATTGCTATGTCAAAAATTAATAGGACCAAAATAAAAAACGATATAAATTATAGGACGTAAAATGCAATTTTCCTGCATTACAACTCTCACAAAGGCGCAAGCAGAAGGGGGATGTTGCCTGATCCCCAAAGACTTGAGTCTACCTATAAATTGTAGACCTCCTCATACGAAATTGGTACCTTTGATTTTACACTCAAGCACATAAACTCGCACTCCTTTTATTTAATTGATAATATTCTTTTATACACATTTAAAGTTCGTTCATTTTATTATTTTTGATTGATTATCCATCTTATCTTCCTTCTTTTTTATTCAATTAATAAATATAACAAAAAATTATATTCTACACAAACAACTGTTATACTTCAGTCACTAGTAAAAGTTAAAAGGAATAATTATATTTATGGTTTGTTTATACAAATTACCTTTGTTTTTTTTTGCATAATTACATAAATCACCTTTAACAGCCAAAAAAGGGTAGTTTGTGTGATAATTTTGGCATTTTGGGGGATTTGTGTGTAATTATCCAAAATATAAGAATAATTTGTGTAAACAGGCTATAGGTTAGGGAATATAAATGTAATTCTCTCAAATCAAAATCACTTAGGGTTCGTTTGGTTCATATAAGAGGAAAAGCGAAGTGAAAGGGGGAGGGGAGGGGGAGGGGGAGGGAAAGAATAATAGTTTTCCTTCAAGTTGTTTTGTATGATTGGAAAGGGAGTAAATCTCAAATACTTTTCATTGTTTGGTACGAGAAAATTATATTAAAAAAAAAAAGACTAATTTTGTAATTTTACAGTTTAACCCTTTCTCTTCATTTAGTATTAGAAATAAACAAGTTAATATTATAATAATATCAAAGATCTAAAAACCTTAGTAATAAAAATATATATCAAACAAGAACAATAATATTTTTTATTAATAAATATATTCATCAAAAACGAATATCGTCCATTTATTCTAAACTATTCAGTTTAAATAAAATAAAAATTATTCGTGCCGGCGGCAGGGAGGGAACATGATTAGGGGAAATGATTATTCAATCAAGATTAATAGCAAATTAGTAATAAAAAATTCTGAAAAAATGCAAATGCAAAGTATGTTTACCGAATTATTGACTTCGACGTAATAGTTTTTCCAACGATTTGATTATCTTTTCTCTGGCGAATATGTACGGTATCATCAGCAAAAAAGAAAAAAAATTGGAGGGAAATATATAAATATATGGGCAATAGAGTAAATAAAAATAAAATATGTATTTTTTTTTTTTTTTGTCTTTTTTGCCTTATACTTCCACTTTTCCGCCCAATTCGGGATGAAAACGAAATTGGACTCCAAAGGGGTTTCATATACATCCAGTTTTACTTCTCCTCCATTTTTACCCCCAAACCAAATACTAAACTTTTTCTTATACATTTCCTTTTACTTCCACTTCTCCTATACTTCCACTTTTTCTCCCAACCAAACATACTCTTAATGTTTGTCCTTCGAAATTTTAAAACACAAGTAATCCTTCTCATTTACAAGTATACTTGTCCTCTTTTGTGTAAAATACTAGAAGGGAAAATTGCATAATACCCCCTGTGTTATATGAAAATTACAAAAAACTTACTTGTATTATAGTAAAAAAAGATCCTCTATTATTACAAACCCTGCAAAAAAAAAAAAAAACCCCTCTCCGTAAAAAGAAAAACGGAGAGTGGCCTACACTCGCTCGAAATGCGAGTGAAATATAGTTTTGGCCTGTTTTGAACCTTTTGACCTTCTTGAATAGACAAAATTACCCTCATCTTATGCTATTATTTGCTCTCTTTACTTCTTTTTGATTAATTCTTTACTTTTTTCATATTTTATTAAAAAATTATAATAAATACTAAATAATTAATATTCATTAATATTTATATAAAAAAGTATTATTACATCAAATTAAATTATTATATATATAAATATGAAATTTTTAAGTATTTTAATATTTATAAAATTTAAAAATCAAAATTATCTGATTTCATTTTAAATATTATTAATTAATTTATTTTTGTGTTGAATTTATTTTGAAATTATATTATTAATATAAATTACAGTATATAAATTTTAATATTTAAATATAATTATATTACACATAAAAATAAATAAATAATTAATAATCATTATATTAATTAAAAATTTTAAAAATAAGAAAAAAATAAAAAAAAGAAGGAAAATAGTCGTCGGCCCATTTATATAAATATTATATATAAAAAAAATTGCATGTGTACCGTCAACGCAGTACACATTGCAAAAATATGGCCGATCGCGAACTGGGCTCGCGATCGGCCATTATTTTTTTTTTTAAATAAAGGGTGGATCCACGGTTGCTGCCTCAGACAGCGACCGTGGGTCGCTACTCCAGGTAGCAACCAAGGGTCGCTGCCTGGAGTAGCACTTGTGTTTAGCACTTGGAGCTCGTCTTCCCCAAGTCCCTCCCCCCGCATCGCACCTACACCTCCCAATCACAGCCGCCACTGCATCGTCTCCGCCTCCCCACCGTCTCCACCCCATCGCCTCGTTCCCCCCGCCTACCTCTGGAAGTCGCGACCACTCACCGCCCAGATTTGGGCGGCGATTGGTCGCTCCACAGCCGCCCAGATCTGGGCAGGATGGCGCCCCCAGATCTGGACGGCGACGTCCTGGCGACGACACCCGTTGGCAACCGGGGGCGCAACAGGCGTCGTCGCCTATAAGGTGACGACCGGTGGAGTGTGGCGACGGCCCTCCACCGGCGTATAGATATGGTCGACGTATACATATAATATATATTATACTTGTATGTATATATTATATTTTATAATATAATATTTTTTATTTTTATATCAATTAAAATACAATTTTAATCTGGACCATTCTTTTTTAACTATTGAAATTAATGGCTACTAAAATTTTGATTAGATCCTACGGTTTTGATTCAATCAAAAAAAATCCAACGGTCATTGTAATAATAATAATTTATATAATATAAGGGTATAACAGAAAATTGCAAAAAAAATTAACGGCGTTAAACATAACAAACAGCAAGGGAAGCGTGCACTAAATTTTTAATAACACAGGATTTTTTTTGCCTATATTTCTAACACAGGGAGTTTTTAGCTAAATTTTTATAACACAGGGGATTTTATGAAATTTACCCATACTAGAAAGCATACAAATTCATTCTCTAACGTTACACTAAAGATAATATCTCAATAAATATGTAATATATATATATATATATATTTATATATATTATTGTAGGTTTGTAAGTAATTTATAGGCCGTAGGGAATACGATAGAAGAATAAGAAATTCATCAGAACATTATCATAATCCAACATAATTACTGACAACAAGTTATATCTAACATAAATGTACTAATCCTTCATATACAAATTAGATTATTGAGTGTCGAAACATAAGAATTAAGGATAGTTACCTTTGGTCATTGTTTCAAATATATATAAAAAAAGGGGTAAATTACAATGACCTCTCCTAAGGTTTGATATAATTACAAATACCCTCTTGTTGTTTTAAAAATTACAAATACCTCTTGAGGTTTGTAATTTTTAATCAAGGGCTTGAAATGGTCCATTTTGCCCTAATTTTTTTTTTAAATTGTAAAAAAATCTATCGAGACAAATTGCGTTGTTGCTCATCTGTGTAAAAAACGTAACAAAACCTTTTCCTGCGCACTTTTGTCCAAAAAAATTTAGAAAATTTTAAAAAATTATTCAATTTGTATAAGGGTATTTTGGTCAGTTCACCCATAAAAATGGATGAAAATGAGTTATTTGTTAGACGGTTACAAATCTCGGGGAGGTATTTATAATTTTTGAAACAACAAGGGACTATTCGTAATTATACCAAATCCCGAGGGAGGTCATTATAATTCACCAAAAAAAAAAAACTACTCTAAAAAACTGTTGATTCTTTTGAAATCTGATTCAATCAGATCGATGGTTTTTCCAGTAAAAACTAATTGTTTATCTCAACTTTTCTTAAAAAAAAAAAAAAAAATGTTCCATATGTATTTATATGGCAGTTACTTGAAAAGTTGTTGAAATTGAATAGTGGACCACATCAAAAAATTGTGCACAGAGATAAGTTTGAGTGCGGCTTATGTCGTGCTTCTACATTGAGGGATAGAAAATGGTCATATGATAAGTCATTGTTCAACTTATTTCATGTCTACTCTGACTGTGAAACAATATAACAAACAAAAACACTCTTATTATCAACTTGTATCCACGTCTTATATTATGCTTGCTACAGTCAATTATTTATGCAAAAGCCCTATGAAATTAAGGCGTGACCACAACTTATCATCCAACTAAATATTTTAGCCAAAGCCATTTGTCCAACAAGGTTTACTTCATGTCATACATATGAATTTTATAAAGGGATAATTACATTTACACTCTCTAAACTATGATTTACACAAACTACCACTGTCTTTTGAATAATTATACATACACACTAGAATGGAAGCATCATTTACACAAATCATTCTTATTTTTTAAAAAAAATTACACTTACACGCTTCAAAAAGTATCGACATTATTACATAAACTATTTCTTTTTTAGTTATCAAGGGTGGTTTCTATAATTATGTAAAAAATAAGGATGGTTTGTGTAAATAGACTATAGATCAAGAGGTGTAATGTAATTATCCCTAATAGAAATTCACACAATTATGCAGAAAATACAAGAATAATAAATAGGAAATTGATTATAAAATTTATAATTAATCCAAGTACCATGCTTAAAATAAATTTATTGGAATAAAATCGAATAAACATCAGCGAAAAACATAAAGGAATTTTGTGGTTCGACCATTGGCCCCAACTCAAACCTTGCTTGATCAATTCATATCAATCACACGACAAATATATCGATCAAAACCTCAACATTACCATGTAAAAACAGGAAGAAATTTAATAATAATAATAAAAAAAAGGAGTGTTCCGACTGAGAGAGCATAAAAAGGAAGGATTTTAACAGCAATCAATCACTGCTCCAACACTCATCAAGAAAACGAAAGACAAGAGCCGAGAAAAAAACCGATTCTAGAGCAACGCTAGACGAAGAGTAACAATGCATAAGTTCAACTTGAAGAGTAAATTGTACAAATCTAAATCGTTCTACGACACGATGCAGCGTAAAAGAAACGGCCAACCTAATGCACTAAGTTACTGCACAAACCTCGCCTGCAGCTGGTGTGCGTGCTGGTCCTGGCGTTGCAAGCGAACGTTGAAGAAGTGAAACTCGTTCTGATGCCAATGTGGTCAGTAAGAACTGTGTTTGAACAATCTGGAGTCTAGGCTGTCTACCCGGGTAAAGTTACATTGATGTCGGTGGGCTTACTTCTTGAGTCCGAGGGCATTGACGACCAGCTATCTCCACGAAACGATGGGGAAGTATGATACGTCTCGTCCATTCCTGCACTGGATATGGGGATAGCAGCAGTAGGTATAATAGACATGGACTCGGGCTTGTGTTTCTTCGTCTTCTGCTCGAGCTGGTTGCCCGCAAGAAAACTTCCCACCACAATCTAGTTCACAGCAAAAAGAACACAACAATGATACAAATCATACTTAAAGACAGTTGGAACCAGATTTCGACGAGGAGAAAAAAACAAAACACCTCGATTTAAAAGACTAAAAATTGCAGTCTATATGGTCATGTTTGCGTTATAGAACTCCCTGCCGTCAGGCCTTAGGGGAGGATTCTGTAATGTAAAACATGAACATAGTCGTACCTGCACTGGACTGGCAGCTACTAGTAAGCCGGCGACTCCACCTCCAACAACACGGCCATCGGGGCTAGCCAAAGAAACACTCATACCACCAGATCTGTTTCTCATTCCTCCAGTCTCGGAGGGCATGAATGAGCCAGTGAGTGACAGTATCTCAAAGCGACCCTGAACGGCAGAAGCAATTACATATAAAATATATTCGTCAACGACGACCAATTAATATCGAAAATGTTACGAGCACCATGAGAAAAGATAAAAAGCTATGCCTGTTAAAAAGAAAAATTGATAGTATATAATGCTCGAACGGGAGAAGTGAGAGGAAGTAGCATTTTTCATTTAGTTTAGACACACAGAGCATCCAAGCATGTCTCTACCGCTATATTATAAGATAAGGTTAAGAATTCTTAGAAAGCCAAGAAAAGAACATAAAAACAATCAAGACATAGTCAAGAGGTCGAAATATTCTGATAAGAACTTATTGTCCCAATTGAAGTTCAAAAGACGTTAAAAGTCGATCAACGGAACACAAACACATTTTCACACAGCCGTCAAAATTTGTCAATTAGTATATCAAGGTAAAAGAAATTTAATTGATGCGGTACCTCATATGTCAATGTGCCACCAGAAGAATCAGGCTGACGCAGAGTTACGCTTGAAATTACGCCGTTAGCTGAGAGAATGCATATTGCCCGAGGACCTTGTTGAGAGAAAGATATAACCTTCATTGTCACGTCCTACAACCGAAAAAGTAGAATTAATAATGCCCTGAATTTCAACTTTCACCTTGCTTATATACACACAGAGTTGTTGAACAGAAGCAACCCAAAAAAGAATCAGGACAAGATAAGTGGAAAGTCATTTGCACCATATCGAATGAACTCGAAATATGAGAGACGAAAGACAGAGGCATATATATAATTTCGACAGACAAAAAGCGGCCAGCCAGCAGATCGTATCTGAACAGCATGCATAACTGTAGAAGAACACTCGAGAAACATCCCCACACACATTTCGCTAAATGAAAAGCTTACAAGCATACGATTGTTAAAAAGTTAACTTAATCACGATCAGCCATAACTCCTTATCCATTAACCAACAACATCAGTTATGTATCGTAATTTTACCTCGCCAGCGTTGACGGTGATTATATGAGGTGTAAAATTAGCACCAACAGAACATGAAACCCATTCACCTACAAAAAGAAATATCAATTATCATCAACTATGACCTGGAGAATATTTGCTGTGTGCAAACAAATGACACCAGCTGAAACAGGACAATCAACATACAGAATGCAATAAAACTTTTTAGGGTCGAATTATGTTTAACACAAATTCAATGCATTCGGCTTCAATTTTGTGCATCCTTTTTAGAATAGTGCATGACGATATATGTCATCTAGATAGCCCATCATCAGTTGAATTTAGATAAAAAGGAAACTAATTCACTAACTTATGAGCTCATTGTCCACTCAACAAGGCAAGCCAAACAATCAATTTCACTTGTCTGATTCTCAAGAAAAGAGCAACTAGATTTTTGTCTTAAGCCTAAAAGCTGGAATTTTTCAGAAAGGCAATAAGACATACCCAAAGAACGTAAGCTAACTAATTACAACAGCACAAACAAAACAAGCCACAACTCAGTCCCACATTCCAGTAGTTCGATTAGCTTTCAAAATGCCAGAATTCAACAAAAACATGCATCACTTTGCAAAAAAGCAAACCGGCACTAATCCACGTATAGCAATATGCGGCTAAAATAGCAACGAACAACTTTCGTCCCGTCAACCAAGAGATCAGGAAGGTGAGTGTGGGATACTTGACCATTACTCAACTGCAATTACCAGGGATTTCAAGAATCCAAACCCCTACTCCGAGACCCTTCTCTCCAAAAGGAAAAAGGTGCCTAATAACGTCCATGATTTCAAGATTCCCTCTTTTCGACACCAACCCAAAAATCCCACCTGACTCTAAGAACTACCCATTTGAAACAAGAACTCAGTTGGCACATCTATTCACAGGTCCCACTACTTCTCACTCCAACATCTTATGTTTATAACATCCACAAAGAAGCATTTAACTGCCGAATTCAGACAACAGCAAAAGAAACACATGTTACGCAGATCACTGCAAAAAACAGAGCTTCATGGACATGCATGCAGTAATATGCAAACACACACATAGTGAAATGGAGAATCATAATTCCCATTACCCAGACTCTCAGTTTCCATTCTGGGTTGTTGAAGCTTGGCAGCTGAGCCGACCGGGCGGACTTTTCCGCGCTTCTCCACGGCGGAAAAGTCGATAACCGGAGGAGGGGCGGAGGAGGAAAGAGGCTTAGGCGAGAGGGCCATAGCCACTGAGCCATCAGGGCCATACTTCCTAGGTCTGCCCCTCTTCTTCTTCAAGGTGGTGGCGCCGCCCAATCCGGCAGCCGCGGCCTGCGGAGGAGCGACGGAGGCTGATGTTGGAGTCACGGTCACAGTTGGTGTCGCTGATCCAGTCACCGGAGTCGGGTTATCCGTGGTGGTCCTTGGAGCCACATGGTAATCTGAGGGAGCATCTGATCCCACCACTGTTACTCCACTGCTACTCAAAGTATTAGTACCTTCCATACTTCAAACTCCAAGAAAAAAAACAGCGTTGCTATCAACTTTTCTTCAACAACCCATCATTTTCTTCAAGCAAGCAAACTCTCCCACAAGATTTCTTGAAATAATTAAATGAAGAGAGAGAGAGAGAGAGAGAGAGAGAGAGAGAGAGAGAGAGAGAGAGAGAGAGAGAGAGAGGTGAGTAGGCTTTAAAACATAAAACCCATTTGCAGGAAGTAAGCAAGAATCAACGTCGTCGATTAACAACCTTCAACAGACTGAAAACAAGGAATTCTGGGATCAAACTGAAAGCAAGCTCCGACTGTTCATTTCTTGAAAACAAAAATTGAAAAAAAAAAAAAAAGAAAGATATATCAAAGAGAAGAACTTGAGAAGGAGGAGTAAACACGATTCTTGAAAATGAACAGAGGATTTCTGAGGAAAAAAGATTTGATTTTTGCAGAAAAAAAAGTGAGATTTAGAAAAAATTACAAAAATTAAAATAAAAAAAGATGGAATTTTTTTCTGGGTTTGGTGGATGATGAGAAAAAATGGGAAGAAAAAAAAAAAAAAGGAGGTTTTGGGATTTAAAAAGCTAATTTAGGTTCCTAACTTTATTCAGATTGTCCAAATTGCAATTTAAAAAATGGGGGTAAATAAGGGAGGAAAATTATTAGATATTTGGGGTCATTAATTGTTAATTATTTCAAAGCCCAGGAAATTATGTATTTTGGTTAATAAAATGTTTGGAGTCCGGTTGGGGAAAAAATTAAAAATATATATATAAAAAAAAGTGATTTGTAGTTGGGAAAAGTGAAATTAGGTTGGCAGGGCATGAAGACAACCTTCTCTCCCTTTTAAATATTCAGAGAAAAAAAATTAATTATTACATATATACACATTATTATTACAATTACATCTGTATTTATTTCTCAGTTATTACTATGATAAATGCCAATTACAGACAAAATTAAATATCATCAGACTAAAAAAGAAAGAGCAATATTTTTATAAATAATTACTTTTTATTTCTTTATGTTTCATTTTCTTTTATGCAAATGGAAATAAAAAATAAAATAAAATATATATTAGTTCTGATTTTTGAAGTGGAGCTCAATGGCTCTACATTAGTATGTTGAGCTAAAATAAGGTCAGGTGGCTCATAGATACTGCATGCCCATGGATTTCTTACATGGGACAATTTTTAGTTTTTTTTTTTTTTTTTTAATTAAGGATGTCCTACAAATATACTATATGTCTGTGAGATGGTTTTCGTTTTAACTTCATATAAATTTCAGAATTTTGTCTTGAAAATGTGTCTCACTAAGGAGAGGGATTCGGATGACTTCATAAGCGAATAATTTCTCACCTACAACTAATGCAGGACACATATCTAAATCAATATAAAAAATTATATTATGTATTTGATGATTTAAAAAAAATTGTACACATAGACTGTATATATTAAATGAAATATGTAGGATTTGAATTAGAACGCGATATCTTGTAATAGTTTTTTTGTATGAAAAAAACTTGATAAAATGAATTTTTTGAAATTCATGGTTTAATCTCATTTATAGAAAAAAAAATCAAATATGATCTGGCAATTTAAAATAATTTTAAAAAATTCATTAACAAAATAGTATAAAATTAAAAATGAGCTTTTAAAAATAGAACTAAACAAGGCCTTAAATCCTTGAACCAATTTATCCATACCCAAATAGGGAAGATGGACATTTTTCATAAACATTCACAAAAATAGAGATCCAAATGAAATGGCATAAATTTCAAGATAGAAATTCAAAAATTAGAAATGCCTATTTTTCTTCAAGAACTAAAATTTGTTTGTTTCCATAAATGTGTCCCTAAGTGTCATAACTCACATTTTTGGGTAGTAATGAGGTTATATTAATGTTTATTTCACATTTTTTTATTTAAAAGCATAAAAACTATCCTAGCATGTATAATAAAACATATGACATATGAAAAAATTTAATTGTAATATTCCCTGATCTTATGAGAATTAACATCAATCGTGACATTATAGAAATTGTGAATACTGCCAATGAGGCTTAGTTTAGTCCACGAAGTTGAAGTCCTATAACTATAAGGTCATGAGTTTGAATTTGACCGATACGCGGACTGTAAAGTTATTCTACTTTAATAGTAATTATCTATATTATTATAGAAAAAAATTATCCTACTAATTTTTGAATATCCAAATTTACCATTTTAATTCATTTCTTTCCTTAAATTTTTTTTTTGCCAGATTAGTAATTTCAATATTTTTTAATAATATCACTGTTATTTTTTTTGTCTCTTAGCTACCTATTACTCCATGTTTCTATCACATCTTACTTCTCCATGTTTATTACAATTTATTTTTTTTCATAAATTTTTTTTTCTCGTCGTCTCACACCATGATTTTTTTTATATGCTTGTGAGACCGCGTACAATGAAGACTAGTATTAAGTTTAAATATTTGTTTGATAAATAATATATCGATCGTTATAGTTATTGATTATTGAGATCATAATGTGATTGTAATCGATTTACTTAAAAAAAGGATAATTACATTTACACCTCCTAACCTATGTCTGTTTATACAAACCACCCCTACCTTTTGAATAATTACACATACACCCACTAGAGATGTAAGCAGTATTTACACAAATCACCCCTATTTTTTTACAAAATTACACTTACACCCTTCAAAAGTATCGATATTATTACACAAACTACCCCTATTTTTTGGCTATTAAGGGTGGTTTCTATAATTATGCAAAGGGTATGAGTAGTTTGTGTAAATAAATTATAGGTAATTAGGGGTGTATATCTAATTATCCAAAAAATAAATAAATACTTTATAATCGGTATTCCCATAAGAAGTTTAAAAATCTCTGCATATCTTATTATGAGATATGCACTTATGTTTTCATCATAAAAGTAAAAGGGATAATAAAACCATTATTTAATTGCTCCGGCAGTCTCAAATTTGTCACTTCTATAATTTTGAAATATTTTAAATATAATTTTATTTTTACAAATACACTCTCATTTAATAATTAAACCATTATTTTTACTCATTATTCGTGCAATAATTACTTTTTCAAATTCGAGAGGAAGTCAAAGAAAAAATCAAAATTGGCGTGCAAATAGAGAATAATTTATATTTTTATTCTTTTGCTTTATATATAATAATAATGATAATAAATGAGATAAGCAATAATTTATATTTATTTAAAGTCGATAATTAATTAAGCAAAGTAGTACCATCGTTCAAATCAATAATTTCTATATTATTAAAAATTACAATATTTATTAAAAAATTGGAGGTTGGTAGGGGACCACTGGATTTGACCAAGGCAAAGGAATGGAAGCCCATATATAAGTATGATGACACCTATTATAATTAAATAATTAATCCTCATTTAATTACTTTATTTCCCATCATAAAACAAAATACACTATACTTATAATATAATTAAAATATTGGAAAGTAGTTTTAGATAAGAACGATGCCCTCTTTTTTCAGAATTACTTAATAAATAAATAAAATACAGAAGGGCAGGTTGCGTTGCATCGACAATAATTTTTAATTCAATATACTAAACTACCTTTCATTTCTCTCTTATCTATTATTATTTTATAATTTTGCATCTTGGTTTTTGTTGTAGTATCCGGAAATTTTGAACAACCAATGCCACCTTGCAAATTGTATAATAGGAATTAATTAAATCATTTAAATTTATTTTATTAAATTTCAGCGTCGATACGGAAGATTAATATGTTTATTGTTTAAGAAAATATTAGCAAATAATATTGCTTGACTTGACTAAGATCAGTTGTGAGGATATCGTAGTTTGGTATCGAGAAATTATGCTTGAGTATATTTTTTCCTTTTCTTTTTGTTTTTGCACGTACTTGAAAAAATTTAATATTTAACCATGACTAATTATTATAATTAAAAATAAATAATTATAGTGAATAGTCATTCACCATGGTCATACAATGGTTATTGACCGTGGTATTTGCGAGTGCGACTAAAATATTTGCTATGACTAAAAGTCGTGGCAAAAACATCTGCTATGGCTCATAACCATGAGAAAAAGAGTTTTCATGGTGGATAAAATAGGTTTTTGCAGCAGTTTTTATTTAACCGTGGTTAATAATAATTATTTACCATAAATTTTAATCCGTAACTAATAAATTTGTAACCAATAGTAAATTTTCTTCTAGTGACGAGTTTTCTCATCTTATATTGGAGATGAAACTAATTTATTCTGAGGGAGGAACATCGCTAAATCCCGTTAAACCTCTCTTAGGGCCTATCAATGGGCGGTGTGGTAGGTCTATCAATGCGACGGTAATATCCTATTCAACCCAGACCTAATAATAATATCCGTAATAATTCATTATAAATCATACTCGGACTCTACCTATAAAATACCACTACAAAAAAAAAAAAGCGATGATTGGGACAGTAACAGGAACAGTTTTTTTATTATTTGGAACGATAAATAATTTGTTTGAACCTTTTGGACTGCAATTAGGAACGGTTGAGGAACGGGAGGCTATCTGTGGCAATAAGAGGCGATCCTAATTATTAGGGACGGTAACGAGATTACCGTTCCTATTTGGGAATGGTGTTTGGCACTATATGGTTCTACCGTTCCTAATTACCTTTGTACGTATAATTTTGATTTTTTTTGCATTTGGAACACTTTATAAACATTAGGAACGGTATCATCGAAAATAAATCGCGCAATTAGGAACGGTGTTTAGAACTTTGTTTGAACAGTCCGATTATGTTGTAGATAAAATTTAGCATGGTGTTTGGAATACATATAGGAATGGTGTATTGTAGAGATTAGGAACGGTGTTTGCACTCAAACTTTGGAATAACATTTTGGACTGATTTTTGGTATTGTCTTTAGAACGAAAGCCTAACCACGAAATGATTAATTTTGGAATACAATTAGGCACGGTGGGTTCCGTCTTTTAGGAACGGTTCACGTGTAGAGTTGGAATGGTTTTGTCATCGGCATTGGGAACGGTAAGTCTCTTGAAAAAGTCAAATATAGGAACGGTACGTTGCGAACACGAACAAGTACCGTTCCTAATTTATGATTTTTTTTATATTAATAGTTTTTATCATTTAAATTAATAATAATATTTTGATTATATAATTAATATTTAAATATGAAAGAATGCATAATTTAGAAATAAAAATTATATTAAATACGAATATTATCCGATTTGATTACAAAAGAAAAAAAAATACATAATTTACTCTTCGTCCCCATCGACCTCGTCCATCTCGTCAATGTCTGGACGGGTGGGGTCTCTAGGAGGCCGTGACGGGCCGGCGCCGGAGCGACTGTCTGCATGTCCTTGACCATGCCCATCAGGTCCGCCATCATCTCCTCGAGGCGGCCCAACCGACCCTCCATGTTTGACGGAGGTGCTGGCTCTGGCGCGGGCAGTGGCGGTGGCGATGGCGAGGTAACGGCCTGGCTGAGCGCCAGGGCCTCAAAACCAAGACCAAATACCCGGCCCTTGTTCTTGCCCCCGACGCAACTCAACCACATTTGCTGCTCGGTCTGTTGCGCCACCGAGGCCTCTAATTCGGAAGCAGGATCCTCAGGGGCCTGAGACTGATGATCCTCCATCATCTTTTGGAACATCTCCTGCAAAAATAATTACAATAAATTAGAAAATTATAAAATATTTAAAGAAATACTGTAGAATGTATTAATTACAACTTACCGCCACCTCCGCTGCCCTCGACCCGCTCCAGCCGCCGTCGATCTTCTTCTTGTAGCATCTGGAGAATAACTCAATCTGCTTCACTGGCCGACCGAGCTGCTCCTGTAAAAAGAAATGGGAAATAGTTATTACAATTTTAATCTAATAGTAATAAATAATTGAAATAACATTAGATATCTTACCATTTTCCGCTTGTGCATACCGACGGAGACAGATCCCCCGCGGTACACAATAGTGGATGCGGCTGGGTTGGCGTTCCGGTTCGCCTTGTTCTTCTCGCACTCTTTCTGGAACTCCGGGGAAGCCCAGTACAGGAGGAGCTGCCGCCACACCTCGTTCGCCAGCCATAGAGGCTTCTGCAGCGACTGTCTGGCGAGGACGAACTTCTTCCTCAAGAACTTACCCACCCAGACATGAAAGATCTTGAACATCGCATCGTCGTCGGCGTCCCACCAGTACGTCATTTGTATTAAAAAAATATATATATAAATATTTTTTAACTTAGATTGTTAAAATATTTAAAAAATAATTAATTCTTGTTACCTTCAAGCTCTCGAACCAAAAATGCTGGTGCTCTAGCGGCACCTGGCGCAAACAGCCCCAAGGGTGGGGATAGTGTCCTCGCACGACCGCGTACATGCGCTCATGGATCTTCCAATCACGACTGAAATTATAAAATAATTAGTATGTCATAAAAATATTAATTTAAATTACAAAAAAAAATTAAAAACATAAATTGTACCTCGCATCAGCGAGTGTGATGTACTGGCGCGCGGATGGTGGTGGGAGTGGTGGGGCCAGTGGGGGTGGTGGTGGTGGGGCAGCCCATGGACGGGCCAGATCGACCGCCGGTGTGCTAGTGGATGGTCCGGGCTGTTGATCCGGCGCAGCAGTAGACGCACCGGGCTGCTGATCCGGCGCAGGTGGTGCGGGTGCCTGCTCTGCCGGTGGTGGTGGCGGTATAGCCGGTTCGCGGCGACCGCGGCCACGACCACGGCCACGTCCACCTCCTCGGGGTGGAAAATCCCGACCAGACATTATCTAAAAAAAACACATAAGTAACAATTTATTTCAATAATGAAGATTTTCTAATGTATTTAATATATATGAAAACTAAATTCTACAACTGTACATATTTATACTAAATACAATAATTTTACCCTAAAATTGCACTAATTCCTTCAAATTATCATATTTTTAATTATTGAATTTATTGAAAAATTAAAATTTTCAAATTATTAAAAAACTAAAAATTCCAGATTTTTAAAAAATTAAAAATTTCATATTTTTAATCAATTCAAAATTCCAGATTTTTAAAAAATTCAAAATTCCAGATTTTAAAATATTTTAAAATTCCAGATTTTTAAAAAATTCAAAATTCCAGATTTTAAATATTTTAAATTTCCAGATTTTTAAAAAATTCAAAATTACAGATTTTAAATATTTTAAATTTTCAGATTTATAAAAAATTCCAGATTTTAAATATTTGAAATTCCAGATTTTAAATATTTATACACAATTCCAGATTTTAAATATTTTAAATTTTCAGATTTTTAAAAAATTCAAAATTCCAGATTTGAAATATTTGAAATTCTGAATTTTTTTATAATATATAGAAAATGACATAAAAATATTTAAAATTACAGAAAAATCAGAAATTTTTTTAAAATTACAGAAAATTTTCAGAATTTTCAAAGTTTTTAAATAATTCAAAATTTTCAGATTTTAAATAATTCAAATTTCCAGATTTTAAATAATTAAAAAATCCAGATTTTTAAAAAATTCAAAATTTTCAGATTTTTAAAAAATTAAAAAAATTCCCCAAAAATTCAAATTTCCAGATTAACAAATTTCAGAAATTTCATATATCAAAGAAAATTACCCAATTTTTTTTTAAAAAATTTACAAAATATTACATACATTTTTTTTAAAACAGTTTCGTATAGAATTTTTATATACATTATTTTCATAAACATTATTTCCTTTTTCTAATAATTTTCATAACATTATTTATAATAATTATATTAAATTTCTATATATTTTATATATATTTTCTGAATTTTCTAATAATTATAGAAAATTCACAAATACAAACAGAAAATTCCAGAAATAATTACAGAAAATTTAAAAAAAAAAACAGAAAATTCACAATGCACAAAAATTGCATAATTACACCAAAGAAAAAACAGAAAATTGCATAATTACACCAATTTTCTGAAAATACCAACATTTACATATATTTGTAAAATTACGACACAAATTACAAAATTACAACATTTCAATTACAACACAAATTACAAAAATTACAACATTTAAATTACAACACAAATTACAAAAATTACACAAAAGAATACAAAATTACAACATAAAATTAACCAACATTTAAATTCTACTATCTAAAAAAATGGACAAAATTTCAGGAAGAACCTGAGTGGGGGGGTGGCTGGCCGCGAGTGCTGGTGGGGTTGGGGTGGCGAGAGTCAGAGAGAGAGGCTGGTGTGGTGGTTGTGGTGTACGGCGGATGTGAGGCGACGGCGTGTGAGGCGGATGGAGGCGACGGTGGCGACGGAGGCGGATGGCGGATGTGAGGCGACGGTGGCGACGACGGCGTACTGAGAGAGAGAGGTTGAGAGAGGCGAAGGGGCAGAGAGAGATTCTAAGAGAGAGAGAGAGTGAGAGAGGAGAAAATGAGAGAAATTTAGCCAAGGGCTTAATTTATATAACCTTTTGGAACGGTCATTTTTTCCCTGACCGTTCCTACTACCGGTCCAACCAGAGAAAACGACGTCGTATTAGCCATACTACGATGTAGTTTTGATGATGTTGACCTAAATAGGAACGGTCGCTTAGTAGTACAGCCATTCCCATAACCGTTCCCAATACGGACCGTTCCTAAATAAAAAATTACCGTTCCCATATCAATTCCAAATACTTAGTACTTGGAATTATACTAATAGGCACGGTCACATAATACACTATGTGTTCCCAACCCCGTTCCTAACTAAAGAAACGACGTCGTTTTTAGACACACATTTAGTTACCGTTCCTATTTTCATACATTACCGTTCCTATATGTATTGCAATTGTTTTTTTTTTTTCTTTTTATCTTCTTAGATAATAAATATAAATTAAGAAAAACACGTTCTAAACACTTATTTTATTAAATAAATGTATACAATTGGATGTTTAAAGATTATAAAAATCTATAATAATTTTCAAACAATAGACACACGTTCACAATATGAAGTATATTTGTAAATATTTTTTTGTTAGTATTTCACAGATGTAACTAGCATCCTATATTGTTGTACTGCACGGCATAATCAGACCGTCAAAATTCCAATCAGACCGTTAGATATGATATAACACACAAAAGAATACATTATATGTTGTTTTGAAATATTTCGGTGTGCGGATCTCGAGTTATCGTATCCGGTCAATATTCATCGTAACAAAAATAGATGCATCCTTAAATCCGGGTTACTGATTGGAAATCCGACCGTTGGACATCAATTCATATCCATAACCTTGTACGTGTTAAAAAATGGTGTCGATCCGACGGATGTTGAGATATCGGACAAATTGGTTGGAGTTCTAATACTAGGAAGGGGTACCTAATAGACAGTGTGGTTCTAATACCGTTCCTACTCTAAAAAACGATGCCATTTTAAAGCACTAATACAACCACCGTTCCTATTAAAATCTGGAACGGTCACGTGTAAATGTACCGTTCCTAAAAATTTCCCACATTTTTTTAATTAGCCGCCATATTTGAAATATTGTACCTCAAATAGGAACGGTCCTAATAAATATGTACCGTTCCTAATTCAAATTTCCCTCATTTTTTTTAATTAGCCATCATTTTTTTGAAATTTTCTACCTCAACTAGGAACGGTATGTATAAATTAGTACCGTTCCTAATTCAAATTTTCCTCATTTTTTTTTAATTAGCCGCCATATTTGAAATATTGTACCTCAAATAGGAACGGTAATTATAAATTTGGATCGTTCCTAATTCAAATTTGCGTCTATTTTTTTTTTATAAAGTAGCCATCATATTTGAAATATTAATAATAACTATGATAAAAATTTACAAATTTTTTTTGAAAAATTCAAAAAGTCTCTTCATCGGACTCAGCCTCGTCAAAGCTATCTTCATCTTCATCTTCAGATTCACTGTCTGGCGAGCGCGATGGCCCTGCTCCATGATCAACGACCAATTGTAACCCCGTTGGGTCATGCAGTTCAAATGTTTGATTATCTATTACAACATCTGGATTAGGTACGACTTGATCCATCTGATAGGCGACCTCGGTCCATCGCGAGTCATCGATAACTCTTCGAGCCTTGATTTTGCAAACATCTTTCCAGTCGACTTTGTCCTTCTTCATGCTCGGGTAATCCGCGTAGTATACTTGTACTGCTTGTTGTGCCAGTATGAATGGTTCATTCTTTTGGTAGAGCTTTTTGAAGTTGACATCAACGACGTGATAACGAGGGTGTATCTTCATGCCTCTGACCGGATCGACCCAACGACAATTAAACAGTACAATGTGCATGTTCGGAATTAGTGGGTAATCTAGCTGAATTATCTCTTCCAAAATTCTATAGAAGTCAGAATCCGTGTCTGTATATGATGAGTTTTTGACACAAACACCACAATTCATTGTTGACTTCCCAACATTGTGACGTTCAGTGTGGAAATTGAAGCCATTGATGAAGTAAGACGGGTATGTCGTCACTTCTGCTCTTGGCCCCCAATAATGCAACTTCAACAATTCCTCGTTTGTGTGATTCAATTCGGGTTACACCTGCAATTAATGATATATAGTAATTGAACCAATCATTACAAATTAATGAGCATATCGCATTTACAAGAAATCGATGATACTTACACGAGCCTTGAACCAATCCTTGAATTGTGTCACCACTAATTGATCAATTATCGGGTCCTCCGAATTGTGTTGGTCGAACAGTTCATTCAGGAATGACCTGTCATAGTAAAACTGATAATTATAAATATACATGTAATTGAAATTGAAATGATTCGTACGAGATAATTACGTTTGTATAAGACACTTACTCGTAGTACGGTGCAACTACTTCACAATTACACAAGACGTATGTCTCGATAGCATGAAGTTCCTCCCCACTCAGCCATCTCTTTTTCGAGGCTCCACTTGCTCGGCCTGGGTAATTGAAAATGGACCGAACAATTCGATCGTCGTTGCTCGTGAGATCATCGTTCCGACCGGGTCTGTTTCGCTTGTACAGAATGTGCGGTTCAAAGTAGTGCGAGGAGAAAAGTCCGATTTTTTCGACAATATAAGCCTCTACAATTGACGCCTCGACGTGTGCTTTGTTTTTCACCTTTTTCTTCAAATTGCGTAGGAATCTATTCATGTGACAATTTATTAAAATACAAATAATAAGTATATAATTAATAGTATTAATTATTTAATTACCTTTCAAATGGGTACATCCACCTGTATTGCACGGGGGCCCCTAATGCGCGCCTCATATGGAAGGTGAACAATTAGATGCTCCATTGAGTCAAAAAAGGAAGGAGGAAAAATTTTCTCGAGGTTGCACATGATGACAACTACACTATCTTCCAATTCTTTTACCTTGGCCACATTTAGTGTTGTTGAGCATAGGATCTGGAATAGAAGGCTGACTTCCGTCAAGGCCCCCCACACGTGCTCTGGAAGCATTTCACGGAAAGCAACCGGAATCAATTTCTGCATGAAAACATGACAATCATGGCTCTTCATGCCGTGCATCCTCAACTCCTTCAGGTCGACGCAACGGGCCAAGTTAGAGGCATACCCATCAGGAAACCTAAGACAACAAATCCACTCATATATCTTCTTCTTTTGCTCCTTCGTCAGTGTATATACCGCCTTGGGCATCACGTTCGGTCTCCTTTCGTCCACCTCAAGCTCCGACCGATTACATATGATCTTCAGATCCTTCCGTGCATTCAGATTGTCCTTCGTTTTTCCCTTGATGTCCATCACAGTATTGAATATATTATCGAACACATTCTTCTCAATATGCATGACATCAAGATTGTGTCGTATCAGATGCGCCCCCCCAGTATTCAAGCTCCCAGAATATGCTTTTCTTCGTCCACTTATGGTCGACGCTGTAGCCTTCTAGTTCATTCAACGGTTGTTCGACAACAACACTAAATGCAATCAACACGGGTTCGGATCTGTTCTCCAGTCAGCCTCGGACGTGTAACCTTCCTCTCCATTCGAATTTTAGTGAAGGCTTTCTTGTTTCTGCGATAAGGATGACCCGGTGGTAGGAAATGCTTGTGGCAGTCAAAATAGCATGCCTTCCGACCATTGTAAATAGAATGCCCATGTGTCCTCCATACAAACTGGACACCCCATAACACCGGCGGTACTCCATCTAGACGCCATACCATAAGCAGGAAGATCGTTCACTATCCACATCAATTCGGCATGCATCATGAATGCCTGGTTTGTTGCAGTATCGTGCGTACATACACCCACATGCCATAAATTCTGCAACTCCTCGATCAACGGCTCCAAGTAGACATTGATAAGACGTTTGGGATTCGATAGGCCAGGGATCACCATTTTTAGGAACATATACTCAGACTTCATGCACATTCCCGGTGGGAGATTGTACGGTGTAAGTATCACGGGCCAACATGAGTAAGTTTTACCATACTGACCGTGCGGTGCAAACCCATCCGTGCACAACCCAAGTCTAACATTCCTCGATTCAGCTGCAAAATCAGGATACGTCCGGTCAAAATGCTTCCAAGCCTCTGCATCCGACGGATGACACATGGATCCTTCCTCCGTCTGATGGCTCGCATGCCAAGTCATATGCTCTGATGTGACCTCCGACGCATACAACCTCTACAGCCGAGGGGTAATCGGTAGATACTTAAGAATGGCATACGGGGACTTCTTGCGTTTAGGATTTCTGTCCCTCGTGGCTTGTACCTAGCGTCTCCACAGAACTTGCAATATTCCAAATCAATATCGTCCTTCCAGTACAACATGCAACCGTTTTTGCAAGCATCAATCTTCTGAACTGGTAAACCCAATTCTCTTATCAATTTCTTCGTATTGTAATAATCGGCGGTGTGATCGCGGGGCATTACAGTATCAGCCCACTGGCATAACCGATCATATGTATGCTCGGAAAAACCCCCTTCGGCCTTGATATTCACCAAAAAGGCAATTAACGCCAACTGAGAGGTGGTGCAGCCATTCCACAAAGGTTGGTCCACAGCATGAACTACATAAAAAAAAAAAAAAAAAAACGGTCTGACAAGCTAGACACATAATCATAGGGGCCCGAATCGTAATATGAACTAGGAACCACGTCAGATGGACAATACCGAGTACCATCATCAGTCGGTCCCTCCTGGTTGTACGAAGACCAGAATGACGGCCCGGCGGCATCGAATACCATCCTTTGCACCCAATCCAACTGAGCCGCATCACCCCAATGCAAACTACCCTCCTCCTGAACGGGTGGCGTTTGCTGATGCTGCACAGGGGGCATTGTCAATGCTTCAAAGTATTCCTGCACCCTCTCCTCACCATGCGAAGTCCAATTGTAATACTCTGGCATGAACCGTTTCATACACAAATCAAAATTTACCTCGTCTGGTGTTTTGAACCATTCATTTTTGAACTTCCGACAGGGACACTTAATCTTGTCCCCGTCCATATATGCACGCTAAGACTGGGCCCATTCTAAAAATGTTGTAACACCATCCTCAAACTCCGGCGTCACACCTAGGACGTCTCGATCATACATCCATTTCCTCAACTGTCTTAACATGATTGGTCCTACGTATAATTCACAACAACAATTAATTGACGAGAGTAAATTATATATATGCAAAAATAATAGAATTTTGCATACTTACCTGAGCAAAACATCTATCAATATCAATCCAAAATTCGCGCTCGGTAGTGATATGTTCGATTTTCCGTATATAAGAATCAAGGGGGGGGAGTTACAAATATAAAATGAGTTGGAGAATAAGTATAAGAACAATGACAAAGAAGGGGGACATATATATAGAAATCATTGGAACGGTCATTGGATTACTATTTGGAACACAAAAATAGCCATTAAAATATAGCCGTTGTTCCATCTGTAGGAATGGTCTCTGGAGAGGTAACAAGAACGGCAAAGTTACCATTGTAATATAGCCGTTAGTGCATATTAGGAACGGTATCAGGCACAACCACAGCGTACCGTTCCTACTTGGAGTACATTTAGGACCGGTACTTGTAACATAGCTTCACTCACTATATACCCGTAATTTGGAACGGTAATTGCATCACATTTTTTCCCATGGCGTAAAAGGGCCTCCTGTAGGACTACATGTTGGAACGGTCAGCCAACCGGTCCAAAATTGACACGGTCTTTGGAACACAGTCAGTAACGGTTCGTTTTCCCGGTCCGCCTACCATTCCAAATCTCACACATGTGTTCCAAATTGAGGTCCAAAATATATCAGGTCCCTTTTAGAAACGGTTATAGGTGTACAATTTGGCACTCTACGTTTGGCACTCTACGTTTGGCACTCTAATAGGAACGGTCGGACCATTCCTATTAATTTGTATTTCTATTAGCACAACTCTGACGTTATCAACGGTTTACCATTCCACAACAGTTCCTACCACCGTTCCTACGTGGAACGATAACTGGAACGGTCGCACCTTACCGTTCCTATTCCCGTATTTTTTTGTAGTGTACTCAATGGACGGGTAATACATACCAAATTTATTGATGACATAATACTGAGATACGGACCCAATATTATTTCATTAGACCCAGACTCAGATTTGTACTTATTGAAATAAATATTTTGGGTATGGGATGGTCTAGAGAATCTAGACCCTAAAATCCTCCTGGGAATAGATTATTTTTTATATTGCTAAAATAACTTTTAATAAAATTATAATTATAAATTTTTATGGCACAAGAATATATATTATTTTAAATACATTAAATATAATGAATATCAATACAAAAAGATTTAAATATGTGTTGTCAAAATATTTAAATTATATATTTTTTATATAATGAGACTTTGTTTAGTTTTTTTTTTCTTTTTAATTTTGAGTTTCATTACTATGTACCAAACAAATGAATAAGTAAATTGGAAAGTTTTTTATTCAATTTCTTTTTTTATTCCCCTGGAATACCAAACATAGAAATAATATATTAAAATTATTCTGTTTCTGATTTTATTTCATTTCGAGTTTATTTTGTTCACATGCGAATTTATTTCTACATACCAATCATGACAAGAATATGCATTAAAATCTAACTCGCGGACTATTGGACTAACAACATGTTGCTATTATGATTAAGTATATGCACCTTAATATTTTGGATATGAGTAATGCTTTGATATCGTGCATTTTCATGCTTTTTTTTTGGATAGGGCATTTTCATGTTTTAAGTATTTAAATTAAGTATTGTGCTTTTCAAAACGACCCAAAATATAGTTGTTGATGATAATAGAAAATTACATGCAAACGCAAATCAATTTTAGATTTTTTTTTTTTTGAAATTTATGTGCAAATAGTTGTATTTTTGTCAATATGTTTACAAATATTCATGTTGAAATATCGACATATTTTACTTAGTTCTTCATTAGCATACTAGAACGTAAGATAATATTATTGATGAAGATAATTTTAAAGTTGTAACTAAAAGTATTTGACAATAATTTTTATCTTATCATAATATAAATATTTATGGAGAGAATGGTGCATAAAGTTGTTATGCTAAATAATTAGTAATAGATCTAAACAACGATTAGTTTATCGTCACTAGGCCATCGTTACACATGTGTCACTAATAATTTTTATTGACAATCTTACACATAATTTTAGACACTAATTCTTGCTAGTGCCAATTTCTGCATAATATTTAGTGATATGCTCCAAAAAGGTTGACCCATACTCACGGCCCAAAATAGTAGAAGTATCCACCAAAGGGGCCTAGGTCCAAGGAGTCCTAACTCCCCATAACTCTCCTATTCCAAGGAACTTCCTTTATAAATACCAGACTTCCTAGCTGGACAAGTAACATCACTACTCTCCGAATTTCTCTTTGAATTACACTTGGCACACTTGATGCTTATTATTACTGAATTATTATCACTAATTCCCTCTTGCATTCAAGCTTATTTATTCCAAAATTGTTTACTGATTTAAGTGTCGGAGTGCTAACGTTTTTTTTAGCAGGTTCCATTTCTAAATTTGTAAAAATTCAAGCCCACTTCATTCAAGTCCGAAAGATCTTTTTTTATTAAGCTCTTTTTTGTTCACATCAATTAGCATTATTGAAATTACAAATTTCAATATTGTGATAAATATTGTTTTCATGTAATACACTTAATTAGGTTACAATATTAAAATTTTCAATTTTTCTACGATGCTAATCTTCTTTCCTTTTTAGGTTTAATTATAGTGGTCGTTACTAGAGTTTACAAATTGGCATAGCGCGTGGAAAAACAAATTGGTATTATTGTTTACAATATAGAAAATAATTTTGAGAATAAACTATAATTAAATAAATAAATTATTTTTAAACAAACAAATAAATAAACACAAAATAATATCACATATTGCATTGTAAAGCTTAATTTTATTTATTATTATTTTTTTTTGCCTAATTCTTCGACGACTGAAGTAAGTTGCAAGTAGGCAAACAATTGCATTCTTACTCTTTTTTAGTTTTTTTATTTTATTTTTGATTTTGTAGGAGGCTGATTAGAGGTTTAATCTTACACATAATGATGCATATTTTATAAAATGAAAAAAATTAAATAACATGTAAAATAAACCTCTAAGAGATCAAATCGCTACAAAGTAATTATGTACACACAATATAAAAATGGGTGTTTCTCTTTTGTGAATAAATTATCGTTAGGTCTTACCAATAATCATAATCAATTTATCTATTGTGAATGATTGATACTTTTTCATAGATGACCAATAGTGGAATTAAGTTGGATCCTATTTTCAACTTGAAAACTCTTCCCATATTTATTTCTCTCCTTTTTTTTTTTATATAAAACTTACTTTTTAAATTTTAACTACAAAACCACCCCCTTTTCCATCTTATTGAAAAAATTAACCGAAAATCAATTCAAAGTGAATTTGACCATACTCACTGTTATTTGCGAGCTTTTTAAGTAGAAAAATAATTTTGTTGAATTTGACACCCAACAAATTTTGATGTCATTACCGAAGATTGGTGTTTTTTATATTAATTTTTTCTTGATTCCCTATATTTGTTTCTTGTTCCTTATGCCCCAGTCTTTTCGTACCGATAAGCTTGAATTTGATTCCAAGATTGAGAAGACCACACAAAGGCTTCAAAATGAAAGTAGCAAATTGAAGAGGCATCCACATCTTCCTAGATAGAATTAGCACGGATTCGGAGAACAATCTAGCAAGTCCGAAGACGAGATCATAGAGCAAGTCCAAGAGAGAACTTTCAACGAGATGACCTCACTCGACTTAAATCAACAACCTCTTTGCATTCAATATCTTACTTCAAATGATGATTTGAGTTCAAATCTAGTTTTATCCATCTACTTTCACAATTTGTGGTCGTGCAGGCAAGGATCACAAACATTTGAAGGGGTTCCACGTGTACGCTTTGGCATGAGACCTCAAGGTGTTACTGAAAAGCAAATCAAATTACGTGTTTTTCCATTCTCTTTGGCTGAAAAAGTTAAAGGTTAGCTCTATTTCCTACTTTGAAATCCATCACTCCTTCGAACAAACTCATGAACTTAAGAAGTATTTTCATGCCTCATGAGCCATAAGTATCCATAAAGAAATATGTGGGATAAGACAATTTTCATGGGAGAGTTTGTATGAATATTAACAATGGCTCAAACAACTAGTTGGGAGTTGTCCATCATTAAATTTCAAACATCTCTTGATCCAAATTTTCTATGAGGGATTGTTGTGAGATGGATAAAAACTTGATTGATGCAACAAGTGGAGGTGCCTTGGCCAACAAAACACCTAGGAAGCACACAATCTACTTACAAGCATAGCGGCCAATACATAACAATTTGCGACTTAGATGGGACAACCAGCCCAAAAAGGTGAACGAGGTAAGCATGTCGTCAATTGATGACCGTTTAGATCTATGCTTGTGGAATATGCATTTCTATGGAACATCCCACTAACATGTGTTCTACACTTCAAGAGAAATCCACCGAGAATGCCGATACTGTAGGGGTATTTTATGAACTACTGCAAAGGAGATATGACACATAATTCAACACGTACAATCCCGCATGGAGGGATCACACCAACCTTAGCTACGATTCTCAACTCCTGACCTTTCAAAAATTTCAGAACAAACAACTATGTCAGCTACCTCAATCCAACTCCAAATTAGGTATGTCCTTTGAAGCTTAGTAAAAACACTCTGTGTCTAACTCCCAATAATTGCAACAAGAGACCCGCATGAGCATTTAAAAATTGGAGGCGTAGATGAGTCAATTAGCATAATCTATTAGTTGGTTGGAATCTCAAAGTAACTTGCTTTGATAAACTATTGTCAATACCAAACAATGTTAGTGCCGTTGTCTTGTGTAGTGCAAAGCTATTTTAGATAAAAAAAAAACGAAAACAATAGTAGACCTCTGTGGGGCAAAATAGAGAAAGAAGTTGAACTTTCTCAAAGGCATCTCAATTGCGCCAAAAAATCGACAAGGAGCAACCCAGGGTGTTGGTGACAAAACCTCCCTTTCTGTAAAGGTTTGTCAAGTCCAGAAAAGAAGAGGGAAAATATGTTAGAATAGGTGACCAGAAAGCTAATTGGATTGACGATTTTGGGAACCATTCGCCAATCTTTATTAATACAATATTATCTTGATGAATAGAGTAAGTATTCATCCCTGACATTTGTGTTTGTTGTGCTTACCACAAACGTTGAACAGTGTTTCAACGTCACAACAAATGCCCACAGACCAATTGGAGAACCTATGTAGTTGGTTGCGCATTGGATGATGGTCATGAAACCAACTTCTGAGGTTTGGTTTGAAACGTTCCAAGTTGAGAACCTCAAGACTAGGCATCGACCTATTGAGACTTGCACTAAGTATTACATTCACTGGGTGAGTGTCGAGTTTCATCGACGACAAATGAAGGTCGTCTATGCAATTTTAGTGGGTTAGTTGACAAGGTGGTCGAATGAACTGACTCGCGGAAATTGTCATATGGAAGTCTTGGAGGCTTAGTCAGTATAACTGAAATTCCCTATTTCGATAGTACGGGATTAGTCCTCAGACTTGAGGAATCATGGCAGTCACGTGCATATGAAGACTATATCGTGGATCTGGCGAGAGGTGACTATTCTATAACATGGTCATTACAAGCCTTGTCCAGTGTAGTCGGAATATGTATCGAGGACAGTGGATTCCATAATAAGATATGTCCCCCATCAGTATATGATGGTGATGTCTCCTATACGTTTTGAGATGGTTTAGACTCTAAAAGCCTATGGTCATAGCAATTGATTGAGTAGGAAAGAATTTTCTACGTCAATAGATAGAGTAAACACATCTCGAGTATGAAGCATAATTGCCTAGTCAAGGATGGGAACCCACGCCCAATTTCATACCCTAGACTAAGGTCGGGAGACAGTCGACAGTATGACCGTACCCGTATGGAACTTGGAGCCTAAATGTTCACGCCATTATTCACCTAGTGTCCAGTGCCATGAACCGTTGCTAGACGACCACCCATGGTAACGGGTTATTTTCGATTATTGGTTAATCAGAAATAATTGTGTTAGAACAAGCCCAAGTCTAGTTGAGGGTGAACCTAAAGAGTACACACAAATCACTGGAGATTGATAGAATTAATTTGGAATTAATTCCAAAGAGGTGAATTAGTTTAATTGGATTAAATTAATTCTTGAAGAGCATAAATGATTGGATCATTTATGGGGAACTATCCATTGGATGGATTATCTGAAATTTAGTTAATTAGATTAATCAAATTTTATATTTGACCTTTTAAATTAATTGGATTAATTTAAAAGGGGCTTGGGCTAATTGATTAGTGGATTGGGTTCACTAATGAATTAATATATGAGCTTGTATAATTAATGGATTGGATTCATTAATTAGTGGAGATGAGCTAAAGATAATTAATTGGATTTAATATTGTATTAAGCCTTGTTAATTAAGTGGATTGGATTCATTTAATTAATTAAGTACATTTGGACTTGTGAATTATTCAATTGGATTAAATATTAACTTGGGAATTAAAAATGTTGGATATTTTATTGAAATGAATTAAATAAATAATTCAAAAAAATTTAGTATTTGGGTCTAATTAATTTATAGCACAAATTAAATGAGCTCGGTCCAAATGCACATACCTAGCCCATATTTGACTTTCTCTAAGTCAAAAGTTGACAATCCTTATAGAGAAATAGCAAAAAATCATCCATATACAATAAATGTTGGATTATCCACATTCAATGTATGTAATTGTGGAGAGGTTATGGAAGATTGGAAAGATATACGGAAGTTGCCGTATGGCTTAGAAGACTATGCCTTCCTTCCATATCTCAAAATAATCATTCCATCTCTTAGAACACACAAGGCTTGGCCGATTTTTTCTATTTTTTCTCCTTAGAATTTCGGCCATCCCTCTCTCAATATGCCTAGCCAATTTTCCATTCTCCTACCTTGTGTTCTTATTGGTTTAGAACCAAGTGAAGAACAAAGGATGACCAAAACACACTAATCGATAGTGTGGTTTTAATTTCCTCTTCCATGGATTCATTCCTTGTTAGCACGAGGGTGAATCTCATGATTCCAGTGTGGTGTTGACGTATTTAGAGGGTTTCTACGTTGAGGCCTCGCATGGATGAACATCGGGAAGGGATCAATGCATGTAGCCGATCGGAGTAGAATATAGAGAAAGGTATTCCGATTTACGTTTATGCTCTCGTTTTTCTTCTTTTATTCCACAGCCATGAACGCTTGTTTATTATATATATGTTTATATTCTGCATTTATACACCGATAGCCTAGGAACGTTCAAGGGCACACCCCTTGAACACGATTAAATTCCATTATTGTTGCACGTTTTTACCTTCACCACGGTTCCACCGCGTTCCCAGGCCAATCCACTTTTCTTCAAGTGGTATTAGAGCCTGGATCGGTGTATGTGGCTATGGATTACATGTTTTAAATGTGCAAGCATGTTCAACGTGTTTATATCGGCTTTAAAAGCATGTGTTTATTGCTTTTAATTTTCATAATTATTTGTTAAAATTTGCATTTTAATTATGTTGATTAATCATGGATATTTGGGTGATTTTACAAAATTGAATTTTCTGAAATCTAAATATTTATTTTAATTTTTTATGTGCATAATTAAAAAAAAAAATCAGCAGCAACAGCAGCCACTGCCGTTTGGCAGCAGGCTGGTTGCTGCCGCGCGCACACAGGGCGCCCGCACGCCCAGGCGTGTGCGCACGAGCGCTGCCTGCCGTGCACGTTCGATTGAGCTGCCGGCCGGCACAGTCGAACGACTGGGCCGTTTTTTTGAAAATTGGATTTTTTGGTATTCTGCATATTTTTTTAAAATATTTAATTTATGAGTGCTTTATTTTAGTTGGGTATGATTTTTTTTAAAGCAAAATTACCTAAGATTATTTTAGAAATGGTTTTCAAGCCAAAAAAAAATTGTATATGGATTGTACGAGGTTTCTAATATCCATTTTTATTGCATTTTTTACATGTATTTTTTTGTCTTTAATTACATTATGGAATGATATTGGATATCATTGATTTAATATATAGTTTGTATTATTTGGAGCATGATTATATTGGATATGTAATTATGTCGTATTTTGTTAATTGGATTAACAAGGGATGATCATAAAACTCATTGACCTGTGTATGGTTTTAAATTTCTGTTGAGTGGGGTCTGCGTGCCTCTTAATCTTCTTATCTCTCTCGTTTTATGCCTTGTTAATAAAAAGGCTTGCTCTCTCCCTATCATTGTACTTCCCCCAACTTATGTTTGGGGTTTCCTTATTTTTTTTGATATAATGAGAGTAGATAGGTGGAGAGGATTTCATTTTTTTGTAATAAAATGTAAGGAGGCAAGCCCACGACGTTGGAGGCCCACGAAGGAGGCCATAGGTTGGCCCGCGGAGGATCCATGGAGAAGAGGCCCGATAGTCGGAGCCCACGGTGGAGAGTCCAAGAAGATGAAGAAGTAGTACAAGGCCCATTAACCTGATAATAGTTAAAAAACTTGTAATAGTGTAGGCCTACCCTAGATTGACCATAGATCCACTGCGGGCTCAGTGGGTCGCATAGGATTGGGCTTGTGATCATCCAACAGGGGCGTGTTAGGTTTATAATTTTGCATGTGATGCATTTATCTATGTCATGAATGCTTTATTACATGCTTTGAGTATTTAATCACATGCGAATATACCTAATCTGATGAATTCAAGGTGTGTCAAGAGAGGTCAAATTGTGGCTCATGAATTCAAAAGGATGATGTCAACTTAGTTGCTTGTATTGCTCAGCTCATTGCTTTTTTTCTTCCACATCCAAGTGTTTGAAGTATGCACACTTCCGAACATGATTTTTTTGTTTTCAGTTTCACTTTCCTCTTTGATCCTTTTCCTCTTTTTCTTTCTTTTTTTTTTCTCATTCATCATTCATCAAAGACTCGTTCATTCATCAAAGTCTTTGATTCTCGGTTTTTTTTTGCTCTCTTTTTTTCGTTGCATCCTTTTTCATTATTATTTTTTCTCTTCTTGGGTCTAGCAACATGTCTCCCATATGCCCCCTTGTTCCATTTCTCTAGCTCTTTTTCGCATCGACTTACAAGCAACCATATTAACATCATCCCCTTGAAAGGGTTCAAAAATCTCTGCAGGCAATAACCAAGAAAGGGATAATCGGCTGAAGATGCGGTTTAACCAAGAAAATAGAGGCCAAGGCTCAAATGAGTTTTCTAAGGGTGAGTTTCCAGTAGGCTCTTTTCAAGGTTAATTGGCTATTCCTAAGTGCCTTATCATTTTCATACACCAATATGCAAAAATGTGACCTCGAAATGTATTACACAAGCAAGTTCTACAATGCACACACTAAGTCCGATGCCCTCAATTGAAAGAAATATACGAGCACTATTTGAATGCAAGTGCTTTGGCTCAAAGGCTCACATAAAGGGTTTTAGTGTTGATTCTTGAACGTTGTTCGTCTAATGCAATCAATGGGACATCTTTCACACACAATATTTTTTTATGCCACTAGAGTTCGTTCCGCCTACTAATCTCAACTTAAACCACACATTCCTATTGGCATCAGGGACAACACAAAACAACATGCAAGGAATTTAGTTCAAGTTACAGGACAACTCACACATTTCAAGATCAACTCATTTCAAGCACAAATTACGGTGTTCATGACATATAATCAGTACCAAAACAGCAATTTCACCCAGAAATTTCATCCACAAAAATTAATCCCAAACACAAATATTCAACAATACTAGCAGCACAGAATCACAAGAATTATCAGGCCCATAACCACCATACCAACTCATGCACAAACCTCCCCCACACCAAGTACATACATTGTCCATAATGTATGCACATAAAACCACATATAACAAGGGAATTTAAAAGAGAGAGAGAAATAGAGAGCATCCCTTAAATATGTGGTGATAGCAAAACGGGTTAGGCAGGGGGTGGTGGGGGTATAGATACCCCCAAAGCAGTCAAGGCCGCGTCGAGCTTGCGGTGCAGCCACGCATCAGAGAGCTCCAGCCAGGTTAGACGGCCTTCAATGGCGTCCGGAGATGGGGCGGCAGGTGGTGGCTGTGAGCGGCGATTTGGGCGTTCTTCAGGGTCAAGGTCGGCATAGCTCATGCCACTCGGGGCCTCGTGATGATTAAAAATGTGCATTTTGTGCAAAGTCGCCACATCTAACGGCTCCTCCTCGCAAGCCAAATGTAAATCATGATTAGACAAGTTCAAGACACCCAAATTGACCACAAGGTGAGTAATTAACGACCCAAGGCAAACATGCTTAGACGAAGCGGCAATAGTTTGAAATTGAGAAGCAAGCCAAGCACCTAGATTCACATGCACCCTATTGATCATGCTCCAAATGAAAAACAATTCAACCTTAGAACATGTACCCACAGTGGCCCGACGTCCAGAAAAGTTAAAAGCAAGGAAACGTTGCATATATACCCATTCAAATTGGCGTAAGTGACGTGCCTTGGACCGACTAGGGTGATATACCCAGGAGTCCTTGGACAACTCTCGCCACACAGAGATGGGGTCAAAAACACCATAATCAACCAAAGCCTCACGATACTCTTGTGATGTTAAATATTCATCATGCACAAAACCCATAGCCAGATTGAAATTATTTATGCTCATTCTAAAATCTTTACCAAGCAATCGAAAACGAATAACATTGGGTGCAGTGAGGGTAAAGGGGTCCGGTTTGTTGAAGACGAAAGTAGTATAGAATTCACGAATCAACTCAACAAACACAGGCATACGGATATTGGCAAACTCACACCATTGCATATTAAAAAGCAAAGCATCAATACTACCACAGATACCTAATGCATCTAACGATGGTAAATGTAGAGACTTACCGGGGTTGAGTGGCCGAGTTTTAATAACAGAGTACCTTTTTTGTGTTATCTAGAGGTGAAGTGAAGGTGACCTGCGAGGTCCGTCTCGGCTGTGGATGGAAGACCGGTGATGGAGCGACAGCGGCGGTGCAACAACGGCGGCGGTTTTGTTGTGGCTAGTTGGTGGAAAGAAGATTTAGATTTGTCCCCTCATTTAGGCGTGATTACGCCTAAACAACCCCTCAAGTCTGTACGTCTAGTGGAAAATCGCCGAGCTCGGCGTCTGCTTCAGACAGAAGAGACAGTAGGATAAGGCGTGATCACGCCTTATCTCGCTGTGAAGTTTGTCGGACCAATGAACACTGTGTTGCATCTGGCATCAAACGGGGTGTGACCACGCCTTATATCAACGTCAAATCTGCGGAGGTGAGAAGTAAAAATCCTAAACTAAAAATTCAAAATAAAGCATATAAAACGCCGGGTTGCCTCCCGACAAGTGCAATTGTTTAACGTCGTTATGCTCGACGGAATGCCTTTTTTTTTCAATATGTTAACTGTTGGAGTGACGCTAATGCAATACCAATGATGCTTGTGACTTCATCACCACCATGAAATGATTTCGATCGATGGCCATTCTTCGTGTTGAGACTTTTAATTCTTGCTACACCATGAGGAAAAACATTAACACTTTTAAAACGACCAAACCAAAAAGAACTCGACTTACCTGGGATAAGCTTCAAGCGAGATTTGTAGAATAACACCTTTGTGCCAACCTCAAATAGCTTCTTCAAAATCATATGATCATGAAATCTCCATGTTTTCTCCTTGCAACTTCTCAATTCTTCTCTTCCATCCAACTTCCGTTCATTCAGCTCTGTAAACAGTTCTTTTAAAATCATGGCAGATAATGTCTCTCGTATACCCAAATAGAGATCTTTTAGGTGGTTGGAAAAGTCTTTCAGCTTCAGTGGGGATGCCTTCGTGAAGGTATTCATTATCTCCATCTCACGTTCATCCTTCTTTGATTTCGTCACCCTGTATAGGGGAGGAAGATCACAAGTATTAGATGAAGAAAGTGGGATTAAATCGGACTTTACCTTTTCTTTTTGGACGTCGGTATCTTCGAGAGCCTTTTCAACTTCATTGGATTGCACCGGTGTTTGTTCAATTGGGTGGATCTCTTCCCCACTTTGAAGTGTTATAGCATGAACATTTGCACTTGGATTTGTCTCTATTTGTGACGGTAGCTTCTTGGATGTTTGAGTTTCCAACCTACTGATAGATGTCGCTAACTGCGCGAGTTGGTTCCCCAAGTGTTGAAAGCTCGCCTCCGTCCTCTCTTGAAACTGTTGAGTAGAAATAGCAAGGGATTTGACAATATCCTCTAAACTCATACTTGAATTTGATGCTTGAGGTGGGGCTTGTGCGGGAGCTTGCCAATATCCTCCGTCCCATTGGGTGTGCCAGGGTGCCGGTGGAGGTCGGTTAACGAATTGTGGTTGTTGCCTTGATTGCTCCCCATCACTCCTATAACTGAAGTTTGGGTGGTCTTTCCACCACGAGTTCTAGAAATTGGAGTAAGGATCATATTTCCGTTGGGGTTGCCCAGAAAATCCCCCTACGGCATTCATTTCTGGCATCATTCCTTGTTGCAACGATGGGCATGCTTCGGTTGAATGTCCATGGTCTAAGCATATCCCACAACCCACTGCTCGTTGAATCTTTCCTTCTACTCTCCCTTTTATAATTGAGAGTCCTCTTCCTATGCAACTTCAGAGTCCTCTTTTCGTGCCAACTTCAGAGTCCTCTTCTAAACCCGTGCAGACCTGGATGTTGATTAAGGCGTGATCACGCCTTAGTGGTTGTTCAAGTCTGCTCATTCAAAACTCTTCTTCTCTTCCCTCGCAGACTCGGGTTTCGGATAGGGCGTGATCATGCCCTAATGGTTGTTCAAGTCTGCTCATTACTGTTTTGTACTTGATCACTTTTCTGTCTTTATTTGGGGCTTTTTAACTCATTTTCTTCACAACGGGTCAATCTCGATCCTTCATTCAAAACTGCATAACTCGATAAAAAATGTAAAGGAAACCTTTAAAAAACCATTCGAGTTAAGCATGCATATGAGAGATGAAATGCACCCTATCAATATTTTAACAGTTGTTGCCTTCATATATCTTTTTTTTAAAAAAAAGTCCAAACAAGATTGAAAAAAACATGGAGAAAAGGAGAAAGAAATAGATGAAGAAGAAAAATTGGTTTATTGTCTCTCCCACATTGAAAAAGTATAGGAAAAGTTTGGGACTTTCTCATAATTTAAGCACTTTCTCATGCCCCACATTGGAAAAAGACAAGGGAAGCTCAAACAAATGAGCCTATAAGTATGTGATAGTTTGTTTGAGTAATTATCCATGAAACACTTGCCAATCTATTTTTTTGGCACTTGTTTTTTTCTCTTTGTGTATTTCACTATATTATTTTTTTAGTGAAATATATATTTTATTAGTGAAATATATATCACTATATCATTTGTTTTCTAAAAAAAAATAAATAAATAAAATTGGGTTGATCGATTATCGGGTGGACCGATTTTGGCCAGTTTTGTCTGAGTTTGACAGGTTTGCACTGGATTTGATCGAGGGGTTTTTACCCCATGAATCGGACCGGTCTGGTCCGGTCTAAATTTGAAAATATTGTAGAAACCTCATTTGAGAGTGATGGGCTTTCGTAGAAATAGTGGGAGGGGTTAATGACTAAAGGACCAAGTCTTAACTTGAACATAATATTGCTATAATCTACTGGATGTTTTTTTGGTTAATTGTTGATGTCTAAGAATCCACCAACCCTTATACTTGAGACTAATAAATCAAATGGGACGAATTACCACGACTGGTTGTGAAATCTTAAGATAGTCTTAGATTTCAAAGAATTAGACTTATATTCTAGATAAATTTTTTTCTTAGACCTTGTCGGAAGGGTCATCACCCAAAGAACGTTTAACGTTCAAGAACAGGCATGATGACAACCGGAAGGTCCGCAACATCATACTGGCATTCATGGATAATGAGATCCAAAAGCAGTATGATAAGCTAGAGGATGTTGGCTCGATGATGCTTCGAATGCAGTCCTAGACCGGCATGATATTTATGCTGCAACAAAGGCATCCTTCGCCGCGAAGATGATAGCAGTTTTGTCTGTACAAAAGCATGGAGTGATGATGCTATTCCTCGTGGAAAGGCTCAAAGACCTCCAAGCTGATCTTGAAAAAGAGATGTACATCGATGTGATCCTTCAGTCTCTTCTCCCCTCACTCGACCCCTCAACTACAACATGAATCAACTTGAGAAAGAACTTCATGATTTGATGGACTGTTGGTCCGGTACGAGGCAACAATCAAAAATTCTGCGGTACTAGTGAGGAGGCTTCGATCTTTAAAGCGAAAGGCAAGGGTGCTGGACACAGGAAGAGGAAGAAGGCTTAGAAAACATCAACTGCTGCCAGCACTTTGAGTGCTTCTGTTACACTGCTGGGCAGGGATAAAGGAAAGAGGAAAAGGGTTCGGCAGTCAGAAGTTCCAAACAATATCTGCATTAAATGCGAGAAAATGGACATTGGAAGGAGTGTCCTAAAACTCCTCTCTAATGAAGGTGACATTTGAATTAAGTATCAACATGACCATTATTTTGTTCCTTGGTATAGGATATCAGTCATTCATAACCTGTGGATTGTTTGCAAGGGATGATGAGGAATAGAAAGTTAACATAAACGATCCTAAGGTCTAGCAATGGCGGAGCTGTTGCTGCAGACTACAGATTAGTTAGGCTTAACAGTGATCATGTTAGGATTGTGTCTGTCGGGATTATATAACCTAGCATGATCAAAATACGTTCCATTTACTATTAGATGATTTTGGATTACATAATTTTGATCAATAAAATTGCTTATATTTGATAAAGAATGGCGACTCTTGTCTGCTAGGTTTGGTACATAACCACTTAACACTGTCCCATAATTGGATTATGAGCACTAAAAAAAATGACTAAAATGGATAAAATCAAGATGAACTTACAGATTTGGCATCCATGACTATGTCAGTTTCCTCTAGTTAAGGATGAGGAAGTTGAAAAATCCAAAGAGTCTAGCAATAGATGATTTGGGTCTGCTAGCTTGCAAATCTTCTCTAAGAATGAAAAGACTGAAAAGCTCCTTGTTAGACAAAGTGGGCTTGTCGATAGTCTTTGGATTGGATCAAAAAAGACTTCTATAGATTACTGAATATACCAGACTAAAAGGGGGTTCACAATTCTAAGAACCTTTGGTAAGTTCGGGAATTAGACTTGGTGTAGGGAACCAAACTGGTCAACTTTCAATTAGATCGAGAGGGTGTGTATTCAGTGGGAATGCCAATAGTACGTCGGATTGGATCCAGAAAGATATCTGTAAGGTTACTGAATACACAAGACCAGAAGAGGGTTCACAAGTCTAAGAATCTTTCGTAGGTTCAGGGAATTACACTTGTAGTGGTGAACCAAACAGGTTACCTTTCGATTAGATCGAATCAAAAGGACGTGTATTCAGTAGGAGTTCTTGAATATCTCAAATGAGAACGGAATTCTCAATCAGTGGAACTCTTCTTGAAGTGACCCTGGTTCAATGGTCTCTGATAAGGGAGAAAACGAACCCTGTTGGACTTAGTTCGGTCGATGTTTTACTGAAGTTACCTTAGCCCATCTAGACATAGACTTGAAAGTTACCAGGTTGAGAAACATGGTACTTTCTCAAAGTCATGATCTAGTTACAATATTAGATATAGTTTGGAAAGCTTGTAATCTACAAAGATCTTGAGTATGTGGGATGGTCCTGCATACGTCAAGGGACTAGTAGAGAGACGGACTAGACTCGGTGTCTGGTTTGTGCAGGTCAAGTGTAGAATAACGCAAACATAATTTCTGATCAGGTTATTTCCCACTGATTATATTCCAGTCCTCCTAGGGATGACAAGAATTTTGTATATACCTGATATGTACAGGTTTTTGGATTTGACCGGTCAATTAGATCATGATCCAAATGACATATGGAGAAGCGATGTTGGACATCGGGATCGGACCAATGACTTAGAGTTGCGGGATCCGTCTTGAAATTCAAACTAGGTTTGAGATTTCACGTAATTGGAATATTTATTTTTGACGAACTTATAGGGTGTACGACTCGGTCAGTAACGAGCATTAGGGTCAGTGGGAGCGTGGTTTTGTTCCGAGGGTTAAGTGTGTAACATCCTATTCATTTGGAATGAAATTAAGATGTTAGGAAATACTAGAAACACGAGTATTGCTCACTCAATTCTCCATGAAAGGAATTGAATTCCTATTCATAAGGTCAAGCTGTTTGAGACTTAGTCACGATTTACTAATGAAGAAGCTTAAATGTTTAGCATCCCTTATGTCTTTTCGTATGCAGTATGGGTATGTTGTTCTGTGCACAAGGCTTGATGTTGTTTATGCATCGTACATAACAACGAATATTGGGTGTGTACCGACGAGGCAATAGATAGCAGTTGAGAGTAGTCTTTAATACCTGAATAAGGATTAGAGAAGTGTTCTTAATGCACGGTTCATAGAGAATTGATTTTGGAAGGTTAAAAACGGTACTAGCTTTTAGAATCATGTGAATAATAATTAGTCTGAATATTTATGTATGTTTGAACTTAATGGTGAATGTGGTAACTTGAAAAGGTTCCAAGAAGGATACCACGATGTTTCACTATGAAAGTCAGATATGACGACTTTGAAAGTCGTTTCTAGAAAGTGATTTGGATGAAAATAGCATCAATTGGATGGATATAGTGCCTAGTATGGCCAAGCTAGTAGTTGCCTTGGAGGTTGACAACTAGGCTATGGCTAAAGTCTTTTGGGATCTCATCACAAGATCCATGGAAAATTCTTATACAACCACCATCTGCAGGTAGCGATGGTAGAAAGAGGTGAGATACGGTTGGAACGTATTTCCTCGGTAGAAAAATAGAGTAGACCCACGAGACTGAGCCGGTATCGCAGATTACTCATTCTTAGAAGGTTTTGAGTGACATGGGTAATTAGCTTTGACGTCAAGTGGGAGATTGTTAGAATAGGTGACCAGAAAGCCAATTGGATTGGTGGTTTTGGAAACTATTCATCAATCTTTATTATTACAATATTATCCTGATGAATAGAGTAAGTATTTATCACTGAAATTTATGTTTGTAATGCTTGCTACTAACGTTGTATGATGTTTCAACATTACAACAAATGCCCACAAACCAATTAAAAAACTCATGTAGTTGGGCTGCGCATTGGATGTCGGCCATGAAACCAACTTTTGAGGCTTGGTCTGAAACGTTCCAAGTCGATGACCTCGAGACTAGACATCGAGTGTCCTATTGAGACTTGCACTAAGTATTGCATTTACTGGGTGAGTGTCGAGTTTCATCGACGAAAAACGAAGGTCGTCTATGCAATTTTAGTAGGTTAGTTGACAAGGTGGTCGACTGATTGAAATGATTCGAGAATTGTTATATGGAACCCTTGGAGGCTTGGTTGGTATGAGTGAAATTCCTGGTTCTAATAGTACGAGATTAGTCCTCGGACTTGAGGAGTCATGACAGTCACGTGCATACGAAGACTATATCCTGGATTTGGCGAGCGGAGATTATTCCGTAACATGATCATTATAAGCCTTGTCTAGTGCAATCGGAGTATGTATCGAGGATGGTGGATTCCAAGATAGGATCTGTCCTTTGTCAGTATATGACGATGATGTCTCCTATGCGCTCTGAGATAGTTTAGACTCTAAAAGTCTATGGCCATAGCAATTGATTGAGTAGGAAAGAGTTTCCTACGTCGATCCATAGAGTAAACACATCTCGAGTATGAAGCATAGTTGCCTAGTCAGGATGGGAACCGACGCCCAATTCCATACCCTAGACTAAACCCGGGAGACGATCGACAGTGGGACGGTACCCTTATAGAACTCGGAGCCTAAATGTTCACGCCATTATTCACCTAGTCTCTAGTGCCATGGACCGTTGCTAGATGGCCACCTACGGTAACAAGCCCAAGTCTAGTTGAGGGTGAATCTAAAGAGTCACACACAAATCACTGGAGAGTGATGGAATAATTTGGAATTAATTCCAAAGAGGTGAATTAGTTTAATTGGATAAAATTAATTCTTGGAGAGCATAAATCATTGGATCATTTATGCAGAATTGTCCATTGGATGGATGATCCAAAATTTAGTTAATTAGATTAATTGAATTTTGGATTTGGCCTTTTAAATTAATTGGATTAATTTAAAAGGGGCTTGGGCTAATTGATTAGTGAATTGGATTCATTAATTAGTGGAGATGGGCTAGAGCTAATTAATTGGATTAATTATTGTGGGCCTATTTAATAAAGTGGATTGGATTAATTTAATTAATTAAATGCATTTGGGCTTGTGAATTATTTAATTGGATTAAATATTCCATTGGGAATTAAAAATGTTGAATACTTTATTTGATTGGATTGAATAAATAAGTCTAACAAATTTAGTAATTGGGCTCTAACTAATTTGTTGGACAAATTAAATGAGCCCGGTCCAAATGTGCATGCCTCTCCCACATTTGACTTTTCCTAAGTCAAAGGTTGACATTCCTGATAGAGAAAGAGCCAAAATTCATCCACGTACAATGAATGTTGGATTGTCCACATTCAATGTATGTAATTATGGAGAGGTTATGAAAAATTGGAGAGATATGTGGAAGTTTCCTTATGGCTTCAAAGACTATGTTTTCCTTCCATATCCCAAAACAATCATTTCATATTTTATAACACAAAAGGCTTTGCCGATTTTTGCTACCTTTTCTCCATAGGATTTCGGCCATCTCTCTCTCGATATCCCTATCCAATTCTCCCTTGTCCTATCTTGTGTTCTTCTTGGTTTAGAATCAAGTGAAAAACAAAGGAAGATCGGAACACACTAATCGATAGTGTGATTTCGATTTCCTCTTTCATGGATTCATTCCTTGCTAGCACAAGGGTGAATCTCATGATTCCGGTGTTGTGTTGATGTATTTAGAGGGTCTCTACGTTGAGGCCTAGCATGGATGAACGTGGGGAAGGGATCAACGCATGGGGAAGGGTCTCTATGTTGAGGCCTAGCATGGATACCGATAGCTCAGGAACGTTCAAGGGCACACCCCTTGAACGCGATTTATGTTCCATTATTTTCGCACGTTTCATTCCCACCATGCTTCCACCGCGTTCCCGGGCCGATCCGCTTTCCTTCATTCTATGCAAAGTGGATGTAAATATTTCTCTAGTTGATGTAATCAAGCAAATACCCCCCTATGCAAAATTTCTCAAAGATTTGGATATGTTTTCCATCCCTTGAAAAATTGGTATAATTGGAATAAAGGGTGCCATGTGTGATTTGAGTGCAATAATCACTTATGCCTTTAGCCGTATATGAATCTTTGAATGTTTATTCTTTAAAAGAAATATGAACTTGTTGATCGATCAATTGTGTACCCTCGTAAGAGTTATAGAGGATATTCTTATGCAAGTTAATGAAATGGTCCTTCCCATTGATTTTTATGTGCTTGATATGAGGAAGATAATTTTTCTAATTTCACACATATTTAGTTAGGAAGACCATTTCTTAAAAATTGCTATAACAAAAATTGATGTGCACAGTGGCATTCTCACTATGGAATTTAATGGTGAAATATAAAATTCAATATATATATGAAACCATGAGATATCTTAGTGATCTGCTTCCACTAGTCTCATCAATGTATTGTTGTATAGGAATTTTCAGTGATTAATAATGGGGATCATCTAAAGATTTCACTAGAAGAAAGCCTTAAAATCTTGCTTTTATTGATTTAACTCTATTTCATATTAAACTTTTTCCATTCATATTGCAAACACCTACATTGGAATGAAGGGCCTACCTAACCATCTCAAGTATGCATTTCGGGAGATTATGATACTCTGCCAATAATTTTCATTAGCAAACTCACTACCTTGGAGGAAAAGAAATTGATTCGTGTGCTTAAAAGATTGAGCCCCTCTGCTTGTAAGCATAGAACTAGAAGAGCGAACCAAGCCTTTGAGGAAATCTCAACGCTGACTAAATTCGCTAATGATGGAAGTGGTAAAGAAAGAGATTTTGGAACTTCTTAAAATAGGTATGATATTTCTCATTTTTTATAGTGAATGGGTAAATCCTACTCAAGTTGTACCGAAGAAAATGAGTATAACTATGAGTAAAAAATCCTTTTGCTGATTTGGCACCCACTTGTGTGCAAAATGGTGGCGTGTTTGTATAGATTATAGGAAGCTAAATGTAGCCACTCGAAAAGATCATTTCCAGCTTTTTTTGATTGATCAAAAGTTAAAATGTTTGTCCAGTCGTTCTCAATATTGTTGTTTTGCTGATTACTCAATTTTCATCAAATCATCGCCGCACCAAAGATTATGACAAAACCACCTTCAACTGCCTTTTTGAAACCTTTGCTTATTGACAGGTGCTCATTAGTCTATGAGACGCTCCCATAATCTTTCAAAGGTGTGTTATTAGTATTCTCCGATTATGTGAAACAATTCATAGACGTATTTATGGATGACTTCATGGTCTATGATGACTCCGTTGATGATTGTTTGGAAAAATTAGCCAAAGTTCTTGAAAGATGTGTGGAGAAAAATCTTGTGCTTAACTATGAGAAATGTCATTTTACGATAGATCAAGGTCTTCTCTTGAGACATATTGTATCATCTAGGGGAATTAAGTTAGATAAAGCTAAGATAGACGTGCCAAAATCCTTGTCTTTCCTAGTTAGAATATGAGAGATTCGTTCTTATCGTGCAGAATTTTATAATGCTCTTTTTTAGCCTAATGTTGTGGTTTAATAATTACTTGCATTGAGTCTTTGTAAATAGTTTGAGATTCTAAAGTGAGAAGGGGAGAGTAGTAAATAAATTAGCCATTGGTAAAATGAAATATTTGTAACCGTTGGGAATATGGGTAATAAGATTGTTTGCCCAATTGATTAAGTGTGAAAACTTCAGCCACTCAACGCGTGCGTTTGAACCCTTGCAGAATCACATGCTCTATTTTTTTTTTTTTTAACCATTGAGCATCTATTGTATCTATCTTATAGTTGTTGGAGTTGTGATGACTGATGTTGTTTGTCCAATTGGGTAAGTCTAATGGTTTGGATCTCACGTGCGTGAGTATAAACCCCTGTCATCATGCACTTTTTTACCGTTTTGGGGTAGCCGCTGGTGACTTTAACATTAAATTATTTGCCGTTGGAAAAATATTATATAGAATTGTTTGCCCTATTCGATAAGTTAGAAAGCATAAAATCTCATGCGCGTGTGTTCGACTCACCCGGTCAACACCTTTACTTTTTTTCTTCTTATTTTCCGTCCACCTTCCCTCACTTTCCCTTGTATTCTCCATTTCCTTTACTCACTCTTTTGATTTTTTTTCTTTGTTTTATGTTTTTGTTTCTTTGTTTTTTTGTTGGTTTTTATTATCTATTTTTTTCTTGTTCTTGCTTTATCTGTGTTATTTTCAATTTCATATTTTGACTCTAATAATTTATAGGTCTGATGAGGGATGTATCTAATGATTGTTAAGATCAACTCATATGGCCCATTTTGTTTCAAACTACTTGTATAAAAGCTAACCAACAAAATCCCGGCCCATCAAGCTATGAAACATTTTCTGTTTTTGAGAAAAAAGTAGAGTAACAGGAAATTCTGAAACTCCTATATGCTTTGAAGAAATATTTGTGCTACCTGCAAATTCAATAGAATAGTATATTCCTGCAATAAATGATACAGGTAACTCACGTTGTTAATTTTTTCTATTTTTTGTGGTTAAATTTTTATTGTTGTTGTTAATGGAGATTAACTAGTGATGTTTGCATGCATTCCTTCTGTTTGGCGAAATTTCTAGCTAAAATGTACCAGTAAGTATAAGTATTAAAACGTATTTCAATGCATATTGAATCCTTTGTATTATTTGGTTGTACTTATTTTCTTGCAGTGCTTGCAGTTGCTGTAATTACAAACGTTTGTTTGATTTTTATAGAACATGAGTAATTCAATTCTGTTGATCGTGTATTTTAAAATGTTCAGCCTGATATATATGATGGAAAGTTTATTTTTATTATGAAGATGTTCAAGATATAAACTTTTCTGCATCTTGTTTTAGTTTTGATTTTATTTCAAGCTTGGAATGATGAAGTATTTGGTATATTATTTGTTGAAGTTTGATTGGAGCTGCTTTGTTGCTCGTAATTGATTCTCTTAATTGTAGATTTTTTGGTATTAAGAGAGATATACATGGTGTGGTATTAAGTCTAAGATAGTGCTAGTCGATGGTTTTTGAGTTCAATGAAGTGTGCAAGATGCATTCAACAAGCTTAAGGTCTCTTTGGCTTTTGAACCCATAATCAAACCCCAATTTTGAACAATCACTTTGAGATTATGTGTGGTGCGAGCAATCATGCCATTGACACCGTCTTATGTCAAAATATTGGAAAAGACTCCCATGTCGTCTTTATTTTAGATAAATTTCATCTTTATTTACTAGGTACTAAGTGATTGTCTATTTTGATGCAACTCATATACCTCTTGTCAAAGAAGGCATTGAAGCTAAGGCTCATAAGATGAGTACTTTTGTTGCAAGAGCTTGACTTTCCATATGAGACAAGAAAGGAGTGGAGAGTCTCATATCTAATCATCTCAGGACAATTGATCACCAATGAGAACTTACCACCGATAAAAAGATGATTTCCCGGATGTGCATATCTTTTCCATCCAAGGAAGAACCCCCTTGTACGCTGATATAGTTAGTTTTTTAGTTACTAGCTTTACAGCATGACATGTCTACAACTAAAAGAGACAAAATTAGATGAAGTATTATTTGTGGTACGATCCTCTTTCATGAAAGCATTGTTAAGATCAAATCATAAGAAGGTGTCTACCCGAAATCGAAATATCTTATGTTTTTGTGGAGGACATTTCGCGCCAAAATCGACAGCCCAACAAGTGCTAGAATGTGGTTTATTTTGGCCAAATATGTTTAAAGATGACTGTAGACAAATAAATTTTGCGCCTAATCAAATGACGACAAGTGGAAAATATATATTATTTATCAATTATGTTCTATTTTCCTATTTATATTTTGGAATTTACTAAATTAATTCTAAATATAAATAGTTAAATTAATTGATATTTTAATATATATTTCGTCATCAAATCAACGGTCAACACGTGTCAAATTGAGGTGTTCCGGCCAATCAAATCAAAGACAAATATTTCTTGTATTATCTCTTTGAAAAATACAAAAATTAAAGAGATAATATTGAAATTGACCAATCATATCTTCCCAAATATTTAATGTATTTATCTCTTTAAATTAAAATAAAGAGATAATACAAAATAAGTGTTCAAGTTCACCACAACTCTACCTCTTTGACAGCTATATAAAGGGGTCATGGGAACTCATTCAACACACAGATATACAAGCAAGAGAGTATTCAAGAAGTCTCGAAGTCCTCTCAAGCAAATCAAGGAAGATCCACGGCGTTCTAGGCAAGATTCAAGGCGTTCGTCGCGGAAATCGTCCAAAGTCAGCGTTTGATTCGACAAGAAGTCTGAAGGCCGGCGAATTAACGTTATCAAGACAGAAGTCCGCCTTGGCGGAAGATCAAAGTCTCAAATCCACCAAGAACATCCCAAATTCAAGTCAAAAATCGTCAAGTTTATAGCGTTTGATCCGGGAACAAGTCAACGACCCCCGAATTAACGTTATTCAAGGTCAAAGTCAACGTCAAAGGAGATCAAACGTCACAGTTTCACCTCCGAAGTTGCCGAAGTCAAAGATCACGTTCTTGAAGAGAAGAATCAGAGGTTTTCAAGTAGAGATTTCGCACCCACAAAATACTCAATTCAATTCAAGAATTTATTTGTAATAAATTTCGTATTTCGTTAAATTCAGGAACACGAAAATTTGTTTACAATGACTATCTATTCTGCAAAGCATGTGAGAATTGTCAGAAGAGGAGTAACCTAGGCCCTCAAGATCAAATGCCCCTTACTTCAATACATCTTTGTGAAATATTTTATGTATAGACAATTGGCCTTACGGGCTCATTTTCCAAATTTTTTGGCAAGTCTTGCATCGTTCTTGAAGTAGAGAATGTATCTAAATAGGTAGAAATGAAAGCTACACAACTAAATGATGCTAGAACTATCATGGATTTTATTAAATCTAACAGAGGAACCCACTTTACAATAAGATTGTTGGCACTTTTTTCACAAAAATACAGTGTCACTCATCGAGTTTCCAACCATCAATCATCCCAAACGAGTGGAGAAATTGAAATCTTCAATCAATTTTTTGAAAATTCCAGCACCCCTTATGATATACGAAATGTTCAAAACCCCATAAAAAAAGATTACCAAATAACTGTCATGTAATTTTAGAAAAGAAGTAAATTAAAAAGGCCCTGGCCCAAAAAAGTGTGATGCACGCACCAATTTTTTAATAATTTGGTATTTGCATAAAAGAAGAAATTAAATAAATTAAAAAGCTCAATTGTTCAAGTTTAGAGCATCCAAAAAAGATCAAATTCAATAAAACCATTTCAAATTGAGTGATGCGCCCAATGTGCGAGAGCATGAGCTATGGACTTTGCTTTGCTTCCAATAAATTGTATTTTCCATGCAAGCCAACGATAGAGGGTAGCCTTGATCAGTCCAATACATCGTTTTTTTTCTCCAATCCGCATTTTCAATGGGACTAAGCATCATTTTCACTGTTAGAAGAGAGTCGGTTTCAAAGATGGCTTACTCAATATTGTGATCATTTGCAAATTAAACTGTGCTTGCCAAAGTGCTTCTGTTTCAGCTTGGATAACATTATGCACGCACCATTGCTGCAAGTAAGATAATGAATTTAGGCGGTGTTTGACTATTTTGTTGTTTTCTTCTTCAATACAAAAAAGTCGATTCTTCTTTCTTTCCCCCTTTTTTCCCCTAAAACTTTATTTCTCAAACAATATTTGTCCAATCAACCGAATAGAAAAAAAATCCCACAGTGCAAGAAAATGCTCGATTTGAGGTTTCTAGCTACCATTTTGTGGCTGCAATCGATGCACAACTCTAGAAAGAAAATAAATAGATATAGGGAATACATCCTTACCATCATGGTACACAAATCTACATGTTTGGATCCTTTTTGTCTTTATAGAAAAACTGAAAACAATAAAACACACAAAAAAAAAAAAGAAAAATCTTCAGTCAACATTCGTACGTAAATTTTTTTTTAAAAAACAAAGTGAACTATAAGATCTAATGACATATCTTCTGATGTGATTGATTTCTCCAAACCCTCCGTTTATCTCTTCCAGTCAAAGAGAAAAACCTCTACAAAACATAACTAGGGTTTTCCATAACATGAAAAAAAAAATAACAATAAAATGTACAATACCTACCTTCGGACAACGTGATTTACTGCTTTTGAGTTTCTTCGCCGTCAATTCTATGGCCAAATATTGAGATTTCTTGCCAACTCTTCCTTTTCCACAAGAAACCAGGCTTATCGCTATGTTTCGACCCATCGATTTTCATTAATCAAGGTATGGACTGTTAAAAGTTTACAATAACATCCTTCATTTTTTTATTCGATAAAATTACATTTTTAGTCCTGTAACTTTAGGTCGTTAGCACTGTAGGTTCTCTAACTTACTATGTTTACACATTTAGTCCTTTTTTTGACGAATGTACTCCGCACATCTCAAATTTGATCTTTTTTTGGGCAAATTTAGTCCTGTAATTGATAAATTTGATCATGACGACATATAGTTATAGGACCAATAAATCACGCAAAGCACATAATAAATTTGCTCGCTATTCATACCACTCATTCATGATAATTACGGATCACTGAACTCATGGATAGCAATAGAATAACTAACATAGAATCGAATTGTCAGATCTATCAATAATAATCATTCCGTTCAAAGTAAATCAAGACGAGATATACTTGACGAAATCAGATAAATTCAAGACCTCAAAACATAACAATAGGGTTTAACGTTTCCCTTGAATCGGAATAGAAAATTAGCTACTAAACAAAAGCATGAATTCAGAGGAAGAGAGAAAAACGATGATGAGAAGATCCTTTTTCTCTGCATTCTAGTCTCCCTTTTATAATTGAGAGTCCTTTTCCTACGCAACTTCAGAGTCCTCTTTTCGTGCCAACTCCAGAGTCCTCTTTTCGTGCCAACTTCAGAGTCCTCTTCTAAACCCGCGCAGACCTGGATGTCGGTTAAGGCGTGATCACGCCTTAGTGGTTGTTCAAGTCTGCTCATTCAAAACTCTTCTTCTCTTCCCTCGCAGACTCGGGTGTCGGATAGGGCGTGATCATGCCCTAATGGTTGTTCAAGTCTGCTCATTACTGTTTTGTACTTGATCACTTTTATGTCTTTATTTAGGGCTTTTTAACTCCTTTTCTTCACAACGGGTCAATCTCGATCCTTCATTCAAAACTGCATAACTCAATAAAAAATGTAAAGGAAACCTTTAAAAACCATTCGAGTTAAGCATGCATATGAGAGATGAAATGCACCCTATCACAAGCAAGTACTCGATTTGAGGTTTCTAGCTACCATTTTGTGGTTGCAATCAATGCACAACTCTGAAAAGAAAATAAATAGATATATGGAATACATCCTTACCATCATGGTGCACAAATCTACATGTTTGGATCCTTTTTGTCTTTATAGAAAAACTGAAAATAATAAAACACACAAAAAAAAAAAAAACTTCAGTCAACATTCGTAAAATTGTTTTTTTAAAAAACAAAGTGAACTATAAAATCTAATGACATATCTTCTGATGTGATTGATTTCTCCAAACCCTCCGTTTATCTCTTCCAGTCAAAAAGAAAAAATCTCTACAAAACATAACTAGGGTTTTCCATAACAAAAAAAAAAAAATGTACAATACCTACCTTCGAACAACGTGATTTACTGCTTTTGAGTTTCTTCGCCGTCAATTCTATGGCCAAATATTGAGATTTCTTGCCAACTCTTCCTTTTCCACAAGAAACCAGGCTTATCGCTATGTTTCAACCCATCGATTTTCATTAATCAAGGTATGGACTGTTAAAAGTTTGCAATAACATCCTTCATCTTTTTTATTCGGCAAAATTATATTTCTAGTCCTGTAACTTTAAGTTGTTAGCACTTTAGGTCATCTAACTTACTATGTTTACACATTTAGTCCTTTTTTTGACGAATTTACTCCCGCACATCTCAAATTTGGTCTTTTTTTCGACAAATTTAGTCATGTATTGATAAATTTGGTCATGACGACATATAGTTATAAGACCAAAAAAGATATCTACTCCACTCTAGAGGGAACCAAATTTGTCGACATAGGACTAAATTTGTTCAAAAAAAAGACCAAATGTGATATGTTCAACACTAAATTTGTCAAAAAAAAAAAAAAAAGAAGGACTAAATGTGTAAATGAACATAGTTATAAAACCAAAAGTGCTAACAACCTATAGTTATAAAACCAAAAATATAATTTTGCCTTTTTATTCATTACAATTACAATCTTATCAAATAGGCATACATTCAGGTTTAGAAACTCAAGGTTATATATTATTTATTATAATTACAACAAATTTCAAGAGCTGCACATGTAATTTAATTCTAGTACTATTACTACTACTACTAATATTATTTAAAAATTTATGTATACATATCAATCGTTACATTTGAATTTCCAGAGTATATATTAATTACTACAACCAAGTTTATAAATAGTTATATCTACACCTTATTATGAAGGGAGAACACCAATTTGGTGTGTCTCAATTTTTGGTTTATCAATTCTAATATTTTATTTGTTTATTAATTTATTTATTATCTTCTCACTTTCCATTATCTTTAGTAGTTATCTTTTATATTATTTTCATGCAAATATTATATTATTGTTATTACTTTATATATATATATATATCTTATTAAATATTTAATTTTAAATAATGTTAAAAAATTATCCACATACATAGAGCGTGCATAAAATTACTAGTTACTAATGACTATCATAAAAATAAAACAACACCCGTATTAATTAGAGTTATTTTGCATCTATTGTAAATCAAATACTTTTTCAGTAATGTTACAGTAGTCTATTAAATCTAAATGGACTTTTCACTTGGACTAGTTAAATGGGCCTATGCTTATGGACTGGGCAATTGCAGATTCTAAATGGACCTATATTCTTATTGGGCCTAATATTCATGGACATAAATGGGCCTGGCCTTTTACTTCAGTTGAGATTGTATTGAAGTCCATATAATGACCCATCAAGCTTTTGTTAACTTCATTTTCTTGTTAAGAAGACCAAGAAATGCTTTTTACTTTCTATATTAGGTTATATTTTAAATTGAGAATTTTCCAATCTAAATAATATATTCAAAATAATAAATTTAAATGGGTTTAGATAACTTACAAAGTTACAATAAATTTCGAAATTGTTGGGCCATGGGCAAGGTTCAAAACCTTAGAGTCATACTCATTGGGAACTCTTTCACTCTCATTCCGAATAAAATTAGATTATTCTTTTTTTATCTCTAATGTAGGCACTACAATAAAAATTGATGATTTCTTACACTATAAATCACTATAGCTTAAAAATCAAAGTAAATTAATACTATTTACCACGGTTGACGAAATCGATGCCAAAAGTTTAATTTTTTTTGCCACGACTAATCAAAATTCGCTTTGATTTTACCTATATCGAGAATATATGCTACAATTTTTAGCAGTAACAAATATTTTGACCTCACTTGAGAAACGACGACTAATAATTGTTTCGCGGCATGGGTAGTTAGTATCCGTTGTGATTTTTTGCTTTTGACTATATTAATTAATTATAATAAAAATACACATTTCTTCTAGTGAGGATGAGATCACCTGTGATAAAAAAGAAAAAGAAAAAAAGACAACCTTCAACTTACAGAATTAACAATCAATGTTGAGATTTAAAAAATAAAATAAAATTGGGTTTACTATTTACCTAAGTAACTGTTGTTCTGATAAATTTTACTGCTGGATTTAAATATTTTCAATAATTATTTTTGAAAAATATTATTCTAGATATAAACTTTTCTCGTTTAAAAGTAAAGCCCAAAAGACAAGCTGAGACTACTAATGAATCTAATCAAAGACATGGTGGGCTGCTAATTGTGAATTTGGGTAATTAATTCTTTAACCTCCTCTTAATCATCATTTACTACAAGATGGGCTCATCCGACAGATTAAAGGCTTTGATGAAGAAATGCATCCATACTTCCTTACCCAGTGATTAACTCAACACAATTTTATTTTTTTTTTCCATTCTTGACAAGGTAAATTTCATTAAAAACAAACGTGATACAACAGGATATGCACCAAGAGTCACACGCCTACCACGCAATTCTCCAAATTTGATACACAACAATAACCTGTAAAGAATCGAGTCTATAGTGGGCTAAAAGTTTACAACAAATTTGTTCCACCACTAATGAGGCAATTGTATGCGGGTCAAGGACCGGGTGCTGAAACCTCCTCTTGTTCTGTTCCTTCCATATATGATAGACCAACGATGCAAGTAGTGCACGGTTAGCCGCATTAACTAGGTGTTTCTCTCGCCATCTTCTCGCTGCCTATTGTTACACCTAGGAGCCATTCCGAGCGAGGCCAAGGCCATCGAACTCTCTGTCTGATGTGCCGAATACATTCTGCAACGAATGTACAAGCAAAAAACGGATGGGCATGGGATTCCTCCCTCTGTTCCTGGCATAAAATACAATTGTTGCCCGTCCCTCCTAGCCAAGGCTTGTCTAGCGTCGACAACCTTTCTTGTATAGCTAGCCATAGGAGAAATGTGTTCCGAGGGACTTGACAGGGCCCTGCACTAGCGAGCTCCACTGAACAGCTGGCTGCGCTGGGCTGAACAAGCGGTATGCCTCAACCGCATTGTACCGCCCTGTCGCATTTTTCCAGCGTAAGACTTCGCAGCCACCATGAATAAGGGGCAGCTTGTGCAGGATTTCCAACAACATTTTCGGGAGATTAGTTTGCCAAATTCCATTGGGCTTCTCGATTACTGTTGCCAGCATGGTCTTCGGCTCCAAAGAAGTTACAAGCGGCCCACACGGGAACCTCCCAACCAATACGCCAAGTGGGTGCCATGGGTTCGTCCATAGTCGAACAAGCTCCCCCGTTCCTACTTGAAACTGCACGGCTATTCCTACAAAGGGTTCAATCTTCATTAGTTGTTTCCATTGCCAAGAGCCCCCAGCCGCCGAGACTGACCAGATTCATTCTCCCCTAAGCTAGTACCGAACCACCACTGGACCCAAATCGAAATCCTGTTAGCACTAGCAACATACCAAAAGTGTCTCCACAACAGCGTTGTTAGTGCTTGATACAGACTTGATCCTGAGCCCACTGGTCGTCGTTGGTTGACAGATTGGGTTCCATGCCACCTTCGGCGAGTAGCATTCCCCTTCTCCGGCCCAAAGAAATTTCCTTAATGTTTGCTCAATCAACTTAATGACTCCTAACGGTAGCAAGAACACGGTAGACCAGTACGTGTGCAGTGAACTCAAGACAGACTTGATCAACTGGAGCCTACCCACATATGAGAAGTGCTTCGAGCTCTACGTGCGTAGCCGACCGTCAATCTTGTGTAGCAATGGCTGGAAATTCGTAATTTTAAGCTTCGAGGCCACTAGCGGCACACCCAAATACCTGATTGGAAGGGAACTAATCGGATATCCCATAACCTGCTGCAACCTCAGAGCCTCACTGCCTACTGACTTGGTGAATATGATGCAGCTCTTCCCTAGATTCGCCTCCAACCTTGAGGCTTGAGTGAACACCCGAAAAGCTTCCTTCATTGTACTGAGCGTAGTAGCAGTCGCTTCACCAAAGAGTAGGAGGTCATCAGCAAACGCGAGCATAAACCAATCCATTTCTTTACATCTCCAGTGGTACTGGAACCCCTCTAATCGTGAAATGTGGGATTTCGTAATGGCATGAAGGAGCTCCATAACAAGCACAAACAAATAAGGCGAGATGGGATCGCCTTGCCTTAGACCGCGCGCACTTTGTAAAAAAGGGTTGTCCATTTAAAAGTATAGAATTGGAAGCCGTTGTAACGCATTGCATAATCCATCGTATCATAACTGTCAGAAAATTCATAACCTCCAAGACCCCTTGCAGAAAATTCCACTCAACAGTGTTGTATGCTTTCCGAATGTCAACTTTCACAACGTACCTGGTCGGAAGCCTCTTTTGATTGTAGCCATTTAGGAGCTCCTACGCTAGTAGTACGTTATCATTAATCCTGCGCCCAAGTATAAAAGTGTTCTGGCAGGGGTCATGACAGAACCCATAAACCGGCTGCAGCCGGTTTACTAGCACCTTTGAATAATTTTGTAAACCACCCTGCAACATACAATAGGCCGAAAATCCGTTGTTGTCTGAGGGTGTTGGACCTTCGGGATAAGTGCAAAAAACGTTGCATTGACCTGCTTTAGTAGGCAACCGGTTTCAAAGAACTGTTGCACAACCATTATTATCTCTTGCCCCACTATACTCCATCCCTTTTGAAAAAGCGAGCCGAAAACCCATCAAGTCCCGAGGCTTTTGTCATCATCTATCGCAAACACCGCATTCTTGATCTCATTGAGGGTGACCGGGCGAACTAGGGTCGTCGTCTGCTCACTCGAAACTCTCCCTGTAAGGAAGGCCTAAAAAGCATTCAAATCCACGGGTTGCACCTTATGTACCCCTCAAAGCAACCCCATGTACCAATGTACAAGCTCGACCCCGATTTCCTCATCTCTTTGTAGTGTTTCACTAGTGAGCCCCGTCAACTGACTGATCCTCCTATTATTTCGTTAGGCTTGAACCTTCTGAAAAAACGTTAACGTTCATTGATCGCCGTCCTTGAGCTAGTTTAATTTAGCCCGTTGTTGGAGCATTACCACTTGCTGCTTAACGACCGTCGCATAGATGAAACGATAGAAACGTTCAACCTTAGCCAGCAGTTGCACCCTCGAGTGCATCTGAATCAGCTGTTGTACTTTCTTGAGGAAGTCCATCGCCATTTGACAGTTCAAGGCTAGGTCCCCTTTTCTTGAGCTTCATCGCTGTAAACGTCGGTTTCAGCGCCTTGAGTTTGTGAGTAATCGAGTACATGGTCGTGCCATGTATATGCTGCTGCCATACACTCTCCACCTTCGGCAAGAAGTCAGCTGATTCTGTAAGTCAGCCGACTCAACACAATTTTGAAATTTAAGTTTTGTACAAATTCATTTTCTTAATTAATCAAATAATTAAAGAAATTTTATGTACTATAAAAAAATGATTAATTCCTTCATAATAAATCACTACGGTTTAAAAATCATAATAAATTAATACTGTCTATCACAGTAAGACAAAATCAATGTGAAAACTTAAGTCAATATCCCTGTGGTTTTACCCATTGCCAAAATATTTGCATAGTTGTAGCAAATTTTTTGATAACAATTGCATAAACAATGACAAATAATCGTACGCATTGCACAATCATAATCAATTAATATTCACCACTATAACGTACTACTTTTAACCATGATAATTAATTATGATAAAGAGTCATATTTGTTCAGTGGTGTCACGTTGATTCTAAACAAATCAGATAGAGCTGAACATATTCAAATTTGGTTTGTACCAATCGGTCGAGTCTGAACTTGTGTTCGAATTTTCGTTTAATTTTTATAATAATAATCTCAATTATTAATAAGTGGAGCTCGAATGTCTACACATACTTGAAAACATTGTTTGAGCGTCATATCATTAATGCAACGTACGAGTTAACTAATATATATATATATATATATATATTTCCTACGGTATAAATCATTACGATTTAAAAATCATAATAAATTAATACTATATCTATTATAATTAGACAAAATCGATACAAAAACTTAAGTTTTAATCACAGTTAATTGACATTCGCTTTGATTTTACCTATGACCAAAATTTGTGCCACGGTTTTTAACTATAGCAAATGTATTGACCTCGCTTGTAGAAACACTAGAAAAAAAAAATTTAGTATTGACTACATTTTTAATGGCTATGAGTAAAATCGTGGTAAATAACTATTATTAACTATGGTTAAATAAAAATCAATGCACAAACTAACTTTTCCACCATGAAAAACTTATTTACCATAGCTAAGAGCCGTTGTAAAAATATTCATCATGGCTTTTAACCATAACAATATTTTAGTCACCCTCACAAAAACCACGGCCAACAACCGTTGCGTGGTCGTGATCAATGACTATTTGCTGCAGCTATTTAGTATTAAAAATCATGGTTAAATATTATATTTCTTGTAATGAAACAATGGCTAATAGTTGTTGTTCAACCATGACTAATTAGTATCTGTCACAATTTTTTATTATTAACCATGACAATTAATAATAGCGAAAAACAATATCTCTTTTAGTAATAGGAGAATAACATGTGCCCAAGTAAGTGCAAGAGAAAAGACACCATATCTTGGCCATTTTAGGCAAAAGGCAATGCCAATTAACAAATCTTAATTAGGGTTCTTATTCTGAGCATTTTGATAGGAGGATTTGGACATCCATTTGGAACATTCTTTGTGAAAGATGCCTCCTAATTGTTTTGATTTTTGATGATAAATGCGATGACTTAATTAGTTGAAGATTCCACTATTGAGTGGGAAGAACAAAACATGAGGCTAAATTCCAAGGTTGATTGATACTAACACATATTTTTGTCTCAATCCTTGTCAAACTCTAGCAGCTTCTTTCATTGTTTAAAAGCCTTGATTATAATTCTTAATAACTTTTATTGTGGTTTTGGACAAATTTTAGTGTAAAATAATTTGAACCGCCTTAGATGTTAGACTATTTGATGTCCTTATGGGCCGTTTATGAGACCTGATAAGTATGTTTACTGTAAGAAATAATGGGCCGCTCGTGCTTTTGATAACTTATTCGACTTTGAGAATGTACGTATAATTTAACTATATTCCACATTTTATCCAATCGATCGACTCTATACCACTTATCTCACACACAAAAATAAACGGCTTCTTAGGGTTTTGTTCTGGCATACATTAGATCTTCATTTGAAATGAACAAAAGAGAACTACCTAGTACTTTTACGAATATACGTAATTCTAAGGGTAACTTACATTTACTTTTCCTGAAATTTGGCATAATTATAAATATCCCTTTGTTGTTTGAAAAATTACAAATACCCCCCTGAGGTTTGTAATTTTTAACCAAAGGTCGGAAATTGACCATTTTGCCCTTTCAATTTTTTATTACAATTGTAGAAAAATCACCTGACATAAATTGCATTATTCCTCCTCTGTGTAAAAAACTTAAGAAACCTCCCCTACGCATTGTAGTCCAAAAAAATTTAAGAATTAAATAAAAAATAATTCAGTGCATAAGGGCATTTTCGTCAGTTTACCCATAAAAATGGATGGTAATGGGTTATTTGTTAGACGATTACAAACCTCAAGGGGATATTTATAATTTCTCAAACAACGAGGAGGTATTTGTAATTATGTCAAATCTCAAGGGAGATAAATGTAATTTACCCTAATTCTAATTACTATCCTTAATTATTGGAAAATGCAGGAGGGGTTGTAGGTATTAGGCTCTCAACTCATAAGGGCCTCTCATAATCACAATATATATATATGTATAAATAAATATTTTTAAATGAAAATATGTATAAATAAATATACATATTTAAAATGAAAATACATATAATATATTTTAAATAGATACCATAAGGAGCCATGGCGACATGCCATGGAGGGATCGGGAATATACAATACAAAACCTCGCCGTAAAATCCGACCATGTAGGCGGAATATAAATCCGGCCATGTAGGCGGAAGACGAGAGATACCAAAATATACAAAAATCGCCAAAAATCCGACCATGTAGGCGGAATGTAAATCCGACCATGTAGGCGAAAGGCGATCAAAATAAAGGAGTATCTTAAATTGTGATCTATATAAAGAGAATTTAAATGAATAGGAATAGAGTAAATTTGGGAACCTTTTACGCTCCGTTAAATTAATAAGTACGAATTCAGTCTTAAAACACCACCAAAAGGCCCACACAACGCCATATTTGGCAAAACCGGGCAGCAGTGGTAAAACAGACTTCCTTCATCCTCATAATTTAAGGGAACGACCCAAAGGGTCTCCTTTCCATATTCATTTATTTTCCCCGTATATTTATCATAAATTTAAAATACTTTTTTTTTTTTTTTTTTTTTTTTTTTTTTTTTTTTAGAACCTTGCCATCTTCGTTGTCATGGATAATTCAACAGTATGAACTTAGCCTTCCATTAGGCTAAAAGCAAAATTCTACAAATACAATAAATAAATACAATAATTTAAAGTAAAAAACTTACAGAAGTGTAAACTCGTACACAAAGCTGAAATCTTATTTAGTGAGGGACAAAGAAGGTGATATACATGTACAAGGGTGTTTTCGGTCTGCCTCTAATGATCTAAGAGGGGGTATTTATAGGGAGGCCGGATCTGAAAGTATTATTTCAAATCCGTCTGTGATTGACAGGTGTCTTATGCATTAAGACACATGGCTGGAGTCATCTCCAGACGTATTACATGAATGACACGTGTTGCTGTATGTGTGACACGTGTTGCTTTGACTCGGTCAAAAATTTTCGACTTTGTTTTTTCTTCCGGCATTATGCTGTCTGCTTTCATTTCTTCATTATTTTGGAGAAATTACTTTCTTCCGATTCTTCTTCGGATCTTTTGTGGTAATCTATCCTTTGTTCCTCTGAAGATTCAGAAGTCCCAACTTTTGATTTTGCTTTCAAAGCAGTCCTGATTCCCTGAAATAGTTGATCAAGGATAATTTCGTGGTTGGATTCTTCAAATGGGTCTTGTGATTCCCCTGCTAAACAAGAATACTTATTTTCTTCATCTTTGGAAGAGGTTTCCATTGGGGACTCTGCTCCTGTCAGATTTCGTTTGAGGTCTTTCTGGACTTGATTGAGATATTCCTCAATCATTTGTTCTTTAGAGATAATACCTCTCTTGCTCCTGATTCTTTGCGATATTTGCTCGAATGGGCTAGGAGTCTGATTTTCTTCCTTCTCCAGGAGTGCTTTGTATTCTTGGAGTTTTTCCTCCATTTCATCAAGTGCTTCTTGACAAAAATATTTTTTTGTTTCCGGATTGATGAGCATTAATTTACTCCAGAATTTAGAACAAGATTTCCTTTTAATACAAGGAATTTTTTGTAAGGTCATTCCTACTTCAGGTAGCCATTTCCAAATCCATGGAAGTGAGAATTCCATAAAAAAGAAGAATGAGGCCATTCCTTCAATCCATTTCTGTGATTTTTCCGCCTGGATAATTTTTGGCGAACAATTGATCCATTCCGTATAATAACCCTGGAAAATTTCAGGGAGTATAGAAATTGGAGGACCATAATTTAACCACCATTGAAATACCCAATTTGGTACTTCTTGTTGGAAAACTAATGGACAAATTTTGAAAAACCATGTGTGTTTTCTCTTATAATTTTCATAGAGAAAAGTTTTGTTGAATGCTTCAACATAGTCCCAATAATTAAATTTTATTGGGGATTTAGACTCTGGATGAATATATTCTTTTTCACCTAATGGGTTAATTCCCCATTCAACAGCAGTAATGAATTTTTTTATTACTGCTTTTGAGTAATTAAATTCTTTTCCATTATTGGAATAAGTGTGAGTAATTTCAACACTTTGCATTGCTTTCAGGATACACTCATAATGAGCCCTTGGTTTATATGAACCTGCTGTGAATGCTGTCACATCCAGATATCTTTTCATTAGATACCATGGATCTTTTTCCCACCTTAAATCCTCATTTTCCAGAAGTATAATTACTTCCTCATGTTCACTAAATTTATAGTTTACTAACTCATCTTCTTCTTCCAATATTTTAGCATAAGATACTGAAGAAGATGATACTTCTTCGGCGGCGATTTTTTTCTGCTCCTTTTTAAATATGAGGAATTGCTGGAAGAGCTCATTTTCTTCCTCAGAGACTTTATTGTATCTTCCTATTCCGGAAATGTTGTCTTTAATTAATGATCTGTTACCTTGGCGTATAATTTCGCCTGGTCTAAATCTACCTCCTCTCTGATTGGAGGAGTTTCTGCCTCTTCCTCTTTGAGGAAGCATTCCTGCAATAAAAGGATTATTCATTTAACCGGCATAATATCCTGCAATTTTTTGGTGATACAACAAATTTGCTATCCAAATATTTTTTATGCGATAATGATAAGACATGTCTGCATTTGGATGTTGAATAAGAATTTCCGAAATAATTTTTTTTCTCTCCTCAATCTTTTTTTCTTATTATTCTCTGAATTCTTTTAAGTCGTGCCTTATATTCAATAGGCTCATCCCAAAATTCAAACCTATATACAGGCCATTTTAGTCCATTCATCCAATAACTTTCTCCTTCAATCCTATCTTCAACCCAATAATCTGGGATTTTAGAGGAGGTACTTACTCCTATAAAGAATTCTCCTCCAATCCAGTTAAATTTACCAATGTCTGTGTTCATTTAGATATTCTCTTGATAAGAAGTCAGGAAGACTATTAGTCTTTCCTTTAATATGTTCTATTGTAAAATTAAATGGAGCTAAATGTGCTTGCCATCTAGCAAACATTTGTTTAGAAACATCATGCTTAAAGTCTTTGTTAAACATAAACTTAGCAGCAGAACAATCTGTTCTGATAATAAATTCTTGGTTTAATAAGTCATCTTGGAATTTTAAAAACACATTTAACAATAGCAAGAACTTCTTTAGCCACTGTAGCATAATTTAATTGGGCTGCTTTCCATTTTCCAGAATGGAATCTAACTAAATATTCTTGTTTATTATTATCGATTTGTTTTAATATTCCTCCAAATCCTATTTCAGAAGCATCTGTTTCTATTATTTTCTTCCAATTAGGATTTGCTAGTGTTAGACATGGTAATGATTTAACCTTCTGTTTTATTAGCCTAACTGCTTTAGTGTGATCTTCTGTCCATTCCAATGGATTTTTCTTGAGCCTATCATATAATAATGCTGTGTCTTGTGCAAGATTTTTGTAATATGGAGCTATATAATTTAGGCTTCCTAAAAATCTCTGTAATTGAGTTCTATCAATAATTTTATCCGGAAATTTATCTGCAAATTCTATGCATCTGTTAATGGGAATTATTTCTCCTTTTTCGATATTGTGACCTAAAAATCTTATCTTAGTTTGGAAGATACTCATTTTTGGTTTAGATATTACTAATCCATTTTGAATGACTATCGTTTTAAACATTTCTAAATGTTTAAAGTGGTCTTCTATGTTATTGGAGAAGACTAAGATGTCATCAATATAAACAATAATAAAGTTCGAGAATTGGTTAAAAATATCATTCATGATATTTTGGAATTCTGAAGGTGCATTTTTCAGACCAAAAGGCATAACATTCCACTCATAATGGCCAAAAGGAACTGTAAATGCAGTTTTATATCTATCTGATTCACTTATCTGAATCTGCCAATATCCTGATTTTAAGTCAAATTTTGAAAAAATTATTGCCTTATGCAATCTATCTAAAAGATCTTTTTTATTGGGGATTGGATACCTTATCCATTTTAAAACTTTATTGAGGGGCTTATAATTGATAACAAGTCTAGGTCTCCCTCTTTCCTGTTCTGCATGTTTATTAACATAAAAAGCAGTACATGACCAAGGTGATTTAGAGGATCTAATTAGTTTTTTATCTACTAATCCCTTAATCTCCTCTTTGCATAACTCTAGATATTCGGAATTCATCTGACAAGGTCTCGCCTTAGTGGGAATATTTTTTTCTAAAAAACTCATTTTCATATGGGAGGCTTACAATATGTTTCTTTCTATGCCAAAATGCATTAGGGTGTTCATTACATGTCTCAAGTTCGAATTTATTTTGAACCATTTTAATTTTTGCTTGTAATTTTGGATTTTGAAGTAATTCATCTATCTGTAAAGAATTGATTTCTTCTTTTATAAAACAGATTTGATTTGTTTTAGAAATTATTAAATCTCTTATTTCATTAATAACTTTATCCATTGGTTGAGTAATAAATTCAAATTTTATTATCTCATCTTCAAATGTTCCTATTATACCTTTGTCATTAATGTTTTTTATTGGGAAAATCTTTTTTAGAAAGGGTGTTCCTAAGATTATATCATTTGTTAAATCCTTAATTAGTAGGAAACTCATAGGGATACATTTTTTATTATTACATATATAAGCTTTTGGGATTTTAAAACTTATGTTTAATTTTTGCCCATTGGCAGAGGATAATGAATGAGTTGTTTTTTCAAAGTATTTGGTTGGTATTAGTCCTTCTTTTATACAATTAATATCTGCCCCACTATCTACTAGAGCAGTAAATGTTTTTCTAAAATTATTACTTATCAATAAGTCAATCTTTATATTCCATTTTTGACTGGTCACTACCTCTAATGTAGATAGGAAATTATCCTCAATTTTCTCTTTACTTAATTCAATGAATTTGTTATTTTTGTCTATTTCTAATATTTCTATTCTAGTAGTAAGAGTCTGATTATATTTCTTAATATTTTTTATTTCTTCTTTTAATTTTTCAACTTCTAATTTTTGATCTTCTGCAGTGGAAGGGTTATCTTTAATGGTTTGTTTTTCTCTGAGTATTTTTTTAACTTCAGTAATTGTATAGGGTTCAAATGGTTTACTAATTAAGTTTTCATATGTCTGATTTGACTCAGAAGATGAACCTCTATTGTTATCCATTTTACTAAGGATAATATTTCTTATTTCAGGGTCCTTAATTTCCCTGAGCAACTCAACTATATGATTATCTGTAAGGACATTTACTGTTGACAAATCTTTGAATTGTGCCATTAATTCATAAAATTCATCATCTGATTCTTCTTCATTAGTCCCTTGTTTACATGGACAAGAAGAATCTTCTTCTTCATTTGATTCATCCGAGGTTGATAAATTCTCAGGATTCTCTTCTATATTTCCTAATTCATCTTGATTATTTTCTTCTAATTCTTCAGATTCGGAAGATTCTTTTCCTTCAGAAAATATTGTATTTATTATATTTTCTTTTTCTTGGTCTTCTAATTTAAGACTATTAATCTTCTTTTTTAATCTTTTAGCTCTTTTATTTCTACATCTATTTGCAAGGTGGTCTGTTTCACCGCAAATGTAACATCTTCTTATCTTTTTTGTTACATTATTTTTAGTTTTCCATTCATCTTTTCTGGTTATGTTTCTTTGTTTATTTTTTTCTTTTCTATCACTCCGTTTTTTATGTCTTTTCTTTTTTCCCTCTGGGGTCCTATATTTGGGAATTTTTTGTCTATCTGACGGCATCATTTCTATTCCAAATTGAGCACAAAATTCTCCTAGTTGTTTCTTCTCTGTTAAATTTTGTCTTTTAATTTGTTTATTTAATCTAATTTCATTGCATAGATTTAAACCTTCTTGAATGCAAGTTCCAATTAACTTCCCATAAGTATATTGATTATAAGTTATTGCTACCCCTCCATTTCTGAGATTCTTCCTAACCCTTTCAGCGAATAGGTGAGGAAGTCCATCGATGAATCTAGATTTCCAATGAGCATCATTGGATTCTGGGAGTTCCATTACTCTAGTAAGGAAGACATCTTTGTAAAACCTAAAGGATGTTAGAGTTTTACATTGGAAATTCTGTAATAGGGTTCTAATATTTTCACTATTATCGGACCATCTCCCTGTAAAATGTTCTACTATATTAATGGCAAGTGTATAGACTGCTTGTTCTTCCATATTTTCTGGTTTGACTGTACTCAAAATTTCATTTCTGTCCATCGGGCTAAGATAATTATCCCACCAGCCTTTTAATTGTCCCTGTAAAACCTGCTATAATCATTTTAGCAATAGCCTTATCTGTATTATTATTTCCTTTACAGACAGTACTATACATCATCATTCTGTGAATAGTATTGTAGATTTGTCTTTCTGTATAACCATCAATATTCCATTCATAAATTTGTTTCCCATTATAGCTATGCTGGTCATAAATCTCTTGTTCCTCATATAGTATGTCTTGAGGTGTGGGCCTAGGATAATAAAATTTTGTTTGCATAGGCTTCCTAGCATATTTCTCTATTTTATTTATTCCTTCTGGCAAATTTTTTCTACTATTTTCAGTTGTCATGTCATCACTTAAGGTGTTTAATTTTAAGTCCCTAAATTTTTGATCCAATAATTTTTCTAATTCTCCTAAGGGTTTTAAATGGAAATCTTCAATTTCAGGAGGCGGTTGGATTGATGATTTTGCTATGATTTCTTTATTTAGTCCACCAATTACTGTATTTTTAGAATTAATTTCCTGCTGCCAATTAGATATTTTATCTATTTTTTTTTATTTAGTTCGGTAATTTGTTCTCCTATAATATTTAAATACAAATTTGTATAATTTTGTTTTTTTCATTAACTCATTAATTTGGGCCATTGTAATTATTAGGGTATCATCTTCAATTAATTTTGAAAATGCTTTGAAATTAATTTCTATTTCATTCGAGTTCATTTTAAATGATTGTTGAGGGGGAAATATGTTATTAACAATTTTTCCATTATCTAAAAAATACTTTCTCTCTAGTACATTTAAATATTGTTCTGAATATTTGATGAGAAACCAGGGAACAAAAGCAACTATTTTATTCCTTATAGTTAATTCTTTATAAAATTGTTGAGAGATTATTTTTTGGTTTGCTATATTAAAGTTTTCAAAAAACCATTTTCTAAATGGTTTCCATCTTTCTTCCTTGAATTCTTTCTGAATTTCTTTTCTAACTAGAGATCCAGGACTAAAATCTATTATTTTAGAATAGTCTACTAATGGGATCTCTGTTTCTAAATCAATTAGATTTAAATTATTCATTTATAAACAAAAATTTGTTTCTGAAGTTAATTCTTCATTTAATCTTGGATCTTTATATATCCCTTTAGCAATATTATTAGACTGAATCCTTATTTGTTCAACTTTATTTTCTCTTATATCTTCTTGGCTATTTTCTTCTCTATTTTGTGAAGTGGATGCTCTAGATGGAGTCATAATTTCAACTGGTGAAAAATATGATATTGTAGAATATCTTGAAGAATTGCTTCTTAAACATTTTGGTTGGTTATTAATAAAGTCTATTCTAACATTTCCTTCTGGATTTTGAACAATACTAGCATAATTACTTTCTATATGACTTAAAATTGGAACTTCTTTCTCAATTATCCAACTTTCTGGGAATTCTATTTCACTCCATTTTATTTGCCTTCTAGTATTAATTCTAGAACTATGTAAATTTGTTTCAAAAAATATAGTTTGTTCTAATGACTTATTATCTTGTATTCTACAGTTAGGATTAAGGGTATGAAGAAGTTTATAATATATTCTATAAATAAAATAGAGAAATATGCTAGGAAGCCTATGCAAACAAAATTTTATTATCCTAGGCCCACACCTCAAGACATACTATATGAGGAACAAGAGATTTATGACCAGCATAGCTATAATGGGAAACAAATTTATGAATGGAATATTGATGGTTATACAGAAAGACAAATCTACAATACTATTCACAGAATGATGATGTATAGTACTGTCTGTAAAGGAAATAATAATACAGATAAGGCTATTGCTAAAATGATTATAGCAGGTTTTACAGGACAATTAAAAGGCTGGTGGGATAATTATCTTAGCCCGATGGACAGAAATGAAATTTTGAGTACAGTCAAACCAGAAAATATGGAAGAACAAGCAGTCTATACACTTGCCATTAATATAGTAGAACATTTTACAGGGAGATGGTCCGATAATAGTGAAAATATTAGAACCCTATTACAGAATTTCCAATGTAAAACTCTAACATCCTTTAGGTTTTACAAAGATGTCTTCCTTACTAGAGTAATGGAACTCCCAGAATCCAATGATGCTCATTGGAAATCTAGATTCATCGATGGACTTCCTCACCTATTCGCTGAAAGGGTTAGGAAGAATCTCAGAAATGGAGGGGTAGCAATAAATTATAATCAATATACTTATGGGAAGTTAATTGGAACTTGCATTCAAGAAGGTTTAAATCTATGCAATGAAATTAGATTAAATAAACAAATTAAAAGACAAAATTTAACAGAGAAGAAACAACTAGGAGAATTTTGTGCTCAATTTGGAATAGAAATGATGCCGTCAGATAGACAAAAAATTCCCAAATATAGGACCCCAGAGGGAAAAAAGAAAAGACATAAAAAACGGAGTGATAGAAAAGAAAAAAATAAACAAAGAAACATAACCAGAAAAGATGAATGGAAAACTAAAAATAATGTAACAAAAAAGATAAGAAGATGTTACATTTGCGGTGAAACAGACCACCTTGCAAATAGATGTAGAAATAAAAGAGCTAAAAGATTAAAAAAGAAGATTAATAGTCTTAAATTAGAAGACCAAGAAAAAGAAAATATAATAAATACAATATTTTCTGAAGGAAAAGAATCTTCCGAATCTGAAGAATTAGAAGAAAATAATCAAGATGAATTAGGAAATATAGAAGAGAATCCTGAGAATTTATCAACCTCGGATGAATCAAATGAAGAAGAAGATTCTTCTTGTCCATGTAAACAAGGGACTAATGAAGAAGAATCAGATGATGAATTTTATGAATTAATGGCACAATTCAAAGATTTGTCAACAGTAAATGTCCTTACAGATAATCATATAGTTGAGTTGCTCAGGGAAATTAAGGACCCTGAAATAAGAAATATTATCCTTAGTAAAATGGATAACAATAGAGGTTCATCTTCTGAGTCAAATCAGACATATGAAAACTTAATTAGTAAACCATTTGAACCCTATACAATTACTGAAGTTAAAAAAATACTCAGAGAAAAACAAACCATTAAAGATAACCCTTCCACTGCAGAAGATCTAAAATTAGAAGTTGAAAAATTAAAAGAAGAAATAAAAATATTAAGAAATATAATCAGACTCTTACTACTAGAATAGAAATATTAGAAATAGACAAAATAACAATTATTGAATTTAAGTAAAGAGAAAATTGAGGATAATTTCCTATCTACATTAGAGGTAGTGACCAGTCAAAAATGGAATATAAAGATTTGACTTATTGATAAGTAATAATTTTAGAAAAAACATTTACTGCTCTAGTAGATAGTGGGGCAGATATTAATTGTATAAAAGAAGGATTAATACCAACCAAATACTTTGAAAAAAACAACTCATTCATTATCCTCTGCCAATGGGCAAAAATTAAACATAAGTTTTAAAATCCCAAAAGCTTATATATGTAATAATAAAAAATGTATCCCTATGAGTTTCCTACTAATTAAGGATTTAACAAATGATATAATCTTAGGAACACCCTTTCTAAAAAAGATTTCCCAATAAAAAACATTAATGACAAAGGTATAATAGGAACATTTGAAGATGAGATAATAAAATTTGAATTTATTACTCAACCAATGGATAAAGTTATTAATGAAATAAGAGATTTAATAATTTCTAAAACAAATCAAATCTGTTTTATAAAAGAAGAAATCAATTCTTTACAGATAGATGAATTACTTCAAAATCCAAAATTACAAGCAAAAATTAAAATGGTTCAAAATAAATTCGAACTTGAGACATGTAATGAACACCCTAATGCATTTTGGCATAGAAAGAAACATATTGTAAGCCTCCCATATGAAAATGAGTTTTAGAAAAAAATATTCCCACTAAGGCGAGACCTTGTCAGATGAATTCCGAATATCTAGAGTTATGCAAAGAGGAGATTAAGGGATTAGTAGATAAAAAACTAATTAGATCCTCTAAATCACCTTGGTCATGTACTGCTTTTTATGTTAATAAACATGCAGAACAGGAAAGAGGGAGACCTAGACTTGTTATCAATTATAAGCCCCTCAATAAAGTTTTAAAATGGATAAGGTATCCAATCCCCAATAAAAAAGATCTTTTAGATAGATTGCATAAGGCAATAATTTTTTCAAAATTTGACTTAAAATCAGGATATTGGCAGATTCAGATAAGTGAATCAGATAGATATAAAAACTGCATTTACAGTTCCTTTTGGCCATTATGAGTGGAATGTTATGCCTTTTGGTCTGAAAAATGCACCTTCAGAATTCCAAAATATCATGAATGATATTTTAACCAATTCTCGAACTTTATTATTGTTTATATTGATGACATCTTAGTCTTCTCCAATAACATAGAAGACCACTTTAAACATTTAGAAATGTTTAAAACGATAGTCATTCAAAATGGATTAGTAATATCTAAACCAAAAATGAGTATCTTCCAAACTAAGATAAGATTTTTAGGTCACAATATCGAAAAAGGAGAAATAATTCCCATTAACAGATGCATAGAATTTGCAGAATAAATTTCCGGATAAAATTATTGATAGAACTCAATTACAGAGATTTTTAGGAAGCCTAAATTATATAGCTCCATATTACAAAAATCTTGCACAAGACACAGCATTATTATATGATAGGCTCAAGAAAAAATCCATTGGAATGGACAGAAGATCACACTAAAGCAGTTAGGCTAATAAAACAGAAGGTTAAATCATTACCATGTCTAACACTAGCAAATCCTAATTGGAAGAAAATAATAGAAACAGATGCTTCTGAAATAGGATTTGGAGGAATATTAAAACAAATCGATAATAATAAACAAGAATATTTAGTTAGATTCCATTCTGGAAAATGGAAAGCAGCCCAATTAAATTATGCTACAGTGGCTAAAGAAGTTCTTGCTATTGTTAAATGTGTTTTAAAATTCCAAGATGACTTATTAAACCAAGAATTTATTATCAGAACAGATTGTTCTGTTGCTAAGTTTATGTTTAACAAAGACTTTAAGCATGATGTTTCTAAACAAATGTTTGCTAGATGGCAAGCACATTTAGCTCCATTTAATTTTACAATAGAACATATTAAAGGAAAGACTAATAGTCTTCCTGACTTCTTATCAAGAGAATATCTAAATGAACACAGACATTGGTAAATTTAACTGGATTGGAGGAGAATTCTTTATAGGAGTAAGTACCTCCTCTAAAATCCCAGATTATTGGGTTGAAGATAGGATTGAAGGAGAAAGTTATTGGATGAATGGACTAAAATGGCCTGTATATAGGTTTGAATTTTGGGATGAGCCTATTGAATATAAGGCACGACTTAAAAGAATTCAGAGAATAATAAGAAAAAAGATTGAGGAGAGAAAAAAAATTATTTCGGAAATTCTTATTCAACATCCAAATGCAGACATGTCTTATCATTATCGCATAAAAAATATTTGGATAGCAAATTTGTTGTATCACCAAAAAATTGCAGGATATTATGCCGGTTAAATGAATAATCCTTTTATTGCAGGAATGCTTCCTCAAAGAGGAAGAGGCAGAAACTCCTCCAATCAGAGAGGAGGTAGATTTAGACCAGGCGAAATTATACGCCAAGGTAACAGATCATTAATTAAAGACAACATTTCCGGAATAGGAAGATACAATAAAGTCTCTGAGGAAGAAAATGAGCTCTTCCAGCAATTCCTCATATTTAAAAAGGAGCAAAAAAAATCGCCGCCGAAGAAGTATCATCTTCTTCAGTATCTTATGCTAAAATATTGGAAGAAGAAGATGAGTTAGTAAACTATAAATTTAGTGAACATCAGGAAGTAATTATACTTCTGGAAAATGAGGATTTAAGGTGGGAAAAAGATCCATGGTATCTAATGAAAAGATATCTGGATGTGACAGCATTCACAGCAGGTTCATATAAACCAAGGGCTCATTATGAGTGTATCCTGAAAGCAATGCAAAGTGTTGAAATTACTCACACTTATTCCAATAATGGAAAAGAATTTAATTACTCAAAAGCAGTAATAAAAAAATTCATTACTGCTGTTGAATGGGGAATTAACCCATTAGGTGAAAAAAGAATATATTCATCCAGAGTCTAAATCCCCAATAAAATTTAATTATTGGGACTATGTTGAAGCATTCAACAAAACTTTTCTCTATGAAAATTATAAGAGAAAACACACATGGTTTTTCAAAATTTGTCCATTAGTTTTCCAACAAGAAGTACCAAATTGGGTATTTCAATGGTGGTTAAATTATGGTCCTCCAATTTCTATACTCCCTGAAATTTTCCAGGGTTATTATACGGAATGGATCAATTGTTCGCCAAAAATTATCCAGGCGGAAAAATCACAGAAATGGATTGAAGGAATGGCCTCATTCTTCTTTTTTATGGAATTCTCACTTCCATGGATTTGGAAATGGCTACCTGAAGTAGGAATGACCTTACAAAAAATTCCTTGTATTAAAAGGAAATCTTGTTCTAAATTCTGGAGTAAATTAATGCCCATCAATCCGGAAACAAAAAAATATTTTTGTCAAGAAGCACTTGATGAAATGGAGGAAAAACTCCAAGAATACAAAGCACTCCTGGAGAAGGAAGAAAATCAGACTCCTAGCCCATTCGAGCAAATATCGCAAAGAATCAGGAGCAAGAGAGGTATTATCTCTAAAGAACAAATGATTGAGGAATATCTCAATCAAGTCCAGAAAGACCTCAAACGAAATCTGACAGGAGCAGAGTCCCCAATGGAAACCTCTTCCAAAGATGAAGAAAATAAGTATTCTTGTTTAGCAGGGGAATCACAAGACCCATTTGAAGAATCCAACCACGAAATTATCCTTGATCAACTATTTCAGGGAATCAGGACTGCTTTGAAAGCAAAATCAAAAGTTGGGACTTCTGAATCTTCAGAGGAACAAAGGATAGATTACCACAAAAGATCCGAAGAAGAATCGGAAGAAAGTAATTTCTCCAAAATAATGAAGAAATGAAAGCAGACAGCATAATGCCGGAAGAAAACAAAGTCGAAAATTTTTGACCGAGTCAAAGCAACACGTGTCACACATACAGCAACACGTGTCATTCATGTAATACGTCTGGAGATGACTCCAGCCATGTGTCTTAATGCATAAGACACCTGTCAATCACAGACGGATTTGAAATAATACTTTCAGATCCGGCCTCCCTATAAATACCCCCTCTTAGATCATTAGAGGCAGACCGAAAACACCCTTGTACATGTATATCACCTTCTTTGTCCCTCACTAAATAAGATTTCAGCTTTGTGTACGAGTTTACACTTCTGTAAGTTTTTTACTTTAAATTATTGTATTTATTTATTGTATTTGTAGAATTTTGCTTTTAGCCTAATGGAAGGCTAAGTTCATACTGTTGAATTATCCATGACAACGAAGATGGCAAGGTTCTAAAAAAAAAAAAAAAAAAAAAAAAAAAAAAAAAAAAAAAAAAAAAGTATTTTAAATTTATGATAAATATACGGGGAAAATAAATGAATATGGAAAGGAGACCCTTTGGGTCGTTCCCTTAAATTATGAGGATGAAGGAAGTCTGTTTTACCACTGCTGCCCGGTTTTGCCAAATATGGCGTTGTGTGGGCCTTTTGGTGGTGTTTTAAGACTGAATTCGTACTTATTAATTTAACGGAGCGTAAAAGGTTCCCAAATTTACTCTATTCCTATTCATTTAAATTCTCTTATATAGATCACAATTTAAGATACTCCTTTATTTTGATCGCCTTTCGCCTACATGGTCGGATTTACATTCCGCCTACATGGTCGGATTTTTGGCGATTTTTGTATATTTTTTGGTATCTCTCGTCTTCCGCCTACATGGCCGGATTTATATTCCGCCTACATGGTCGGATTTTACGGCGAGGTTTTGTATTGTATATTCCCGATCCCTCCATGGCATGTCGCCATGAATATAAATTTTTACATATAGGATTAGTACAAATTGCTTTTAAACCCTTAACATTAGAAGGTTTACCTGAAAGTTTTTTAGCTGCTCTTAGAGATGCAAGGAATTTAGATTGGAAAAAATCTTTGATTGGGATAATACAATCCAGCCTAGCTCACGGGCCGGTATTTTTTAATGTCTATCCGAATTTACAATTGTCCTTATCGGATGCAAATATATTAGATGCTTTAACATTAAATGTTAAAACTCATGGGTATAATTATACACCCGGATCTGAATTAATATGTGTATGTTATAGAATATATTATAAACTTCTTCATACCCTTAATCCTAACTGTAGAATACAAGATAATAAGTCATTAGAACAAACTATATTTTTTGAAACAAATTTACATAGTTCTAGAATTAATACTAGAAGGCAAATAAAATGGAGTGAAATAGAATTCCCAGAAAGTTGGATAATTGAGAAAGAAGTTCCAATTTTAAGTCATATAGAAAGTAATTATGCTAGTATTGTTCAAAATCCAGAAGGAAATGTTAGAATAGACTTTATTAATAACCAACCAAAATGTTTAAGAAGCAATTCTTCAAGATATTCTACAATATCATATTTTTCACCAGTTGAAATTATGACTCCATCTAGAGCATCCACTTCACAAAATAGAGAAGAAAATAGCCAAGAAGATATAAGAGAAAATAAAGTTGAACAAATAAGGATTCAGTCTAATAATATTGCTAAAGGGATATATAAAGATCCAAGATTAAATGAAGAATTAACTTCAGAAACAAATTTTTGTTTATAAATGAATAATTTAAATCTAATTGATTTAGAAACAGAGATCCCATTAGTAGACTATTCTAAAATAATAGATTTTAGTCCTGGATCTCTAGTTAGAAAAGAAATTCAGAAAGAATTCAAGGAAGAAAGATGGAAACCATTTAGAAAATGGTTCTTTGAAAACTTTAATATAGCAAACCAAAAAATAATCTCTCAACAATTTTATAAAGAATTAACTATAAGGAATAAAATAGTTGCTTTTGTTCCCTGGTTTCTCATCAAATATTCAGAACAATATTTAAATGTACTAGAGAGAAAGTATTTTTTAGATAATGGAAAAATTGTTAATAACATATTTCCCCCTCAACAATCATTTAAAATGAACTCGAATGAAATAGAAATTAATTTCAAAGCATTTTCAAAATTAATTGAAGATGATACCCTAATAATTACAATGGCCCAAATTAATGAGTTAATGAAAAAACAAAATTATACAAATTTGTATTTAAATATTATAGGAGAACAAATTACCGAACTAAATAAAAAAAATAGATAAAATATCTAATTGGCAGCAGGAAATTAATTCTAAAAATACAGTAATTGGTGGACTAAATAAAGAAATCATAGCAAAATCATCAATCCAACCGCCTCCTGAAATTGAAGATTTCCATTTAAAACCCTTAGGAGAATTAGAAAAATTATTGGATCAAAAATTTAGGGACTTAAATAAAAATATGTATAAATAAATACGCTATAATATATTTTAAATGAAAATATGTATAAATAAATATATTTTCACTTTAATTACTATTTAAAAATTAAAAATAAAATCATAAAAAATGTAATTAATTAACTTCCTTCCATTCTCATTGCCGTACGTACCTCTTTTGAGTGTCCGTCCTATTACAATACCATCAAACTATCTCGACCAATCCGAACTGCTCGATTAATAATATTACAGCTCATCGAGTACAAGTCGCTAAAATTAGCAAAAAATTATTAATTAAATCGGGTTATATACTAATTTCTTGGGTTATCCATCATGATTCCCTTTACTACCTTCTAATCAGCAGCATTAACCACTATTTTGGCTTGATTGTTACCTATGTGATTTCAATTTTGTTGCCCTTATTATCAACCAGATTTGTCTTAAACATCGAATTTATTTTATGTCATTTTATTTTTTGTTTTTTTAGAATTACTTGCAGATGGAGACAAGTAAGAGCACGAACTTGCTTCCAAGCTTGGATGAAAGAACAAAGGGCTGCTAGCTGTGGATATGGTTCAGGGCCAGCTTCAATATTTAATTGTAGGATAAATTACATCTACCTTTTTGAGGTTTGGTATAATTATAAATACTCTCTTATTGTTTGAAAAATTATAAATACTCCCTAAGGTTTGTAACCGTCTAACAAATAATTTATTTCCTTCTATTTTTATGAGTGAACTGACCAAAAATGCCCTTATGCACTGAATTATATTTTATTTAATTTTTAAAAGATTTTTGGACTACAATGTACAGGGAAAGGTTTGTTAAGTTTTTTACAGAGGAGCAATAATGCAATTGGCCTCAACTGATTTTTCTACCATTTTAATAAAAAAATTCAATGGCAAAATGATCAATTTCAGGTCTTTAGTTAAAGATTACAAACCTCAGGGGGTATTTGTAATTTTTCAAACAACAAGAAAATATTTGTAATTATATCAAACTTCGGGGAAGGTGGTTGTAATTTAACCTTAATTATAACTAGGGTTTTATGAACTTTGTAGTACTGGTTGCTACTTCCTTTAAATATATTACTGCTAATTACTACGATCAAAAGTAAAAAAATTATAATGAATAATAATCAATTATAGTTTTACAACAACTATAATCGATGTTTGAGCAAGTAAGGTCAAGATATTGGTCATACCTAAAGGCTAAAACTATGACAAATCCTTTGTCATAACTAAAAATCAAGATAAATATTGATTAATCCTAGCTAAAATTAAGTTGGCCAGTCTAAACATGGTTAAATGTAGAGCCTAAGGACAGCTACATTTAAGAGCTACTTAGCTCTTATCAGGTCAGACTTTCTGCAAGGCCTTATCCATTTCTATAGGTAATCATAAAAACTAGTAGCAGGCCTAGTCCCACTTGCTCATCCGCTATACCATAAACACTACCATCGATACTGGATGAGACGGCTATGATAGGTATCTCCAAAACTAGGAATGTAAGCAGTGGGAGGCTCGCAGAACAAAGCTACTTAGTCGATACAAGACCAAGTAGTACGTCGGATGAAGAAGATAGCTCCATAAAAGAAGCTCCGTTAAAGGAAGAAATAGAAGCTCAAGAAAGAATACCGAAACCTAATTCACTCGTTGAGTCATTAATTTATTTGATTGTGGTTCATAATATTGATTCACTTAATTTTTAAATAGTAATAATCATTTATACTATAGAGAATATTCAACTTTTTAAAGTACGTAGATAAATGGTAATCTAGGATATTTTACGTTAATCTATATTAGTCATTCTCTCTTGAAAAATGAAAGTATTTAGTCAGTACATAAACGACATTGAAAGATCTTGTTCGAGCATTGGATATTTTTCTCACCTTATGCATAAAGTTGTTTATATTTGACGTTGGTCTTTTATATTTATTACAATTTATTAGTCATTAATCACATAGTTGATTTTTTTGGATATATCAGGACTTGTGCTTTTTTATTATATAGTTGTTTTGGCTTATATGGAAAAACAAATGTATTAACATGCATTTAATCATTTTTAAGAATTTAAAAAAGAAATTGATTAGTTGTGTCTTTGTCGATACACCACAAATATCTCCAATAATTAAATCCGGACATTAGAAATTGATTAACAAATATGAACAATAGAAAAGACAACAATTTTATTTTACTTTTTTTTAATCAAAGAAAAGACAACAAATTTTAGCATCAAACATATGTAACAGTAACAGTAAAGGACAAGGATACACTTTTTGAGAACAGTCCAAACAATAATTGTACCTAACGTCATGTTAAATGAATTTTTATTAATTTTAATAAACAAGTGAAGAAGGGAGACAATATTTATTTATTGAATTGTTAATTTAATGGAGATGAATCATATTTTAGGATAATATGAACGAGAAAAAAAGAAGAGAATATTAGCACAAGAAGCTAAGTGTGATATTAATTTTTTTTACTAATTATATGTATTGAGTGATACTACAAGAAATAATGTCATTAACAACAACGCAAATTTCTTATCAAATAGTAGAATTTGTTGCTAATTTATGTTTAACAACAAGGAATTTAGCAAGAAAAATATTTACTTATTAATCAGCTCGTCGTTGATTTTAGCATCGAACTTTTTTGTTGCTGATTTTGCTAGAATTTTACTAACGAAAATATTTGTTACCAAAATTTTGGAGGGAACTTTTCAATTATTTTGGCAAGACCAGCAACAAAGTTTTGCAATATTAAAATTTATTTCTTATTATAGCAAGAAAATATTTCATTTCTAATGTTAATTTAAAAATTGCAAAAACTTAAAATTCTTATCCCTTGTTAAATTCGTTGCTAATTACCAATAAATTTACTCTCCTTTCTAATTTTTTAGCTATTTACATAATTTGTTATAGTATAATAAAGAATTTACTATAATTACAATTAGTGACATGTAATAAAATAACAACAAAAATATATAATTGCCATTGTATTTGAGTCATAATTAACTTGTTACCATAAATGTGTCACTAAATATGTATTTTAGCAATTTTACGCACAATTTTTATGATCATTAATAAGCATATTGTGAAGAATATCAAAATTATTTTTATTTAATATATTATATTATTATTTAATATTTTTTCACAAATTACCTTCTGTTGGATGCATTCTTAATTTAATGTAGGCTGGTGCGATTCAAAATTTAGAATATATTATCAAGAAAAATATACTGTTTAATCAAATAATAGAGGGGCTATCATTGACCTAACGAAAGAAGACATGGATACACTTTTGGAATGCCAACGAATAATCTTGATTCATAATTATATCTTGTATAATTACAAATCAAGAATATGTCATCATGTTAATTAATTAATTCTGATTATATAATATTAAGCCGTCCGAAATTATTTCATTATAAATAAAAATATCTACTTGGGGGTGGATGAAGAGATGGTGAAGTTTCCCCCACATTTTGTAAACATAAATTAATATTTCTGTTATTTATTATGCACATAATATTTTATGGAAATATTTATCAAATGTCACTACAAGAAAATGCTTCAATAGCAATGAAAAATTTGATGATAAAATCAACATCAAGCTAATTAGCAAGTAAATTTTTTGTTGCTAATATGTACTATTTAATATGCATTTTAAACAATTCATTGCTTAATTCATTAACAAGTAATTTTTTGTTGCTAAATGTACTTGCAAGTAATTTCTTGTTTAAATATATAAATTAGCAATAAAAATTTTACTAATTAATTAACTTGACACTAATATTTTTCGTTGGAATTGAGCCATTTTCTTGTAATATATAAGCAAATAAACATCAAACACATTTACCATGGGCAACAAAATACCGATCTTATGGATCTTTTGTCAATGCTTAATTACCAATGGGGGAAATTTTCCATTTTTGGTCCCATATTTAGGAACTTTTTTTATTTGGCGTCATTTGTTGCATTTGTCTCACACTTAGTTCTATTTGTTCAATTTTTTCTCCAATTTGATCTCAAACAGTATTTTTCGTCAAATTGTTAACGGAGTCGTCAACTGTGGCAGAGTCTTGCCCCATTAATAGAATTTGATATTTCACGCAACTTTCAAAATTATTATAAGATAAAATTCAATATGTTTGTTATTAAAACACCCGAAGTATATATAAATGAAGAGAGTTCATGTTTTATCATCACATTATAATAATAATTTTCAACGGCGACCATGACACTATATATATATATATATGTATATTCTAAATTAACAGTTATTATATATAAGGTATTTCATTTGTTCAAATGTAATAATTAATCATCAGTAACAAATTAAATAAATAAATAATTCTGTACTTGATATATAACTCAAGTTCGTAATAATTCGCATAAGGAATTCATGTAGGGAAGAATCGAGGGATATGCGGAAATTGTATGAAGTCGAGACAAAAGTTAAACTCTTTTATCTATAAGATAATTATTGCTCCCTCTGGAGCTAATTGAAACGGCAATTTGTCTCCCAAGATATAACGTTTTACAATTTCAAAATAGCAGCACTACAAACTTTGAGACACAACGACCCAAATAATATTTTGGAACTCTCATATTAAACTATACTTGCAAAATACTTTTATGATAAGAATGCTATGAAATGGAGGGCCCATTTATAGAAGTTGGAAATGTTTCATTGAATGGACATGTCCAATCAGAAAGATGTCTTTGAAAGGTTATGACCTTTCATTGAATGGACGCATTATTTCACCAAAAGAACATATCATTTCAACTAAAGGATGCATCGTTTTACCCAAAAGATTTCACCCAATGGACACGTCATTTCAACCAAAGGACACACATTTCCGGTTGATTAGACACGGTCGGATGAGGATTGGGTGTCATCAACCATCGTCCACGTGTCACGAGCTTGTTATGAGTCACACACCGTAACCAATCACTTATCACGATTTAATTCGACATAAATTTATTAAATAAATTTATTATTTAATTCATCATTCACCATTTTTCAACACTTCGTAATGGTATAACCTTATTTTCTCAATTTCTTTTCCAACCAATCTAGGTTTATGGCAATATACAACAATGTTAAATACAGAGGCTATGTTTTGTATTGGTATTTGTATATAGTTGTATTTTTATTGATAGTTGATTATTATGAATATTATTGATTGCTGAATGTTCAGCTATTATCATTTGATGTGCATATGCAATGTTTTCTTGATTGCTTCACATAAAGAAAGAAATTGACTTATATGTAAATTATTGATTGATGATTGTTATTCTATTGTTCTTTTATATTAAGATATATGCAATTATGAATTTGATATCATTTCAATTTTTTATTTTTATTTTTTTGACAAGAAAAATAGTGTACTATAAAAAATATGACATTTGTTATGGTTAATTATCATAATTAGAAGTAAAAAGTCGTGACGAATACAATTAACAATAAGATGATCAGTTACAATTAAGAACCGTAACAAATGTTTATGTCACAGGTAAGACCATGGCAAATGTTGATTTATGTGGTTTTAAATTGTTTCCACAACAGATTTGTTTGACATTTGTAAATAGTATGATTTGTTATGATTTTGAACCCGTAATATTTTACAGTATAGCGAATAATTTAATTTTTAATGGTGATAATTACTCCATTTTTAAATAAATTAAAAAAAATATGCTTGGAGAATTTTCACCATTAAAGCAATCATATGTCGTAATTCATCACGTGATGTCCACAAACACATTCTTTTTTTTTTTTTTTTTTAGTTGAAAACGATGAATTTTATTAATTGAAATAAAGCGGCTACAATCAGTCCTGTCAGTATCAATATTGGATAGAGACAAATACAACAATCATATCGATAATATCACAAACTAACATATACCTTGCTATTACAGCAACAAATAAACCTACTATACAGTAGAAACAATATCACAAATAAACATATTATGCAATAGAAACAAATCATCCCATACAGGTCAAATCCATAACCTCTAGGATCATGGGCTTCAGCTTCACCAACTGAGCAAGGCCTCACCGGTATCCACAAACACATCTTTAAATATTTTATTATTTACAAATCATTTCCTAAGCTATTCTATCTTATCAGGCTATATATATATAGTGAATCTAATATATATGTTCCTCGATAAAGTTATATTATCTATTTATTTATTTAAAATGTGAGAATAAAAAATGTAAAGCTATGGATGCAAAGTCTAAAGTACGTTAGTTGTGGCAAGTTTAAATGTATTGTTGATTATAGTAATTAAGTGGAAAGATTTAATGCACGTTATGTGTCATGTGTTAATAGAGAAAAACATAACTTTAAACGGAAGCAAATCATCAATTGATTGACGGGACATAATCTTTATTATCTAGGGATAATTACACCGCCTGAGGTATATTGTAGGAAAAATAGCATTTTTGGTATCATAAGTTAGGTTATTTTCATTTTTGATTCCATTCGTTACGGGATTGGCACTTCTGGTCCTGTACGGGATTCGTTACGGGATTGGCACAAAAATTCACATTTTTTGTCCCCGTCCACTTCTCCGTTTGTTTTTTAAGTATTTTTGGGTGGAGGGAAAATATGAAATTTCATTTAACTTTTTGGCTAACATCAGTAAATTCCATGAGCTTTTACTAATGGAGTGATCTATTTCTTGGACGGACATAAATAGCATGGGTACTATATATAATTTTTCAAACCGCAGAGGGTTTACATGTAGTCACACTAAACCTCGGTCGGCGGTGTAATTATCCTTATTATTTATTGTAAAAACATATGTATATACATTACTAGAAGAAATATTATTTTTTGTAATGGCTAATTATTATGGTTAAAAGTAAAAAAAAAAAAAGTGTGACAAATACTAATTAACTATGGTTACGCAACACAATTGACCGTTGTTTATGCAAACGAGGCCAAAAAATTAGCACGGCTAAAAACCATAGCAGATATTTTGGCTATAGTTAAAACCATGACAATACTAATTAACCATGATCAAAACTTAATTTTTTGTATCTATTTTATTGACTGTAATAAATAATATTGATTTACCATAGTTTAAAGACGTGGTCATTTATAATGTATGAATATATACCCCATTTTTTTGTATTGCATGTGAGAGCTTTTCATTATAAAGTGAATAAACGTACAAAATTAATGTTTTTATCATCCTATTGTAATATGGCGACATGGCAAGGTGACTATAGTGAATAGTTAATAAGGATTTCATTACCAAAAAAAGCAAAAAAATTATATTATACTTAAAAATCATAGTAAATCAATACCATATGTCATGAACGTCAAACAAATCAAACGCAAAAACTGATTTATTGCCTACAGTTAATCAATATCTGTATGAATTTCACTACAAAAAATAGATTATCATGCATATATAATCTACGCCGATGGTTAATTATTGTGAATTACTGTTTGATAATTGTTAACTTAATGTTTATTTATATCCAAATATTTAATCTTTCACCCCCACCAAAAAAGAAGAAAGAAAAGGCGTACTCCATGTTTAAATAAATATTAAATCAAACTTTATGCTTTGCAAAAAGTATTCATCTTTAAAAGCTATCATTATTTACATATTCATCACGCGATACTTACAAACACATCTCATTTTAATATTAAAATATTTTTGAATTCAGTTCCTAACATTCTTCCACATCGAAATATATATATATATATATATATATTTTATAGTGAATCTGGCATATATTTATTTATTTATTTATTTCAAATGGTAAGAATAAAGAATATAAAGTGCGGCTCTAAAGTCTAAAGTATACATCTTAGCTGTGCATAGTTCCTAAGTGCTTTGTTTGCTTAGAGTAAGAGGAAAGACTTTGTGCGCATTATATTATGTATGTCTTAAGACAACAACAACCAAAAAAAAAAAAAGAATTACATTAACACCAACCGATCTATTGTGTATTTACATAACCATCCTATTTTTTAGAAAATTATACATACATCTACCATAAACATCAACATTATTTACATAAATCACCCTTTTTTTTCAAAATTACAAATATACACCCCCAGAAACGTCAACATCATTACACAAACTACCCCTGTTTTTTTGCTTTTAGGGGTGATTTCTGTAATTAGATAAAAATATTGATGATTTGTGTAAATAAATCATAAATTAGGATGTATAAATATAATTATCCAAAAATAAATAAAGAAAGAAAGAATGACTTCAACCGGAAGCAAATGAGGTATTACAGATATGGATGAACTGTTGGTGGTGGATTTAAGAATTGGAATGTAGGGATAAATCATCAAGAATCCAACATCATACAATAATGCAATTTGATGTCCCAAATTTGTTTAGTTATTAAGTACCATATTCCGTACTACGGTTTTTGTTTCTTTCTTTCTTTTTAAAGAAAAGGGATCACATACTGGGATTAATGCAATTTACTTCCATGTAATATTGGAAATGAGCAAATTATTTACCTACGAAAATAAAATAGCAATTTACCTCCTCATGTTCTTTAAAATGAAGCAATTTTTCATTCTGTATAGGAAGATTAATTGCTCTATTTTAGAAAATACGGGGAGGTTAATTGATTCATTTAGAAAATACAGAAAGATAAATTACTATTTTATTTTTCGTAAGAAGGTAATTTGCTCATTTATAATATCACAAGGGTGTTGTTTGCATTTTCCCCATCACATATGTGTCATGGCATCTTAATTCATACTCACCTATACTTGATGAGTTATTGAAGAAGTATAACTTTTTGGCGAATGCCAAAACATTAGTTGTAGATAAAAGTCATGATAATATTTTGGCCATAGATAAAATTATGATAAATATTAATTAATTGTGGTAAATTTTTAATGGCTTTTAATTTGGAACAGTCGTCTTCAATTTTTCAGTTGCGGTCACAATTTCAAATTGGTCGGCCAAAAAATCCTTCCAAAATTCACACGGGTACTAATTTGGAACGACTTTTGGAACAACATCTTCAAGAAAAAACTTTGGAACGGTTTTTGTAACGATTTTGAACAATTTGTCCGTCCCAAATTGTGGCGGGTTTTATTTTGGAATTAATTTTGTGACAACATCTTGCTATAAACTTATTTTTGAACGGGTTTTATAATGGTTTGTCCGCTCTAAAACTATTTAACTTCTTTTAAATTATGTGATGCCGTCATCCGCACAAATTCGTTCCAAATCGTTACAAAATCCGTTCCAATTTATAACAACCTTTCCCCATTCCAAAATACCCGTTTTAAATCCCGGGTGTTTTTTATAGCGTTAAAACACAAGTTTTTGTATTTGTTTTATTGAATCGTGGCAAATTTTGTTGATTTGACATATATAATTATTTATAATGTAGTGAATAATTCATTCTGTTGTAGTGGGTGGTGAACTAATATTTGATATGACGTGTACCTTTTAAATAATTTCTTCTATTTCTCCTAATTTTTTCATGCACCTTTTTGGTACTCTCGGACACCGTATTGCTATCCTTTTTAGTAAATATTTTTTGAAATTTTAATATTTATGTTAACTCACCCTTATCCAAAGGCATTGATGCGATCGACTACGTCACTTCCCTCAACGTAAATGACTTCATAACGAGAGTAGTGGAGTAATAACGGGATATATTCAATTCAGCACTAAAAAGACTAAAAATTCCCTCATCTGAACCTGAAAAGAAAAGACAAAATATTCAATAGGATTTAAGATATGCGTGTTTTTCATTCAAATTTGAGTAGCACACCGTCCAACTTGACTTGAGACTTGGAACCAAAGCCGTTTAATGACTTTGTACTTGAGAGTTTGGGATGATGACACGTGGGTCCATACAAGTATGGATACTTAGCCTTATAATTACCTTCAAGCTCTTTGGGTAGTGGTACAAAATTTGTTACCTTCATACTAACTTACGAGCTTTTCTTTAGTCTCATTGTTTTAACACTTACCAAATTTAGTCTCATAAGTCACAAAGCTTGTAATTTAAGTTCCAACCACAAATTTCATTAAATATTCAACAGACCACGTGATTTCGTTAAACCAGCGATCAGTTACTTAATGGACTTGTGCTCCCCCCGTTAAATCAATGGTCAGTTACGTAATGGAGCATGTGCAAATCACGTGTTCCCTCCATTAAATATTTAACATAATTTGTAGTTGGGACTAAAATTACAAGTTCTTGCGATTTATGGAACCAAATTTGTTGAGTGCTAAAACAATGAGACAAAATCTCATAGAGTATAAGTTGTCAGACGTAAATTGCAACTTTCCTCACATTAATTTAGACTATTGAACATGCAACTTAAATCTCCGACCTGGATCATAATTATTATTTAACATCCTATCAAATATTATTACTTCTTTTTCTTGCAGCAGCGATGCCTCATTCGACTCTTCAAGAGCCATATTACAAATAAGAATCTACCAAGAAGGTTGAAGAATAGCCGTTGGTAACATTAGGGCAGATTTTAATTTCCTCCTAGTTGACTTATATCCATTTTTAAATAAAACTAATCACATGCAATTTTAGGGAATATATTCTAAACACATGATATATATATATATATGGGTAAATTACATCTACCTCCCTTAAGTTTGGTAGAATTACAAATACCCTTATGAAGTTTATAATTTTTAACCAAAGGTCTGAAATTGACCATTTTGCCCTTGAAGTTTTTATTAAAATTGTAAAAAAAATCAGCCGAGATCAATTGCATTATTGCTCCCCTGTGTAAAAAACTTAAGAAACCTCTTCCTGCGCATTGTAGTCCCAAAAAAAATAAGAATTAAATAAAATAAATAATTCAGTGTATAAGGGCATTTTGGTCATTTGACTCATAAAAATGGATGGGAATGGATTATTTGTTAGACAGTTACAAACCTCAGGGGGTATTTGTAATTTTTTAAACAACGAGAGAATATTTGTAATTATGTCAAACTATAGGGAAAGTAGTTGTAATTTATCATATATATATATTATATATATATAGTTGTCCATGCATCTTGTCCAAAAGGGTAATTATAATTGGAATAGTTTGGCCAATATCATATATTCTTCCTCCAAATTGCATAAGACAGAATTCAAGTTGTAGATGTGGTATCCAATTATTTTCTTTCCAAAAAATAAAACTAGAAATTAGGCTATCGGGAATCAAAGTTTATATATTATATATTGTAACACGAGTGCTTGACAGTTGGCTCTATGCGACCAATTTCATAACTTTATATGTACTAACGACGTTTGCATACTCAATGCATGTGCTTAAAGTTATAAAATAGAAGATTATAAATACTTATAGGTTTGTTTAATTATAAAATAATTTATTTTAATGATCTAATATATTTATTGAGTTTATGATAAGTGAAAAGAATAGTTTAAACTAAAACAAGATTAAGTAAATAAAAATAAACCTTAAATAAAGGGAAAAAAAAAAGTAAGTGAGAGCATAGTAGAAAAGAGAGAAACACTTACTTGGAAATAGGGTTAATTTTGAAAATATATTAAAAAACACATCAAAAGGCTCTTGGTGCTTTATTAATAATAGGGATAGTTACATTTACAATCCCTGGCATATAGTCTATTTATACAAATCACTCATATCTTTTGCATAATTATACAAATTACTCTTGATAGTAAAAAAATAGGAGTAGTTTGTGTAATAATGTCGATACTTTTGAGGAGTGTAAGTGTAATTTTTAAAAAAAATAGGAGTGATTTGTGTAAATGATGCCTCAGTATGCGTATGTGTAATTATTCAAAAAGCGGGGCTGGTTTGTGTAAACAGGCCATAGATTAAAGGGTATAAACGTAATTATCCCATAATAATATAGATGAGGTTGCGGATTAATTTTTATTAGATATGTGGATATTTGTTTTATTTTGAATGAGTTTATTGGTTATAGTTTTGTGGTTATTGAAGGATACATATTAAATTATTGATTGATATTTTTATGTAATAACATAATTATCACTTCTATTTCAAAAAATGAAGAAACGACCACTAGATAGCACCTTTATGAGGATTAATTTCCAAACCTCCTTTTTGCAAATATAGTGATAGGAAACCACAAAAAAAATTTAGATATTAGAATTGTTGGTAAATTAAATTAATTATTTTTAAATAATTAATAGAAGAATAGCCATAATTATTTAATTCCATTAATAGAGATTTTTCACAACTGACCTTGTTTTCCTTATTTTCACCTTGTGTACTTATATACAAATGAAACAAGTTATATTTATGAAAAATATTAATTGACATCAAGATTGTCTCTAATTGTTTCAAATCTAAAAATAACGATGAACATTTGGAAATTGTAATTTGACTCTCATTGTACATGTGCTATGAATTATTCTTTTTAAAATAAAAGCGATGAACTATATCTAACAATGACAACTACAACAATTATATATAATTCATCAATATTGATTAAATAACTATATTTAATTAACACTTACAATTAAAATAGAACAACATCCCACGCGTTGGTGGGATTGAACTCATGAACTTAGAGTCGTGGGGCCTCAAGTTTCAACTTCTCCAATTGAGCTAAGTCTTATGAGCTATCAATTATTCTCAAAAATAAAAATTTATCCACAATATTCTTGTGCACTCATTTTCAATTACTATTTAAATGAAAATTTAGATCCATCATAATTTTCACAAATTAAAATTATCAATCATCTAATTACTAGAAAAAATTTCATCATTCTCTACCTATCAAATGCATGATTAGTTTCTTTTATTTTCTTTCCTTTTTTTTTAAAGGTAATGTGTTGATTTATATATATATATATATATATGTTTCTTATATTCAATAACTTTAAAGCGTGTAATATTATTTTATATACACGCAGGGACGGCGTGCTATAACGACTAGTTATAATTGAAGAGCACCTATTTAGTGTCTCAATTTTTTTTGGTCTATCTTTTTTTTATTTTTTAAATTATTTATATTTTTTTTCTTTTTTTAAACCTCCAATTCTCTCTTTTCCACTCTTCTCTTAATAACTTCCCACAACTTTTATCTTTTTACTATTTTTGATTTATTTAATTAACATGGATATTTTAAAAAGTTAACAATTATGTTATTTATATTTAAAATTAATTGCACACACATTTGGATGTGCCATACACACTAGTATATTATGATTGTTTAGTAATGAAAAGATTGTATTGGTACGTTGAGTTCTGTTTCCATATCTCAACACTCAAGAAAAAATGAATAAATATATTGGATACATTATAGTTACCTTTTCGGGGATTTGTCATAATTATAAATATACTATCGTTGTTGAAAAATTACAAATTCCCCTATAAATGAAAATAATTATGTAGTCCTTAGACGGAGATGTGAAAAGTACTACTTTACCCTTACTGAATTTTTTATTTTTTTCAAAAAAAAGTTTGAGAAAATGTAAAAAAGTCTGAGAGTGGATAAAATAAATAATCAATAGAGAATATTAGTTCATAAAATTATTTTAAAAGTTATAACAAATATATATATATATATATGGTTATAACTTATAATCAGAAGGGCATTTTAGATAGTTCACCATAAAAATTGGATGGAAACCTAACAGAATGAGCACGTTGTTAGACGGACGTTAGATTTAAACAACGAGAAAGTATTTGTAATTATGTCAAATCTTAGAGGACGGTGGCTATAATTTACCCTAAATATATAATTCAAAAAATTATAAAGCACAAATTACATTTTTCCCCCTGTGTTATCAAAATATTGCTAAAACCTCCCCTGCATTTTGGAAATAGGAAAAAAAAACCTAGTATTTTGTAAAATCCTGCAAAAAAGTCCCTCCCCGTTAAAAACCAACAGAGAGTGTGTAACACGCGCCCATTGTGCGACTGAGCTTTGTTTTTTTTTTTACCTTTTTTAGGGTTATTTTATAGTACAAATGTCCATTTTGCCCTCTTCCTTTGTGTATTTAAACATATTTTAATAAATTAATATTATTGATTAATTTAAATTACTATTTAATTTGAATATATGTTAATAAATTATATTTATTTCTGAAATATATTAATTAAATATCAAAATACCGAAAAATGTATAAACTTGTAATATTTAAAAGTTCAATTTTTGAATTAAAGATCACAATACAAAAAATGATATACTAAAATTTATTTTTTTAGATATTTATTTAAATATAAATAAATATTAACTATAAAATTATATTAATAAATAAATTAAATTATTATTTAGTCTAAATACTATTTTAATAAATTATATTAAATTTAAAATGATATTTTTATGAACTAATTTATTAAATATATATACATAAATTATACTATTAAAGAAATAAATCATACTATTAAACAATATTTATATTTCATTTTTTATATAAATATAAAGTAATTTTTTGGCAACCATCGCCGCCACCGCTGCCCAGATAACCCTCGGCAACCACGGTCGATAGTCGCCCAAATCAGTCTTGGGCGATCGCCGACTACGGTCGCCTATGTTATGGGGTAACATAAATATTTTATTTTTTTATATAATTTGTTTTTATAATTTGTAATTTTAAATATGAAATATAATAAAATCGATTAATTCTAGATCTTTGATTTTTAATAAATTTAAGATCTAACAGATGACATGAATTGATTAGATCCTACGATTTTAATGCAATAAAAAAAAGATTCAACGGTCATTAAAAAGGAAATAATATAAATATATAAAGGCATAACGGTTATTTATCAAAAAATTAACGCCGTCAGATTTAATTAACGATAAAGGACAAGTGTGCAAAATTTTTACAAAACACAAGAGATTTCGTGCATATTCTTAAAAATATGTGGAAATTTTTAACTGACTTTTTAAAATACAGGGTGTAATATGCCATTTATCCTAAAAGAAGTATGCAATTTAGGTTGTCTCATGATCCAGAAATCTTCCGTGTTGGAAAGATGCATGAAAAGCAGAGCCCATACAATAGAAATAGAAGGCTTTTGACGACGGCGGAGCCATCTCAGCGGCACGTACGCCTCGACCGGCGCCACCACGTTGTTCAAGTACCCAACCCCACGCGGCTGCCCCGTGCTTTGCGTTGTTTCTTTCTTTACAAGACTTTTCATGCATGCCTTTGTGAACAATTCAATCTATTTTCATATGTTTCACCCCCACATATCCAAATTTGCTTATAAAGATTACAATGAAATCTTTTCCTCATCATATGTAGATATATTGTGCGATGTGATTGGTGTCCTATTGTAAATCTAATTCTTTAACTTTATGATTTTGTATTCTAGAAATGGAGCCGCATACACATGCCAGGAGTCTGGACTGAAATTTCTGTTGCATATTCTATTCCATTTTTTATTCATTCAACATACACATGTTATGTGTATACAGATGATATTATGTATTTTATTTTGGAAATATTTATAGACATAGCGTGTATATTTTATACGAAAATACCATAGACCATACAATCACCCCATTTTACCTGCAATTTCAAGTTTTATACAAAAATTTCGTATATAAAATCAAATTTTATTTATATAATTTGTGAAACTACCGTTGTACGAGAATCGAAACATCTCTCCATGCGTAAAACTAGCTAGAAATGGGTGGCTTTTTATATGATTATAAGTTAATGTAGAACAAGAGGCATATATATTTTGGGAGTGTTTGGATAGTTCTTTAACAGCGTAATTTGATGGTGAAATTTCAAACGATCATAATTTTCCATTCGAAAGGAGAAATGGGGCATTTCGATCGTCTTCTTGAGGAGAATCCAACTCTCACCACTAATTGTCATGAGGGGCCACCATTCTTCGTTAAATTCATCATTTTGATCACCATCGCATGTTTTCTCTAAATTGTTTATTTTCAGTCGATTTTAATTAATTTTCATATTTTCTATAGGGTTTAATTGTATTTATTGTCCCGTATATAAGAGGGTAGCAAAGCAAGGATACTAATTATATGGGTAGCAAAATTGTCTTATAATTGAAGATCTCTTTCAAATTTTATAACTCTGGAAATCGAATTTTCGAAACTTGCTGGAATTTGATGACATGGACTAAATTAGGGCTCATAAAATTGGGGCTTTTGCCCACTGTTTTTTTCTTTTAAATAAATAATGTCACATAAGCAATTATATGAAAAAAAAAAAAAAGAAGAAAGATACTAAACTGGATATTTTGTTTATCTCTTCTCTATCATATAAACAATTATATATATATATATATACATATACATATATATAAAAAGGTCAATCCCCCAACCCCTGCCCTTCCTCACCTCCCTCGCCTTTGGGCGACGGTCTAGGCATTGCCGTCGATCCCCTCTGCGGGGCAGCGATGAGGGGGGGGGGGGGTCAATTCTTTTAAAATTTGTATTGTATAATAATTTTATTGTATAATTATATACAATTTGTTTTTGTCAAGCCATTGCTTAACTCGATTGTTTATCTAGAAAAACAGTCAACACAATTCTCAATTTACCAACCCAAATTTAGTCCACATCATCAAATTCCAGCAATTTTCGAAGTCCTTGAATTGCAAAAATTATTTACTTATATGTCAATCTTGCTACCCTTATAATTAGTGTCATTATTTTGCTATCCCGTCTTATATAGAGGACAGTTGATACAACTAAGTTTTTTCTATAGTTATCGTTTGAGCATGATATGTTACCTGATTATTGCTAAGATGTTAGATTATTTTCGGACCGAAATTTATGAGCTTTTGAGATTGTCCAAAATTTAGCCCATTTCAGATCTATTTTACGTAGATTACGACTCTTTCTTTCAAATAATTGCAAACTCTGTTACGAGAATCATTCAACAATAAAATATATATTGTGTTTACTTCAAATTTGAATTCCCATAATATTGGAGACATATCTTTCTTATTTTCAACTTCTATCGCTCATTACAAATCTTTTTTATTTTGAAAAATGTGAAGCTTGGAACACGATTTTGAAATATTAATTCTTTTCGACATATTTTACTGATATATGAACCAAACTATCTATCTCGCTCGACATAACAATAAAAAGTATTAGTCATTTATTTTGGAAAATGTGATAATATGGGTACGTGACCAAAAAAATATCAATTCTTTTTAAACATACATACTTTAGAATATTTCAAAGGTGAAAAGCATTTTCTTACAACTCCCACTTTAGAAAAGAGCCAACCAAGTGAAGAAAACAAGAAAGAAGAAGAAAACAAGAAAGAAGTACGTAGTTGTGTAGGCGTGGAGACAATTTTCTAGTCAAAATTACCTTGCAAATGCTGTTCCAAACTTGTCGCCAATAACTAAACACCACATTTGTTTAAAAATAAAAAATAAAAAAATAACAACAACAACAAATTAGAAAAAATATTAATATTGCTTATGATTTCAATTGACTTTGAACTAAAATTGTGGTATATAATTATTATTATTCACCATGAAAACAATTTTTGTTATGATTATGAGCCATAACAAATATTCTTGTCATAATTTTTAGCCAAGGATAAATGCAATTTACTCTCCTATGATATTAGAAATGAGCAAAAAACCTTCTATGATAAGGGGTAATTTGTTTCATTTCTCAACACACAAAGAGTTAATTTGCTAATTATTTTTTCACAAGGAGGTTTTTGCTCATTTCTTATATCACATAAGGGTAATTGCATTTATCCCCTTTTAGCCATGACAAATGCACAGCCACACTCGTAAAATCACGGCCAACAACCAATGTGTGGCCATGGTTATTGACTTATTACTATTACTATTTAGTTTTAACTATGGTTATGAGTCATAACAAATATTTTTGACATGATTTTTAACTATGACAAATGCATTAGCCATACTCATAAAAATCACGACCAACAACCGCTGCATAACCGTAATTATTGACTCTTTATTACGATTATTTAATTTTAACTATGATAATTAATTATAATTAAATATTATATTCTGCTGACACCACCAAATACTAATTTTCTTGAGAGAGAGAGAGAATTTGATAAAAATGAGAAGAAACAGCTGGTGGATACATCCAAAGCAAGAAAGCAGCACACAGAATTGTTGTCTCAGTTCTTAGCATTCTTGGATATGTGTATTGATATATAGACCACACAAAATACAACTGGCCGTCCGATCAATCTAGTAGCTATCTCCCTTTGACCTCCTTTAATTAATAATTAATACTTGTTGATTAATTATTTTTGTTAATGTAATGAATGAATGAGTTAGATAGTGCGGAAAATTGTGTATTACAAAGTCGAGGCAAGAGTTAGACTCTTTATCTTTAAGACAATTATTGCCCCGCTCTGGTGCTCACGGAATTGGCAATTTGTCTCCCAAGATACAACGACTTTATATCTCAAAGTAGCAGCACTGCAAACTTTGAAAAACGGCGAACCAAATGATATCTTGAAACTCTCTTGCTAAACTCTAAAATGCTTTGTATGCTTAAGAATGCTATGAATAGTTGAATGCTTGAATAATGCCATGAAATGAAAATGGGAGATCTATTTATAGGAGTTGGAAAAGTGTTTCGTATGGATATGTCCAATCAGAAAAGATGCCTTTGAAAAGTTATGACCTTTCAACCGAATGGATGCATCATTTCACCCAAAGGACATATCATTTAACTCAAATGGATGCATCCTTTAATCCAAAGGACATACCATTTAACTCAAATGGATGCATCCTTTTATCCAAAGGACATACCATTTCACACAAATGGACACGTCATTTCATCCAAAGGGTTTCACCCAATGGACATATCATTTCAACCAAAGGATACACCCATTAGGTTGATCAGACACGACCGGATGATGATTGGGGCCCATCAACCATCATCTACGTGTCACGAGCTGTCACAAGCTATCACGAGTCCGTTATGTGTCACACATCGTAACCAATCACTTGTCACGATTTATCCTTTAATTTATCATTCACCATTTTCCAACAATCCCCCACATGAATGAAAATTAATGCATATGAGCATGCAGACACTCAAGAGAGTTTCAACCGAGAAGTCATTGCATCAGGATAGGTAGTTGGTGGCTTTGAACCTTCCTTAGGAGAATACCATCGGATTTACTTGGCTAATCAGTGAACATGATGTCTTGAACTGTTCAGCCGTTGGTGTAAACCAAGACAATGGTACCCCACAATGCCTTCTCTAATATCTTTGGTTCTCACAGTTGAGTCCGTTTTGGCCCTGGACTCCATCTTGGATTCATAAGTGTTTTACATTTGAAGCGGCCCGTCTTCACACTTATATAGGTGATCTCCTATAATGTTCTTGACTTAGAATAGGAATCATTAAAAGCTTATAGCTTAACCTCTACCCTTTACTGACAGCACTTTTGTCATAGGAATGGGAAGGAGTAAAACTCCAAGTGCTTTCCACAATCTTTATAACTTAGTTGTCCCATTGAACCAAGATCTTGGGATCTCCAGTCAACAAGGTTGGGTTACCGCTATAAAGATTTAATTGGCGGGTTTTAATCCCATTCCCCTCGACGAACAGTATACTTGATCTCGAGAAAGGCCTTTCGTTAATGGATCCGCTAAATTATCCTTTGACTTTATATAGTCAATAGATATGATTCCATTAGAGATCAACTGTCTTATGGTATTATGTCTTCGACGTATATGTCTAGACTTACCATTATACATACTGCTTTGTGCCCTTCCAATAGCCGACTGACTATCACAATGTATCACAATTGCAGTCACTGGTTTAGTCCAACAAGGAATGTCCTCCAAGAAATTACGAAGCCATTCCGCTTCTTCTCCAGCTTTATCTAAAGCGATAAACTCAGATTCCATTGTGGAACGAGCTATACACGTTTGTTTTGAGGACTTCCAAGACACTGCACCACCTCCAATGGTGAATACATAGCCACTTGTGGACTTAGTATCTTTAGTATCGGATATCCAATTGCATCACTATATCCTTCCAACACCGCTGGATATCTCGTATAATGTAGCCATAGTTGGAAGTGTATTTTAGGTATCGAAGGACCCTAATTAACCCCTTCCAATGACCTTTGTTAGGGTTACTCGTAAATCTACTCAGTTTGTTTACTGAGTGCGCAATATCAGGACGAGTGCAATTCATGATATATATCAAACTACCAATTATTCTTGAGTATTCAACTTGACATTCGGGTTCACCTTTGTTCTTGGCTAAGTGTAGACTTAGATCTACAGGAGTCTTAGCAGGTGGACCGTCGTAAGCCTTGAACTTTCTAAGCACAGTCTCTATATAATGAGACTGTGATAAGACCAGTCCGTCAGACGTTTTAGAGATCTTAATCCCTAGTATCACGTCTGCTAAACCCATGTCTTTCATATCAAAATATTTTGTTAACATTCCTTTGGTAGTCAAAATGACGTCACGACTACTTCCCATTATCAACATGTCATCTACATATAGACATACTATGATAAAGGAGTTGTGAGTGCTTTTCACATATACACATTTATCACACTCGTTGATTTTGAAACCATTTGACAACATCGTTTGGTCAAATTTTTCATGCCATTGCTTAGGAGCTTGTTTAAGCCCATACAATGATTTGACGAGTCTACAGACCTTCTTCTCTTGGCCAGGAACGACAAACCCTTCAGGTTGTTCCATGTAGATCTCTTCATCTAATTCGCCATTCAAGAATGCCGTTTTAACATCCATTTGATGTATTTCCAAATCATACAGTGCAGCAATAGCTATAAGCACTCGAATTGACGTCATTCTAGTAACTGGTGAATATGTATCAAAGAAGTCAATGCCTTCTTTTTGTTTGAATCCTTTAGCTACCAACCTTGCTTTGTATTTATCTATAGATCCATCAGCCTTGTACTTCCTTTTCAGAATCCATTTACATTCCTAACGGTTTGCCACCAGGAGGGAGATCCACCAACTCCCAAGTATGGGTTTGCATAATGGATTCAATTTCATTGTTGATAGCCTCTTTCCAGAATGGTGCTTCTGGACTTGACAATGCCTCATTGATTGTCTTTGGTTCATTTTCTAACAAATAAGTTAAAAAATCGGGACCAAATGATTTGGCTATTTTAGCCCTCTTGCTGCGTCTAGGTTCTTCATCCTTTTGAAGATCACCATTTGCATCTTCATAGGTTCTTTTCCTAGAACTCTCTTCTTCTTTCCTCTCATTGCAAGGAAAGATATTTTCAAAAAACACAGCATTCCTTGATTCAATGATTGTATTTTCATGTATATCAAGGATCGTTGACTTGTGCACTAGAAAGCGATATGCACTACTGTTATTTGCATATCCAATGAATATGCAATCAACGGTCTTTGGGCCTATTTTTACTTGTTTAGGCTTTGGTACTTCTACCTTAGCCAAGCACCCCCACACTTTAAGATACTTGTAGGAAGGTTTATGACCTTTCCAAAGTTCATAAGGAGTTTCATTTCTATCTCTGTGTGGTACTTTATTAAGAATGTGATTTGCTGAAAGAATCGCTTCCCCCCACAGGTTTTGGGGTAAGCCTGAACTTATCAACATAGCATTCATCATTTCTTTGAGAGTACGATTCTTTCTTTCAGCAACGCCATTCGATTGAGGTGAATAAGGAGCAGTAGTCTGATGAATTATGCCAAATTCTGAACAAAATTCATCAAATGGAGCTCCATATTCGCCACCTCTATCACTGCGTATGGCTTTTATAGTTCTGCTAAGTTGATTTTCAACCTCATTCTTATAAAGTTTAAAGGCCTCCAACGCCTCATCTTTACTTCTCAACAAGTATACATAACAGTATCTTGTGCAATCATCAATAAAAGTAATAAAATACTTTTTCCCACCTCTAGTTTGCACAAACTTTAAATCACATATATCAGTGTGAATTAATTCTAGAGGTGATGTCTTTCTTTCGACAGATGGAAATGGCACCTTGGTCATTTTCGCTTCAACACAAATTTCACATTTGTGTTCAGTATTTATTGCAAACGAAGGCAATAAATTCAAACTTACTAATCTTCGTAGAGTGTTAAAATTAACATGTCCTAATCTGACATGCCATAAGTCACAACACTCAATCAAGTAAGTAGAAGCCGTAATTTTATTGCTTTCAAAATTACGCATTACAGTCATTACATTCATCTTGAACAACCCATTCTCGGCATATCCTTTTCCTATAAACTGGTCGTTCTTTGTAAGTACAAATTTGTTGGACTCAAACACTACTCTAAACCCACTCTTCACTAATAGTGATCCAGACACTAAGTTCTTTCGGATGTCTGGAACGTGCAGCACATCGATCAGAGTGAGTTCCTTTCCTGAGGTCATCTTTAGTACCACCTTGCCGAGCCCAACAATGTCGGAAGTCATTGCATTTCCCATAAACAACTTCCTCCCATTGACTGGTGTGTAAGTGGAGAACATACTCTTGTCAGAGCAAATGTGGCGGGTAGCGCCAGTATCAATCCACCACTCTCTCGGGTTATCTACCAAATTGGCTTCAAACACCATGGCCGAGAGGCTAAGTTCTCCCAAATCTATAGGTACAGACTTGACCTCAGAAACATGCGCTTGATTTCTCTTAGGGAGTCGACAATCCTTAGCCATATGATTAGGTTTGCCACAGTTGTAGCAATTTCCTTTTATCATTTTGGCCTTCCCCTTTTTCGACTTATAATCAGCGCGCTTTCGTTTGTTGCTAGCATTTCCATTTGATTCCATCAAATTTGCCTTGGCCTCAATTGTAGCCTTTTAGATTTGAATTCAGACAATCGATTGTCTTCTTCTATCCTCAGTCTGACAATCAAATCCTCAAGCCCCATTTCCTTCCGCTTGTGCTTCAAGTAATTTTTGAATTCCTTCCATAGCGGAGGTAGCTTTTCAATCATAGCAGCTACTTGGAAGGATTCACTGAGCCTCATTCCTTCCGCATGTAGATCATGCAAGATCATTTGGAATTCTTGGACTTGGCTCATTACCGTTTTGGAATCCACCATTTTGAATTCCAAGAACTTGCCGACTATGAATTTCTTCAAGCCGGCATCCTCCGTTCGGTATTTCTTTTCCAAGGATTCCCAAAGGGTTTTTGCAGTCTTGGCTGAGCTATACACGTTGTATAAATTATCGCTCAAGCCATTGAGGATATAATTTCTGCATAGAAAATCCCCATGACCCCATGCATCAAAAGCAACCCTTTGTTGGGTATCATTCTCCCCCTCAGAAAACAACGGGGGCTTCCTCACTTAAGAACCTTGCTAGGTTCAACGTAGTGAGATAGAACAACATCTTTTGATGCCATCTCTTAAAGTCATTACCTGAGAATTTCTCCGGTCTTTCTCCTTGGGCAGCAATCGGTTGTGGCACATGTGGTTGGACAACCATAGTAGCCGGATTAGCAGCAGCAAATCCAGTTGCCATAGCTGGATTGGTAGCAGCAGACTCACTCGCCATAATACACAATGACAAATATTGTCTTAAACTTGTAATGAATGAATGAGTTAGATAGTGCGGAAAATTGTGTATTACAAAGTCGAGGCAAGAGTTAGACTCTTTATCTTTAAGACAATTATTGCCCCGCTCTGGTGCTCACGGAATTGGCAATTTGTCTCCCAAGATACAACGACTTTATATCTCAAAGTAGCAGCACTGCAAACTTTGAGAAACGGCGAACCAAATGATATCTTGAAACTCTCTTGCTAAACTCTAAAATGCTTTGTATGCTTAAGAATGCTATGAATAGTTGAATGCTTGAATAATGCCATGAAATGAAAATGGAGATCTATTTATAGGAGTTGGAAAAGTGTTTCGTATGGATATGTCCAATCAGAAAAGATGCCTTTGAAAAGTTATGACCTTTCAACCGAATGGATGCATCATTTCACCCAAAGGACATATCATTTAACTCAAATGGATGCATCCTTTAATCCAAAGGACATACCATTTAACTCAAATGGATGCATCCTTTTATCCAAAGGACATACCATTTCACACAAATGGACACGTCATTTCATCCAAAGGGTTTCACCCAATGGACATATCATTTCAACCAAAGGATACACCCATTAGGTTGATCAGACACGACCGGATGATGATTGGGGCCCATCAACCATCATCTACGTGTCACGAGCTGTCACAAGCTATCACGAGTCCGTTATGTGTCACACATCGTAACCAATCACTTGTCACGATTTATCCTTTAATTTATCATTCACCATTTTCCAACAGTTAAGTTAATGGGTTCACCATAATTTGATTGGTATTAATCATAAGCTCACTCAATGTGTATACACATAATCAAGATTTTTTTTATTGTATTTATTTATTTAAATAATTATCAGAACTGGTAAAATATTTTAAAGAACAATCGATGATTGAAAACATGATTATTTTGTGGAAGAAATAAATCTATTTGAGGACATGAATTTAAGTAAACACATATTATGTCAATCAAAATTAGTTATTTTAACATCCACGACAAAAAAGAAAATTATTATGTATATTATAAGTCATTACGATTTAAAAATCATGGCATGTCAATATTATTTACCATAACGAAACAAAATCGATGTGAAAAATTATTTCACCACGAGAAATCAACATTTGTCATAATTTGTATATATAATTAGTGTTTCCGTCTCGTTTGCAAAACTAACGGTCTGTTCCCGTTGTGCTTAATTTATATTAATTATAATTTCTTACGTCTAACCATGATAATCAAGCATAGTAAAAAAAAATGCATATCTTCTTGTGACTCTCACGTCCATACATAGTACATGGGAAAAATGCAAGCAACTCACCCGAAATATTGCAAATGAGCAAATTACGTCCCTATAAAATATAAAAGTATGAAAAATGCAATTTACCCCCCCCCCCCACCTGGGCATATTTTGTACTAATAAAATAATATAAATTTAATATAATAATATATATTATTTATAAAAGTAATATTATATTTTAAATATATTAATATATATATGTTATTTTTAAAAATAATATATATATACACTTTCCTTCAAACCGCCGACCGCCCTCTCCTCACCTCGGCCCGCCGACCACCACCGTCGCCCTCTCCCACACCTCCGCCCGCCTGCGCCCCCTCCTCCTCCTCCTCTCCCCCCCCCCCCTCCCGCGTCGCGCCCCTTCCCTTCCCCCCACCCCCAATCGCACCCTCTCCCCTCCGCCCCCTGTCGCGCCACCTCCTCGCAGCCGCTCCCAGATCGCAGCCCCCCTCGTCGTCCTCCCAATCCGCCGCCGCCCCCTTCCCCCCGTTGCCCCCTCCCCCTTCCCCAGCCCCCCGACCCAGATCCGCCACCTCCTCCCCCTCGCCGACCCAGATCCGGCCGCTTCCCCAACCCTCCGCCCCTTCCCCTCCTCCACCTGGCATCTCTCTCTCTCTCTCTCTCTCTCTCTCTCTCTATATATATATATATATATATATATTATATGTTATATATATTATATTACATTATATATATTCAAATTTGATTATATATATTATATATAATTTAATTATTATTTATTTAAATCTAAAACCGTCGATTTAAATTAGATCAAATCTACACCATTGATTTATTAGTTAAATTTGGACCTTAGATTGAAATCAAGATCCAACGGTTTTTAAATAAGGGCATAATTGTCATTTTAAATTTTAAATTAAAAAAATAAAAAAATAATGAAAAAAGCAGCGCGTGCCATTCACGAAACGCGTCAGGGGTTTTTTGCTTCATTTTTGAAAACATAGGGGGGTAAATTGCTGTTTTATTTTACACAGGGGGGTAAATTGTTCATTTCCCCTAACACAGGGGGGTAAATTACATTCAACCCAAAAATAAAATAGTAATTTATCTCCCTATATCTTTTAAAATGAATCGATTTACCTCCTTGTGTTTTTCAAAATGCGTCAATTCACCTCCCTAAACAGAGACGTAAATTACTCCATTTTAAAGAATATAGGGAAATAATTGTTATTCTTTTTATAAAGGAGAATTTATTCACTTACAATATCACGATAAATTAAATTAAACCCTGTAGTACGTACAGCTAATTAAAGTAGCCGAGCATCTTGGGAGGAACCGACAAGAGCTACGGAAAGAACAGCTGTTGGAATCGACACAAGACTACATAAGCTAGTTAGACGTAGTATCCAACAATTTTAACAGACTGTTCATTCAAACTTTGTTACTTCTAGTTTGTCGTGAAAGGAGGAGTCGCAACATTTGATACGACGAAAATCCTAAATATTAACGCAGCAGACCACATACTCTAAGTCCTTTTTTATTCAGTTAGAGGAATCACAATTTAAACCTCAAACATTTTTCGAAATAAAGTTGTTTTTAACCCATACAATTAATTACATGCTCATTTCCTCGTAATTGCCGACCAATTCCTATTAGTCCGTTCAAAACTATTGGATTCTGAAAACGTCTACAATGGTTCCATTTAACATGTTTGCGTAAGTCTTGCTTTAACCATACTCACAAAAACTAAAACTAACAAATCGATCAGTTCTGCCCGAACGTCCAAATGACAAATGTAAGACATAAATTCCTACATTTAACATCATTTTCAACCAAGTCAATGTTTTATTACAAACTCCATGATATCACACACTGCTCTCAATCTTCAGACATGTGGCTGATTTTGATCAAGAAAGAGAGAGAGAAGATAAATAAATCAAAGTCAAACGTTGGAATTTTAGAAGCAAGAATAATAATAGCTGCAAGAAAGAGAAAACTGAAACTTATGTACAAAACTATAATGATAATCCCTGTCTGAAACCGATCTCCTCTACTCCAAACTACTACTACCTAACCTTCTCTTTTCTGCCAGCCAATCAGAAACCGAGGACAGTACATATCGACGACCACAACCCACCAACCAACCAACCAACACCTTTTCCTCATTCAAATTTCACCAAAGAAAGAAAAATGGTGGGGAGGTGGGGCCCCCACATATCAATCCCCCACCTTACAGTGTGTGTAACTGTGTGTGTTTTTCTACCTATGCAGCCGACCAAACCCCAACTATAATCAACTAACCATCGCCAAACCCCTGTTGGTAAATTCCATTTTACTATGTACAACAAATGCAGTAATTCCCAGCTCATAACACCATCCAAGAAGCAAAGAATATGCCGACCAACAAATTCAAACTTCTAACATCCTTTGTATATATGATCCTTTCCTTATATTCAAGAATAAGATTTGATCAGTCCCAAGTTGTATAGGTTCCTCCTCACGAGGCTCCCGATCGACAGCAGCATCGCCCCACCGCCGCCCATCGTGGGCTCGTCTCGTTCGCCCTTATGGTGATAGATCAATGGCAATTCCTTTACTTTCAAATTACTCAAACCGATGTTCTGTCGAACGGATTCGATGATCTTGGGATCGGCTGGATTCCCGACCGCGTCTGTCACATAGAAAACGTTTAGTGCTGAGTCCATTCTTGTGGATATCTCGGCCCTCGTTACGTTTAGGCCGTTTTCTCGGAAGGTTCGTGTTACGTCAGCCAGGAGACCTTTTCTATCGGACGCACAAAGCTCAAGCCTCACGCCCTGCGATCAGACAAGAAAATTCTGTTAAACTAGATAACCTAACGAGATACGTGTCGAATGTAAACATAAATGATTCTTTTCGGATATTGGAATCGAACAAGTACAGTACCTGAGATGCCCTTCTTTCGATCGCAGCTCGTAGACATAGAATCACACGCTGCTTTTCGGCCTCCGAACTGATAGGAGTTCCATCCATGTGCTTGATGAAAAATTCCTGAACAAAATTCATAATACCGTAAGCAAATTTCACTTCTAACATAGCAATCAAACACAGTTTGCTGAAAGCTAAGGGAATATATACCAAGGATGCTCTATCTCCTGATGTGTCGACGGTGGCATGAAAAATGACATACTCCATGTCCGTCAACGTGCAAACCACATCAAACAGAAGCTTCGTCCGATCCTTGCAGTGAATGTTTACAACAGAATAATCCCTCTGCAGATAATTCTGGACCGAAACAACAGGGCAATCATCGCAAGTCTTGATGATGGGATTCCTCTCATAATCGCGATCTGCAAACATCATCTGATGAAGCCTCCTCTCGGTATGTGTCACGGCCAATGAAACAGAGGTTTTGGCACTTCGAATGTCGTTATCCCCCTTGAGCACATTCCTCAGCATTGCCTCGATAACGTCCAACTTCTGGGAGTCTGCAATGGAGGAGCCCGACTCGTTATCCTTGAGGTAAATCAAGGACGCGATTCGACCATTGTGAGTCCAGCCCTTGGCATCCACCACATTGCAGTGTAAATTAGACAACACTGCAAAAACCTCGGACAAAAGGCCGACTCTGTCCGTGCCGGTCAATTCCAGTGCGGTTAAGCCGTCAGAACTTTTCGATCTACCGTAGTGAGCTGTCTCAAGAGACTGCAATTGCAAAGCCAGATACATGTTATAAAAAATCAAATTATTAAAAATTAAAAACACACACACACATTTAAGGGATGATGATCATCACCTGCTCAATGTAACTCAAAACGCTCTCATCAGTCAATTTGTTGCCATTCAGATCAGTAACATGGAAAACTGCATATGAATGAAACCGCAGATTCAGAGTTAGCGACTTGAAAGCATATTAAAACCCGTTAATTCGTTCAAGATTAAGTCGCTACAACTAATAAAAATCATAGCTAAAGAGCACCAGCACGGCGGCGCGTGCGAGCCACTCACCATCCATGAACCACCGGCCATCGGACGAAATGTAAGCCTTCTTGATTGACAGATTCAAATCCGTCAAAACCTGAACTGCTTCGAGAAGAATCCCGTGTTTTCTTGCGCTATCAATCTGTCAAACAAAATAATTAAAAAACAATTAGAACCCAAAATATTTGATTAAATTAAAATAACTGGGTCTTGATTGATTCCAAGAAGGTGGCGTACCATGACTCGGGTGGCGTTGGAACAGCCGGCATTGTCGATCATGACCCTGCAAGACGTCGACGGTGGAAGAGTCAGAGGAAGGACATTCTTGGAATTTCAGAAAAATCTCAGAAAGTTTTAGGGGTTAAAATTCAAATACGTGTTCTCCGGGGGTCATAGAACAGTCAATTTCACGAATTGGATAAGGAGACAGAGTCAAGAAGTAACTTCCGAGGAAAGAAAAGGTTGTCGTAGATCAGTTACTTAAATTCGATTAGTGTGAGAAAGAGAGAGGTAAATCGTCACTAATTCGACAATGAGTGGATAAGGGGAAACTTATCAAAATCTCATCAGAAAAAATCAAATCGCAGACAAATTTGCGGGCAAAGATTTATCCGGGTTGAAGAGAAAAAAGAAATTTTACGAGAATAAATCAACGAAAATTCGATGAAAAAGGAAAAGATTTGCAGTTCGGAAGAGCGACAAATATAATGTTTTTCTCGATTTTCCGATCCCGGAACAATATAATGTGAAAATTGCAAGTTCTTGGCACTTAGCAAGAACAGAATTTGAAGAAAACCCAGAAAAGGTTTTGGCGTTTTCATGAAAATTAGAGAAAACCCAGAAGTTTAGAGACATTATTCACATCCGGAGAAGCAAAAACGAAAACATTATAGGGGAAAAACGAACAAAACATCCGTCAAAACAACATGAAAAGAATCAAAATAAAAGAAAGAAGAAAACCAGTATTATGGTTTCTTCAAACAGAGGGCCAAAAACACAAAAACCACACACAGAACACACAGTGAAAGAGGAACACTACAGACCTGGGGGTAGACATTCGAATAATAAGCTTTTCGTATTCATCTAAGTACGTCGGCCACTCCATAATTCTCCTTCAACAACAACAACAACTAAACCTCTGTCTGAAGAACAAGAGAGAACGGGAGAGATTTCTCTGTGCCTGTCCTCTCTCTCTCTCTCTCTAAAAATTTCTTCCTTGTTGTGGCACTTTCTCTCTCTAAATATGGACAGAACACTGCATGATGCTTTTGCCTTCCCTCTTTCCTGAGGGAGAAAGAGTATTTATATATACATATTGTTTTTTTCTTTAATTACTATTACTTTATTTTTCTTTTTTATTTTTTATTTTTATTTTTCTCCGAGAACTGTGTTACAATGTCGAGGCGACGAGGCCACGCCTCTACGAGAAAAAGGCATGGCTTATCACATGCGAAGCTGACCGTGTAACCTGACCGGGCTGACCGGATTTCCAGACAATAATATCTCTCCTTTTCCTTTTTGTTCCTTGGTTTCTCAGTAACATTCCATTTTAAAAATATAACTCTTTTTTCTTTTTTTTAATTTTTCAATTTTGTGTTTTCACCTCACTCTTAAGTCAACTAGGTTTATGTTGACACGTGTCTTCGGACCCAGAAGATGGGGTTGGTGGTTCGGATTGCCAGGCTGGACGCCACGTCGGATGGTGAGTTTTGTGCTTTGCTTGCAATCGACTCAATGGAGACTGTTGATTGGTTGGTGAGAGGGCTGGAACTGTTACTTTTACTGGAATTAAAATTTTGTCCAAATTTTGCTATTTTTTTCGGTGTATTATACAAAGTTATATTGCTTTTAATATTTAAATTAGGGTAAATGCTACGGTTGATCCCTTAAGTTTTTATTAATAATTGCTTAGTCCCTCAAATTTATTTTTTAATTTTAGCATTTTTAAATTTTAGTGTTTATCTCATTTGGTCCATTTGATCATTTTCGACAAAAATATGACCGAATTTTAATTTTTTGGAGGATAAAATAGTTACTTTTAATTTAATTTTCTCACTTTAATTATGTCAAAAATTACCAAAACATCTATATGATTTACTTATTTTTTTCGTTTTGTCCCTAAAGGACATATTTCAGTTAATAATACGACGTTTTAAACTTTCAAGTGAGATTCGAATCAAATGATTTCTGAATTTAAAAATATTTTTAAAAAATCAAAGATTAAATTAAATACTAGAATAAAAAAATTAATAAGAATGGCATGACACATATTCATAACATTAGGGATAATTACATGTACATTTCCTGACTTATGGTCAGTTTACATAAATTATCTATATTTTTTGAATAATTACACATACACCATCTAAAATTATCGATATCATTTACACAAATCATCCCTTTTTTTTAAAAAATTACACATACACACCCCAAATACGTCAATATAATTACACAAACTATCCGTTGTATTTTGCTATTAGGGGTGGTTTCTATAATTATGCAAAATGCATGAGTGATTTGTACGAACAGACCATAAATCGGGATCGTAAATATAGTTGTTCAAAATATTTATTGTGTGCATGCTTAATTTAGTTAAATTAAATTTAACCAAACTAATTTCTTAAGAAGATAATATAAATTATGTGTTATAATAACTTAAATGGAAGTTTTAGTAATTAGGGGGGTCAAATCAAAGAGTGGTGGGGTGGGTAATTACAAATTAGGCCGGTAATTGAGGAGGGATGTCTTCAAGAATAAGGGGGGCCTGTGCCGACCAGAATGATGACGTGTGCACGTGACCATTTTTTATTTTTTTAATAACTAAAGTGAATTACAATAATTTTTCTTTAAATTTGGTATAATTATATATATTTTTTATTTTTTTAAAAATTATATATATCACGAGAGGTTTGTAACTGTCTGATAAATAACTTATTTTTATCTATTTTTATGGGTGAATTAACCAAAATGTCTTTATACAAATTGAATTATTTTTCTGAATTTTTTTAGACTAAAATACGGAGGAAGGGGTTTCTTACGTTTTTATACAAAGGAGCAATAATGTAATTTATCTTGACTGATTTTTTTAATTTTTTCTTTTAAAAAATCAAGGGCAAAATGAACAATTCCAAGCCTTTGGTTAAAAATTACAAACCTCAGGGGTATTTATAATTTTTAAAAAGATGAGTGGTTATTCGTAATTATGTCAAATCTATGTGAAGGTCATTGTAGTTCACTCTAATAACTATGCTAATTAGAAATTAATGATATATAAATTTAGTGGTTAATGTTGAGATCCTATGAATAAGTTCGAATTTGACCAAATGTGTAGATGTTCATCTCATTTTATGTACGTTTATTGTAATTTTTTTTCTAATTCTTCTCAGTCATATTGATGTACTGGTCGAACTAATGTATTGTTTAGTTATCCAACTTATTAAAATATCGATATAATCATGTAATTATCGCCTCAATAAACAAAAACTGTCCTAATTAATATCATTTATTAAATTAAGAGAAATTCTACTTCAAATTTGATTTGATCTTATCACATTTAAGTCAATCATATCTCAAGTATAATATGCATCAGAAGAAATTAAATATGATTGTTGTTAATTGTTATGATTAATTATTTTAAAGTTCAAAATTATGGTAAATACGGATTAACCATCACTAGCTGCAACAATTATTAGCGGTTGTTTCTGCAACCAAGGATTTTGTGGCAAACATTTTAATCATAGAAAAAGTCATGATGATTATTGATAAATTATGGTTAAAACTTGGATTTCACATTGATTTTATTTGATCATATAGATAGTGTTGATTTGTCATAGTCTTTTGCCGTAGTAATTTATAGTATATGGAATTATATACTTTTTTATACTTGTCATGTAATTACATGTCATAGGATTGCTAATTATATATCAATTTTATTATACATTTTTCATGTAATTTATTCAGTCAAATTTTATATGGATAAAAATGTTTTAATAATCATAAATGAGTGATATATTTTTATGGTATGCGATTCATTACCACATTCAATACATTCAAATTGAAAGACTAAGTCAATATATCAATAATTCAAATCAATGGATATATTGGATCAAGATAAAAAAAAAAAAAAAAACTATTATAAAAATAAATGTAAATACACATCTTCGTAGAACTAGAACTCACCACATTTTACATTAAATTGCAACTATCTGGATAATTGGGTATAATTAGTACTTTGAAATATTATTCTCTTATTGAAATGCCATGATTGTTTACCTATTTGTGTGGGATAGATATATTTGGATTAAATTCAAATAAAATATAAGTAATTTAATTAGGTCAAATATCATTATCTGAATGGGCTGTTTAGATATTGTCAACATATTTTAGGAAGCTTTGAATTAATTAATTTGTTTACATAAAAAAAATAATATTTTATTCCAACGCTAATAATGTCCAATATACTCAAGCTTGTATTTAATTTAAATACTTCCTTCTGGAACTTTAGTTATATCTTTTACCAGAAAATGTTTGATCTCAGTTTGTCAGTTGAATTTAGTGAATCAAAAATATTTACACTAGAAGAAATATGGCTTTTAATTACACTTAAACTATCATGAATATTGAAAGTAAAAACTCACAATGGATACTAATTAATCACGCGTAATTGGTTTTAGCCGTTGTTTCAGCAAGTTAGATCAAAATATTTGTTACAACTAAAATCTGCAGCAAATATTTTGACCATAGGTCAAATCATAACGAATGGTGATTAATCGTGGTCAAAACTTAAATTTTCGTACCAATTTTATCTAACCATGATAGATAGTATTGATTTAATATGATTTTTAAATCATAGTCATTTATAATGTAAGGAATAATAAGTTTTTTGTAGTGTTACCAAAGTTTTTATCAACTAAACAATATTTTACGACAATATGTACAATCAATATAGACAAGTGCACTTGATGTTATGCTAGATTTTCCCTCATAGCCAAGAATGATTAGCTCAGTTGGTAAGGACGAACCATTTCAAGTTAGATGATTGTATATTTAATTTTTCTTATTAATGTAAGTACTGTATTGATGAATAATTTATAAGTACTCCTTCCTGTAAACAATCAATATTCCTAGGATATATTTTAACTCGCGATAGTGATCGCAACTAAAGCCCTACTACCTTGAGTTTTTTTTTTTTTTTTTTTGGTTTTAATGCTTAAATATAATTTTTATGGTAATTATTACTTTATGATAATTATTACAATGAATATAAGACCACATTATTATATTATAATAACATTATTATATTATAATATAGTAATAAAGTATAGAATTAAACAATAATAAGCATAAGGGCATGGCAGAATGCCTGCCTGTCTGCCCAAACTACTCGTCAACATTCCGTCATGGCCAACAACTACACGAGCATTAGCATTACCGCTAAATCATTCAAGAGTCGTGGAACCACACTACCTATAATCGGCTTCGTGTTTTCTGCTTCTCTTAGAATTAAAATATGCGGCTAATTGTCGACACGCAAAAGCACGACTTATCATTGAATTCTTTTCCCCCCAAAAACATGGGTCCCTTTTGCTCTGTCAATCACGTGCATGCCCTTCATGAATCACGTCCCCTTGTCCCCTTCTTGTCTCCGCCACCCACCCACCTCCGCCGCGCCGCCCCTATAATCAATCTCACTCATCGACGGGGATTTTCCTTTGCTTTGTTTTCACATAAAATTTCCAATTAAATTTCTAATTTACTGAAAAAAAATGTTGTTTTTATATATTAATTAGCAATATATGGACACTCAACACGTATGCAAATATTTAAAAGTTATAAGTATTTCTTTTATTGATGGGTTGATTATCAGTCCTATGAATCAGTAATAATAATTTCAAAAAATAAAATAGTTGAGATGTGTGCAAGTTTGAATGGTATTTTAGTAAATTTATTAAAATATTGAAAATATTATTATGATCAAATTTTATTGAATGGTTGAAATGAATTACAAGGGTAAATTTGGCTACTTGAAAGTTGGTACAATAACAAGGTTCGAACCCATAACCTTAAGAGTAATGGGCCATCAGTTTCGTCAGTTAAGCTAGGCATCATCAACGTACACACACCATAGATTAGGTGGTGTAAAATGTAATTATCCCTTAATTTTAGGAAAAAAGGCAAGCAAACACCCGTGATATTTCAAATGTGCAAATTACCCTCATGTGAAAAATAAAATAGTAATTTACCTTCTTGTGTTCTTTAAAATAAATTAATTTATCTCCCCGTATTTTTTAAAATGGAGCAACTTATCTCCCACTAGAAAAAAACAATCATTATTAGCATCATTTTTAATGATAATGGCAAAAAACAGTGGTAAATAACTATTATTAACTACGGTTAAATAAAAACTGTTGCAAAAACTAGCTTTTCCACTACAAAAAAATTATTTGCCACGGCTAAGAGCCGTGATAAAAATATTCATCATGGCTTTTGGCTATGACAAATGTTTTAGCACCCTCGCAAAAATCACGACCGACAGCCGTGGTCAATGACTATTCGCTACGGCTAATTCAATATTAACCACGGCAATTAGCCATAGTTAAATGTCATAATTATTGTAGTGTCCCTAGATCTTCATGGTAAATTGCTCCATTTTAAAAAATACATGAAGATAAATTGTTATTTTTTTCATCCAAAATAACTTACTCATTTATAATATCACAAAAAAATAAATTGTATTAAATCCTTAATTTATCCTAGTTTAAATATATCGTAGTTGAAGACGTGTATGTGAATTAAATGCGCTTTTAATGTCCCAACACCACGATCCTCGCAGTAGTTGATATTTCACGACTTTGCCATGTCTCTCATGTTGGCTGGCTGCCAGTGTTTAATGAGGTCCAAAGCTAAAGACGTGGTTCGCAGTAACTAAAACTATTCCCACCACCACCATTCCCGCTGCGGCGCCGTTTTGGGCCGTTATGACGGTTGACTTTGCGAAAGGCCATTTGGCGCGTGAAATAATAATCTTCCCGCCAATCAGTACGGCCAGGACACCACCTCCACCAAACGTGGGTCCCGCATTTTAATCCTAACGTGAATACTACGTCGTTTGATGGCAGTGGAAGCTCCACCAATAACACTTATAGTGACCTTTGGAGGGGTGAAGCGGCGAACAAATTGTGGATTATGTTCTTCTTTCCCAATTTTTTTTTTGTTTTTTTTCTTGATTTTTTTTAAATATGTTATTTATTAAAATTCTTGAAATTATATTTCTTTTTTTCATAAATAATCAATAATTTTTTGTTCACACACACTTAAAATTAATTCATTTGACTAATTTTAATCACTTATTGTTAATTAAAATTCTAACTCTGATAATTCGAATCTGGCTATCAAAATACAGACTTCTTATCCTTTAAAGAATTATATAAGACGAACATGCATTTTAAGTATATTGCACATTTATAAATCCCAGCAACTGCGACATTTGTTTATCGAATTTCGAAGAAATTGGTCATATAATTAAAATGTATAATTGAAAATAACATTTATTGAATTCAAAAATACTAAATGATTATCGATCTTGTACACTCATTGAGTGTGTTCTATTCTGTAATTTCAAATAATATGTGACTATTGAATTTACGAAAAAATAAATATTTTTGAATTTTCAAATTTGGTAAGTGTAATAATAGTGACACGTGAGCGGCAACCGAGTCCTCAGCCATTGGTTTCGAGCTCTTCTTCACCAATGGAAAAAGAAAAAAAAAAGAAAAACCGCCAATGCTTTCTCTGCCTCTTGCTTTTTCTCTTTTTGACCACATAAAGAAATGGCGCGAAATTTAAATATTGAAGGAGGGAGGGAGCAGACTGAGACCACAGAGCACAGATCAAGCCACGTCATGCACACCTCCACATGATTTCTTCTCGTTTGTTTGAAAAATTACGAATATCCCATGAAATTAATGGTTGTCTAACAAATACCCTTTTATAATGGACTGTCACAAGAAGGTATTTGTTAGATAGTCATGAATTTTAGAGGGTGTTTGTAATTTTATAAACAGTAAGGAGGTACTTGTAATTTTGTAAATAATAAGGGGGTATTTGTTATCATGACAAATTTTAGGAGAGCCATTTAATTTACCTTCATTTTTTTTGTTATTTTTTGGTAAAATTGCACTTTTAGTCCTAGCTAGAGGTCCAATATTATTAGTCATCTATATACGGAATTTTTAAAATAATTTTAAAATGAGAAAACTCGACCCATTTAATTCACTACTTTATATGACTTTCAAATTGAAAAACCAACATATTTAGTCACATGTCAAAGTTTTCATTACAAAATAAACGGCAAGTACACGTGCAATGCGAGCGTGCATCAATTGTGTGAGCAACCAAACTAACAGACATGCGCATTGCACGTGTTCTTATTACTATTTTTGTGATGGATTTAACATGAGATTAAATGTATCAATTTTTTTTTTTAATTTTAAGATTATTATAAAAATTTCACAAAGTAGAGGATTAAAGTGTTTATCCCCTGTAATATAGGACTAAAAAGTGTAAATTCACCTATTTTTTTTATAAAATTAATTAAATAATATTAAAAAATTACAAAAGAAAGGGGTTGTTATAAAATTCTTACACTTTTAGTGTGAAATCGAGATCTCTGATCCCGGGATCTCGGTTTCACACTAAAATATAAAAAATTTATAATATTTTTTTTTGTAATTTTTTTAATATTATCTAATTAATTTTACCTATTTTTTCCCTTGCAAATCTGAGTTTGATTTGGACATAATTGTGTTTCCTTATCCACATACTTACCATGATTACTCATATACTGACCTGGCCCCATTTAATCAACACTGAAGGGATCTTTCTGTACGTTAGTTTTTTTTCATCTTTGTTGCGTAATTTTATATAGATTATCTGATTTTTTTTTCTTTTTAAATTTAACAGTAAATTTTTTACATATATATATATATATATATATATATGTCTTCAAACTTCTCAATAACTTCAAAATAACCAAAATCGGCATCTCTCTTAATCAGGTCGTATCGACCCGACCCAAATTCAATTTGAACCAAACGTACGGACTCATAATGACCATTCCATAATTTTTAAATCAATGATTCATGTTAAATCATAAAATATTTATGAATAGTAGACCTCGAGCCTGCAAGTACAACTTTTGACACTCTGAGTATTCTTACCACTATAAAAAATATAACATTTAATTATGACTAATTGCTATGGTTAATACTAAATAGTCGTAGCGAATAGTCATTGATCATGGCCACGCAACGATTGTCGGTCTTGATTTTTGCGAGGGAGATTAAAACATTTGCCATGGCTAAACCATGGCGAATGTTTTTACCATGACTTTTAACTGTTACAACATACATTCTTTTTCACATAGGAGGGAAAATTGCATTTTACATTCCATAACATATACCGTTTGCAATTTGGTCCCATTAATTTTTGACGTAGCAATTTTAGTCCCATAAGTCCATAAACGTTGCAATTTTAGTCCCATTGACGAAATCCGTTAAAATTTTAACGGAAAAGGAGCACGTGCATGAGACTAAAATTGCAACGTTTCATTAGATGTGACTTATGGAGTTAACGGAGCACATGCCATGCACGTGCTCCTTCCGTTAAAATTTAACGAATTTTGTTAATGGGACTAAAATTACAATGTTTGTGGACTTATGGAACTAAAATTGCTACGTCAAAAATTAATGGGACCAAAATCACAAACGATATAAGTTATGGGACATAAATGCATTTTTCCCCACATAGGACATGCTAATTTAAGCACCGGAAGTTGTAATTGAGACTTAATTGGTATTGTTCTCACGTATTTCTTTCTCGCATGGCACGTAATCAAATCTCCAGCTTTCCTAAATACTTTTAGAGTATTTTATAAACAGATTAGATCTTAAATAAACTTTCAGAATTCGGACATATATACAACAAGTCTTTTATTAAATTACGATTAATTTGAGAATTATTTTGACTAAGTGTAGGCACGTGAAACCCTTCTCGCACCATGATCACGAAGCGTATTATATATGATGATAAATTAAGAGATTGCGATTTTTGTTCACATGGAATTAAATAAACAAAAGCTGGTGGAACATGTACATATATATAATTGAATTGTTCTAAATAAATTTAAGCGTGATATATGTTGTAAGACTTAGTTGTCACAATATTTTTGTTTTGGGAGAAGGAGAACGTCTAATTGATACTTATAAGTTAGGGTGAATTATAATGATTTCTCTTAAAGTTTGACATAATTACGAATACTTTGTTGTTGTTTCAAAAATTACAAATACTCTCTTAAGATTTGTAACCATCTAACAAATAACCCATTTCCATCCATTTTTATGGGTGAACTGACCAAAATGCCCTTATGTATATTGAATTATTTTTTAAATTTTTCTAGAAAAAATGCGCAGGGAGAAGTTTCTTACATTTTTTACATAGAGAAGCAATAATGTAATTTGCCTTGGTTGACTTGTTTACAATTTAAAAAAAAAAATCAAGGGCAAAATGGACCATTTCAGACCTTTGGTAAAAAATTACAAATTTCAAGAGAGTATTTGTAATTTAAAAACAACGAGGGGATATTCATAATTATGTCAAACCTCATGGGAGGTTATTGTAATTCACCTTATAAATTGTATATTCAATTTTTAGATGCGTACAATGTTATGAATAATGACATCAATATAAATGCAAGTACAATAATATTCATTCATTGGTTTTTCTATTCAAGAACCTTAATTTCTAAGGTTTTTTTTCTTTTTTGAACATACACCAAAATACTTTATTCCTGCAACTCAAAAGTTAGTACAGGAAGTAGTACATCTAACGTAAGTTAGATAGATATCCTTTAGAATATCTACAATACAAAAGGGGCCGCAGTTGTACAAAACAGAACCAAAAGATTTTGTTGCAGTTTGTTTTTGAAAACGTCCATTGCGCTATTTACTTCTGGATGGCCAAAAGTGATCGTGCATGCTTGGAACTTAGTCATAGAGTCCGACTGTCCTGGCAGCAACTGTTGTGGCCTAAGGATTAAGATAGAATGTTATCTTACAATATGAGTTCGAATTTTTGCCAAAATATGTGTGTGTGATTATATATATGTCCTAACATGTGTGTTAATTTAGTCTTTAACTTTTGGCGGTAATAGGTAGACTATTATGACATTAGCAAGCACACATAGCGCAGGTTTCAATTTTATCTGATGGGTTTGTGGGGGTGTCATATATATATATATATATATGTGCTTTCTCATTTTTGTAAAAATTAAAAATGATTTGTGCAACTTTGTCCTCTTATTTTGGTATGTATGCAAATAATCAAAAGCGCATGTTAGCATATTAGTGGTCAATATGAAAACGTAAGGAGAAGGCAAAGGCACAGCTTATAACTTGCCTTTGAAGTTTATTTTGTTTCTTTCTCTCACTTCTACTCATTTGGTACATACATATGCCATAAAAATGAAAAAGAAAATTATTACAATAATAATATTTTTTTAAGTTATTAAATAATTTGCTCGTGATAGTGCTAGGAAATTGCAATTACTAAAATACCTTCAAGTGTACAATTAATTACCATTATGTCATAGGTAGTTATAGAAGTAGTGGGGTGATGCCAAATTACCAAGGCGCCACTAGTGGTTAAATCTAGGCCGTTGGATTGACAACGGTTGAAGGACGATATTATACTTTCACCCCATGTAATTTACTATAAATAGGGGGTGAAATCCTTTGTAAAGGGATCTGATATTCATTTTTATACAAGTTACTTTTCTTACTTTTGGAAGAGTTTATAAGAGTTATTTGCCTCGCGACGTTGTTTCGAGTCACCGTGCTTAGATCAACAACCTCCCGAATCTTACACCATCAACTTGGAGAATCCACCAACGCACCTAAGAGGAGAGGAAGCAGGAAGAGGTCGAGGCTCCACCTCAGCAGGAGCAAGGCCGCGCCTTGGGGAATCCACCAGCGCACCCAGGAGGAGGAGAGGTAGGAAGAGGTCGAGGCTCCACCTCCACCCCCAGTTATTCAAATAACTCCCGAGACTCTTCGCCAGTTGGTGGAGGATGCACCCGCCCAAGCCGTCGTGAGGACCACAGAAGAGGATGCATCCGCCCAAGCCGTCGTGAGGGCCACAGAGGAAGAGAAAGGGTCTCCTTAGGGCAGAAGGAAGTAAGCGTGAACATAGACATGTGCCCCCAGGGGATTTGGCTCAATACACCCCCCGAACTTCGCAAACTCAAACGCTCGATGCGACCAAGCGACAAGGATTGGGATCGAGACCGTAGCTTTGAGAAATGCCACTACTTGAAGAATGAGGTTGAGGAGTTGATCCGAATAGATTACTTACAAGAATTCGTCGGACAAAGGAACAAGAGCTCCAGGAAACCGCTTTTGGAGACAGGCACGTGGCACGTGGGAGTAAAACAGGAAGCAGAACGAGCTAGCAAGGACAACCTCCCAACTGCTTGAGTTAGGAGGATCACCTCTGAAGGTCCAATAGGAAGAGATACGAAGCAAGTTGAGAGAGTCGCTCAGAGAGCAAGGCAAGCTGAAGGAGTTGCGGTGAGAGCAATAGGACGCGATGCCAACCGTATCATCTTTGGCGAGAAGACAGCAGTGTCGCCAGCGGATCCAAGAACGAGTCAGAGTGTGATGCGCTGAGCAAGGGGAGAAAGCTGACTTGCATCGCAGGAGTGACATATGCAAGGAGAGAAAGCTGACTTGCGCCATGGGAGTGACATATGCAGAGGAGAAAGCAGGAGTGACATATGTGAGGGTGGATAGCAACTTCCAACTTGTGGACAAGCAGTGGAATGGAGGCCACGAAGCTGGGGAGTAGATGACCAAGTACTTAGCAAACATCCAAGCATTAAGAAGGAAGCTCGATGAGTTTACCTTAGAACAAATCCTGCAGTCGTACAAGGAAGAGACGAACTGACTCATTAAGTCACCCAACTCATTGGCTCCTTCGCAGAGCGAGAGAATAACCCTACGAAGTCAAGAGTGACACGAAGTGGACATGGTGTGGGAAGAAGCCTTGACGGTGAAGAGCGTTCCATCAAGCTGGAAAGAAGGTCTGGAAGAAGATTGAGAATTCGGGATTTTGTCTCAAGACCCCAAGGAACCCCAAGGAAGCAAGGGTAATTCGAGCTAGGACAGCAAAGCTCGCGATAATTGGAAGTAACCCGCATAGGAGGGGTTTTTTCTTACAAACCACATCTTGAATACGTCGGTGGGGACTAAGCAGAGCATGATGAGGGAGGCTGCATGATCACCCCATAGTAGAGTGTTAGCAGGCCAGGCCCCACAGCGAGGACATCTATGGCCTACAGAGCGTAAGTATGCATGGAGCTTGGTGAAGAACTCTGAGGATGCCAGGAACATGCCGATGTCATTCACGCCCCAGCGGAGAGTCTGGACCTTCGCGACACCCGTTCTGACTGGTAGGCGGAAGTAACCAGCAGGGTAGTCTTCCAAAAGTCGAGGACGAGGCTGGAGGTAGCTAAAGGAAGTTGGGTGAAATGACACCCGGGAGTCCTAACGGGGTATCGAGCAACCCCGCGACGAGGCACGGAGAGCACCCATTCATCTAGTCAATGAGAAGAGAGAGAGAACATGACCAAAGTGGACGCCAAATAAGCATGACGGTATCAAGTCGAAGAAAATATACGAGAATAAAATGTCCACATACGTGGAACGTTGCTAAGAAATATTTTTACTCAATGCTTTGTATCACTTTCCGAGTACTTTGTAACCCAGAAAACGGTAATGAAATGTACACCTCTTCTTGTCTACTTGTTGTAGATACATTCCTTGCATTTTATTTAGTGAGAGAGGGGAATGGCCCCTCATATTTAACACTTTATTTAGCAAAAGAGGGGGGGGTGACCCCTCACACTGACACTCTTGGAGGGAAATGGCCCCTCACATCGATATCTTGTATAATAGAGGGGGATTGCCCCTCACATTGACATATTTCATCTAAAAGAGGGGGATGACCCCTCACGTTAATATTTTACCTAAAAGAGGGGAATGACCCCACACATTAATATTCTATCTAGAAGAGGGGGATTGCCCCTCACATTGAAAAGTTGGAGGGGGATGACCCCTCACATTGAAAAGAGAGGGATTGCCCCTCACATTGACACTTTATTTAAAAGAGGGGGATGACCCCTCACCTTAACATCTTGTTTATAAGAGGGGGACTGCCCCTCACAGTAATATTTCATCTAAAAAAGGGGGATAACTCCTCATGTTTACTCAAAAGAAGGGGATGACCCTTCACTTTAATATCTTGTTTGAAAGAGGGGGATTGCCCCTCACGCTGACATTTGATCCAAAAAGAGGGGGGTTTCCCTTCACCTTGATATTTAGTTCAACACTTTTCTTATAAGATATTTAGTTTAATATTTTGCTTATAAGAGGGGGATTGCCCCTTACATATGAAATTTAGTTCGAGAAGAAACAACTTAATATAATGAGCAATGGAGGAACCAAGTTTGATAATATATAAAAATGAGCTCTTACGAAGTTCCCCGAAATTGACAAAGACCTCCCACAAAGGTCCAAGAGTGTTCCAACCAAGGGAACTTCTACAGAGCTTCCGAAAAGCCCAACGGGACGCGCCGCGGCGCAACTTGACGCAACGCGATATATGGTGCGACACAAATTCAACATGACGCGTCGCGACGTGAGGTGATATAAATGTGACGCAATGCAACGCAATCACAAATAGTCATCAAAGGGGCAAGCTCCCCCTTGCCTCCATGGCGGCATACGAGGTTGCAGAGGATGAGGGAGCGAGCAACCTCACCTCCCTTCCTTGACGAAAGGCGAGAACAGACTCGCAAATCGCGCTTGCAAACACACTAAAACCTCTAGAAAATTTTTACAACTGTGGAGAGGAAGACTTAGAAGAACAAGTCCTTAACAACTCTCCCAAGGATAAATGAAATATCAAAAAGCCTCAAGAGAGGAAGTGGTACCAAGATCCCGCAACGCCGGAAGAAACTCTTCGAAGTATGCGAAAGAATTAGGAGCGCAGTGGCTAACGTGCGAAATCGAGGTTTGAAACGGGGGGCTGGCACTATCGAAGGAAATCGAGCAGTTTTCAACTTCCTAGCTTTAATTTCTGGAAAAATCTAGCAAATCAGATGAACGTTCCTGGTGCCCTAAACCAAAATCACTTCGTGATCAAAATCGACCACTTCAGCAAGCAAGAGAGAAAGAAGGAAAGGCAACAAGACCCCTTCGGCCGAAATTCGACTGAGGCGGGGGGCCACGGCCAGAATCTGGTCGAGGCGTCCCGCCTCAACCAAGCTGGCCGAGGCACGCGCCTCGACTAGATTTACCTCGGCCAGATTCCGACGGAGGCGTGCCTCGACCAGGTCCAGGCCGAGGCGTGCCTCGGCCATGCCACGATCCACCATCGATGGACCCCCGACGACGCCTTGTTGGACATTTTCTTAAGTGCGTGACATCCTAAAATTCTTTCGGACTGGTGAATTATTTCTGTTTTTTTGGAAGTAACGAAGGATGACTTTTGGAAGTCTAAAAACAAAAACTGTTGCAAGGAAAGAGATGAAGAGCCATATACTCGAGCCAACTCATTTCGACATTTTTTCTGGAATGTGGCTTAGACCAAGAAGACAGACCAAACAAAGTAAGAGGAAGAAAGTCAGAATATCCCCCCAAGTTTATACATAGAAGACAGGGAATCCCAGCAAGGGAAGGAGTTGAACCAAGAGTAGTCTCAAAAGAGAAAGAGCCTGTATGAAGAAGGGTCCCAAGAAGGAAGAAACCCTGTGGCAAAAGTAGAAGGTCAAGGAAAAAAGAGCCCTAGTAGAAGAAGGAACAAGAAGAAAAAAGAGCTCCGGTAGAAGAGAGATTTGTGCCAAGAGGAATCCCAGAAGAGAAAGACTCTATATTAAAAAGGAGCATTATCAAGAAGAGGAGGAATCCCAGAAGAGAGAGACTCTACATCAAAAAGGAGCATTATCAAGAAGAGGAGAAATCCCAGAAGAGAAAGACGCTACATCAAGAAAGGAGCATTATCAAGAAGAGAAAGATGAATCAGAATCAAATTATCTGTTAAAACTTCCAAATTTTCCAGAAGCATTTGGAAGTTGCGGGGCTACTGATAGTGCTAGGGAATTGCGATTACTAAAATACCCTCAAGTGTACAATTATTTACCATTATGCCATAGATAGTTATAGAAGTAGTGGGGTGATGCCAAATTACCAAGGCGCCCTAGCAGTTAAATCTAGGCCGTTGGATTGACCGCGGTTGAAGGATGATATTGTACTTTCACCTCATGTAATTTACTATAAATAGGGGGTGAAATCCTTTGTAAACGGATTTGATATTCATTTTTATACAAGTTACTTTTCTTATTTTTGGAAGAGTTTATAAGAGTTATTTGCCTCGCAACGTCGTTTCGAGTCACCGTGCTTAGATCAACAACCTCCCGAATCTTACACCATCAGTTTGAAACAATTATAAATATACATAATATTCAATGGAGTAAATATTACATTTATTAGTTGAGGGAGAAAACAATTCAATTTATCAACTAGACGAAAATCATTTTAATTATAAATGAAATTAACATAAAGTATTTTGAGACGAAATTTGTAATGCGTACAATAAATACAAAATTACTACCTGGTAAAACACGAGCCCCTACATGATACAACTAGAACGTACGTACATTTAAAAAAATTGATTTTTCACAATAAAAAATTGTGTAAATCAATATTATTAATTATGGTTAATCAAAATCAATGTAAAAACTTAATTTTTATCACGATTAATTGATATTTGCCGTAGTTTTTAGCCATAGCCAAGACATTTGTCATAGTTTTCGCATGGTTAATATTTTGACTACACTTGCAGAAACAATAGCTAATGATCGTTGCAAAACCGTGATTAATTTGTATTCATCTCGAGTTTTTTTCTTTTAACCATAGTAATTAACCATAATGAAAAATCATATTTTTTTTAGTGTGAATGTCTAAAAGAGAATATACACTATTAGATACAGATATAAACCCTAATATATTAATATCTTAAACCATAAAACCCTAGTATATATCTAAGTGAATGACGACATAAAATGTGAACCAATAGTTCTTGCAAAATAGAAATGAATGTAGGGAGGGAGAGTAGGTAAGGATGGGTCATTTTCTATCCTAAAATTGGTGAGATATTGAGGTAAATGAGTACGTACTCCTTTTTTAAATGTAAGAATATTACACTTACAACAAAGTTTGAGCCAGCTGGAATCTTGAATCTGATCACCAAACCCTAGCCCCACCTTTATTCAGTGTGATTCAAGGTTGATCTTGTTAATGTTGGTGCATGGTCATGCCACGTACATTTTTTATATTGTTAATGTTTTGAGGGCTATCTTTGTCTGTTTAATGCTTCAGTTTCAAGTAATAATCTTACACTGGATATATTTTATATGTTTAATAATAGCATTAATTATTACATTGTTTGTATTATAAGTGTTATATAAAAATATGCCTAATTAGATATGTTAAATTATAGAAAAATATCGTTTTGAAGAAGTAGCCGTACTAATGGGTTTAACTACTTTTTTTGGGATTGATTAATTAGAGTTGTACAGTAGAACCTTTACAAATTAAGATTCGATAAATTAATAATTTTTTTGAAATAATAATTTTTTCGGTCCCGATTTGGACCTAAGGGTCTAAATTAATAATTTCGATAAATTAATAAGATAATAATTTTCCAAAAGACCCTTATATAAATTTATCGTCCCTTCAATATTATAAATTAATATTTTTATAAAATTACAAATATAACTATAGTTAGGACAAATTAGTAAAATATGATTCTATTGCTGTTTGCTTCTTGTTAAAATTTAAATCTAGCTGTATTTCATCTCTAACTTTCCTTACTGCATGCAAAAGCTCTAGTGTTGCGTTCTCATATTGCAATGAAAAATTGTGGAAAGTCATTCTTGCTATGACTTCTTTCTTTTGGAAGAGTTATATTTAATTAGTCACATTGTACGTGAACATCGTTCAATTGGTCATTATAATGTATATGTTTCATTCATGAAAAATAATGTAGCTTCGTTGAATCGAAAAAAATCTCTTTCAATTAATAAAATTACGTGGTCCCGACATTATTGATTTATAGAGATTTTACTTTATTATCCAGACATTTCATTACATGATTTATTATAGTATGTGATTTATTATATTAGAATTTTTGGATTGATCAATAAATTTTTATCGTATGCGCTTTATTAAGCCATTCGATACACTTAAATTCAAATACCGATTCAATATATCAATAATTTAAACCAACAAATATATATTTTCAAAAGAGTTAAAGAAACAACAACCTACTATAAAAGTAGACATATACTCACAATCGTGATATTGAAACTCTCAAACGTTACTGATAGGGGTACTTGAGATAATAAAATACCACCAAAAAAAGCCAAAAATTACACTGATGCCGCCAGGATCCACGCATTTCTATGTCGGGTCAGGCACGTTCAACCCGACCCGCATTAGCAACCCGGCGACATGGACCTTGGGGAGTCCGTTGATTCTCTGACAGGGAATGACCAGGATTGTGACACGTGGGCCAGATACACATGGCCCTATAATACCCGACCCTCTCATTTATTACAGCTTTATCTACTCAAGATCGCATATCTCTATATCGAGCTCATATTGACTTAAGTATCGGAGGGTCTTCGTCGGAGACCATCCCGACTAATCCGACATTTGCTCTCTTCTCAAGGATCTCTCTATATCTGGGACAAACTACTAGATCGATAATCTCGAGGACCTAGACGATAGCCTTAGCCTACCTAACTCCATTAGGGATTGCGTATTTCAACTCGGATCAGTTACCAATCAAGTAAAATCTCATTGGAAAAAAATGATAAATTTTATTTAGCATGCCTGCTACATATACATCAAGGTAATTAAGAAATTAGGGAGATAGCACCTAACTATCTAATTCAGCCCAGCTAGATTATAACTTTAATTAATGGGTTCTTGGACTTGACCATATTAATTAAACCATTTGTACCCCAAATTTCTTCTGATTACGAACCTAAATCATGATGGTTAAACTACAAAATCGAAATTTAGGACCACGAAAACGACTACGCGCCTCTAAACTTTAGTTTTTCTATATTTTAATTACAAGATATTTACGCCGACGAAATCCTAATTTAATTTCAGAACATAAAATTCTCACCCGTCACATATTAATTACTTTAAGTTATATACATTGATCATGTGATCAGTATAATAGGGTAAATTGCAATTTACCTACCTATTTTATGGGAAATAGGCAAAAAGTCTCCCTATAAAAAAACAAACACCAATTTACCCTCTTCAATTCTTAAAAAATGTGAAAAATACCCCTCTCATGGGAGAGGTGTGCTACACGCGCGAGGCCTGCGATTTTGCTTCATTTTCAGTTGTAAAATGATTTTTATGCCTTTAATTATAAACCATTAGATTTTATTTTATATGTGTATCAACGGTTCAGATTTAATAACCAAATCAATGGTCCATATCTTTTCTTTTTTAGATCAACGATCTATATCGATTTATACAATCAATGGTTCATGTCTATTTGGATTAGATCAATGGCTCAAATTAATACACGATATAAAAATAAATTGTATAAAATAAAAAAATAAATTTATACAATAAATAAATATATAAATTATATATACACATACATGTTTTTATATACAATATATATAAAATGAAAAATAAAAAAAATACGTCGGCTGATTTTTTAGAGGCGGCCGGCCAATGGCCGCGGATTTGGAGGGATTGACTGAAATGGGGGGAGAGCGAGGGCGGCGGTGTGCTGGGATGAGGGGGAAGGCGGCGCCAACACGGGGAGGGGAGGTAGGAGAGGAAATCGGCAATGAAGGGGGGAAAGGGACCGACGGGGAGAGGAGGTGCGCGAGGGGAAAGGGGTGCGACGCAGATCTAAAGGGGGGTGGCGATGCAGATCTGGAGAGGGGGATGGTGACGCAGATCTACAAGGGTTGGGGAGGCGGCGCTGCTGGTTTGGGCGTGAGGGCGGCGCTAGCGACGGGCGACAATGAAGGCTCAAAGGATAGACGTAGAAGGGAGGTGCGAGAGGGGAGGGGGAGGGCGGCGCCGAGCGGGGAAGGCGGCCGCCAGCGGTCGTGTGTAAATATATATATTATAAATATATATATTTATATATATACATATAACTATAAAAAATATATTTTATAATTTTTTATATAAAAATTATATATTAAAATTGATCTGGACCGTTGATTAACAAATATAAAATATCAACCATAGATATTAATAAAATTTTATATGAATCGTAGATTAATATTGATAAGATATGAACCGTTGATTTGTTTTCAATAAGATTTAATGGTTGTGAAATAAGGAAACGAATAAAAAAAATTAAAAAAGGGAAAATTCGCACGTGTAACTCATCTCACGCGTGAGCGGGGTATTTTGTACATTTTCAAAGAATTGAGGGGATAAATTGATATTTATTTTTAATAGGAGAATTTTTTGCTTATTTTCCATAACACAGGTAGGTAATGCAATTTGCTCCAGTATAATATATAAAATAATCACGTGTATGCAACAAAGTATTTAATTGAGGCCATCAAATTTAATTTGGACAATAAATTTGGTATGGTAGAGTAAGGCCTTATTGTTCAATTACTTGAGTGGAATTGAATGCCCCCAAATCTTTTGGTAAGATTTGATAATCAAAACCACAATAATAACATTGAGCTTTTGAAGTCAACTATTTCGCCTGTAAGAAATTAAAATCAAAATCGGCCTATAGTACTGTTCAAAAGCCTATAAAAAAAAACCTATGAAATTCAAATAATAGGACCTCAAGTTGGTGGGGTGGTGTTGGAGCGCCTATTCTAATATTACGTTCAGACTCAACGATTGGAAATTAAATTTCGCATTAAAGAGGTGTTTGTAATAATTTTTTATTTTTAGTTGATGAAGTTGAGGTTCCGTAACTCTAATGTTATGAGTTCGATTCAACAAATACGTGGAACATCGTGATACTTTAATAGTAGGTATTATTCTACTGTAATAGTATGTGTTGTTTAGATATAATAATCTGATATTATTGTTTAGTATATGATTATTATAATTATCGTTGTTAGATATAAAAATTTGATATTAATAATTGTAATCGATTTATTTCAAATCATAATAGTTCACCGCTTTCACTTTAAAAAAAAATAATTGCCTATTTTTATTATGGATAAATTATAAAAAAAAATTGTAAGTTAATTAGTAATAAAAGTCAAAAGTGAAAAAAATAGTGATCGGAAAAACAACTATGAAATTACGCTTTTAGTCACTTTAATATAGGGGTTCACACTTTTAGTCCTCTACATTATGGAATTTTCAAAATGCTCCCAAAATTGAGAAAACTCGGTGCGTTTAGTTGTACACTTTACAGAACTTTCAAAATGGTCTATGAATTGAGAAAACTCAACATACTCAGGCCCATAAATCCTGTAAAGCAGAGAAGTATTAATGTGTCGAGTTTTTTCAATTTTGAGATTATTTTAAAAATCCTATAAATCAGAGAATTAAATATGTCGAGTTCTTCATTTTGTGGACCATTTTAAAAATTGCCTAAAACAAATGACTAAATGTATTAAATTCCCTATTCTACAAGATTAAAAACAAATTTTGCGAAGAAACAATTTATTATTTATAATCTTTACCAATTTAATTTAAATCGTTCAAAAGCAAAAATTTTAAAACAAACACACTCGTTATCGATTTCTTTTTAGGCACTTATTAGCATCCCTGAATCTGGCGGGGATTGCAAGGGACAACCCCCCTGTCCGAAGATGGGGTTATGGGGATTGGCGGCACAATTGACAAAGTTTTAATTTTACAAGGTTTTATAAACACCCTAATATAAATAGTTGATGGATGACTTTTTTTTTTTTTTTAAAGGGTTAATTATACTGATCTCTTTTGTTATTATGAGAATATACAAATTCTCATCTTACTATGAAAATTATAGATTGTCCTTTCTGACTAACATGTGTTAGTCAAAATAATTCAATAAACTTGAAAATAGAAATGGACCAAAATATCTTTAAATATTTTTTTCCCCAAAATATAAGTTTTATTTTCTATAAAATAATATAATTTCAACAAAATTTACATGCTTTAATGATTGTTAGGAATAGAAATTAATGTCACAACCTACACATACAGAGTATGTGATTAAAAAAATATTATAAAATAATATACTAAAAGTTACAAGTATACACCATTTTTAAATTTAAAAATAACAAATTACTCCTAAGGGGTATTTAAGTCATAAAAAAATAGAGTTATTCAGGTTGAGAATATTATAGGAAGATTAGACCAATTTTTTTATGGCATCAGCAAAATCCATTAAGTTGACTAACGGAAGGGGCAATTTATAAGGTGGACATCTTTGAAAGGAAAGTTTTATGTAATTTTGATAGTAAGAGGGGGAAATTTATATATTCCCATAGTAGTAGGAGATGTTAGTATAATTAACCCTTTTTTTTAAATTATTATTATAATTCACACGAAATTATCATAATAAACATCGACATTGAGCAATCGTAAATATAGAAAAATTTCTCCGAACCACATAAATATTATTTCTTATAATTACCTTATTATAATATATATATTTTTTTTATATACGTTCACAATCTGATTACAAACAATTCATAACATGGTGGGATTCTGGATTTACAACAAACTGGGAAATTATGTCACATGGAGCGAGTGAAACTTATAATCTCTGCCCCCTTAATATGAATAAATTCACGTGACATAGAAATTTGATGTACTCCTACGTACCTAAGTTTTAATTTTTCCATAATTCGTATAGTACTAGTATGTACTATGTAGGGCCACTCTTATTGTGTTTGGGGGGAAAAATTGCATGTGAGGCTACATTTAATTGCTTCATAGATCTCCCTCCTGCCTCTTTTATTTTTTGAATTGAAAATGATGAATTTTATTAATCGAAAGTAAAGTAATTACATTTGGTCTTGTTGGCTATCAATATCGATTAGAGATAATTACAAATAATCAAATCAATAATATCACATAAACTAACACCTAGCTATTGTAGCAGCAAATCATACTTACTATTACGACAACAAATCACACCTATTATCGTGTGGAGATGTATAAAGATAGTTTGATCAGAAAAGATTTGTTTGACCTGCAATAGGTCAGTAATAAGTCAATCGGTGGTAAATATTGATTTTCATTTAACTATTTTGCTAATATCAATGAATTCGGTGAATTTTGTTTAAGAGAGGAGTATATTTATTAGATAGAAACAAACGCTAGGATACTAGATGTAATTTTTTATACTGTAAAGGATTTAGGTGTAATTACATTGAATCTCATGAGAGTGCAGTGTAATTATTATTATTTTTCTTTATAAAACAAAATTGGGTTATTGTTATGCGAATTTATGATTTATTTTTAGTTAGGTATGCTAGGGTAAATGAACGTTCAAAAAGTATAGAAACACTTGGAATGAATTTCGACACGTATGTCTGATTTGGTGGTGTACGAGGGTAATTAAGAAAACATTGTCGTAAAGTACAACTTTAATAAATAGTGATACATTCGAAATCCCAGCAACGTGTAGGATGTTATTCTATTTTAATAATAAATATCGATGTATTTTAGTTGTTGATAGATATAATTATCTAATATAGATGATTAGTGTATGATTGTTATAGTTGTCGGTAGTTGTTAAACATAAATATTTAATTTTGATGGTTGTAATCGATTTACTCAAAAATTAATAGTTCATCGATTTCACTTAAATAAATAAATAAATGGTAATGAGAATTAGTAAAATAAAATAAAATAAAATAAATAAATCTCTCATTTTTTTAAAAAAATTATATTGTGTAGAAGCATTTATTAATTCTACCATTTTAATATGTGGTGAAAACAATTTTGGATGATGAGAATTAGATTGTAATTTTGTCCTTGATATTGTGCTTACTTTAAAACTATGGTTTGTTATTTTATTTTATTCTTTTTAGTTTCTTTCTTCTTTACTAAATTGTCAAGTTGCCTACTCTTTTCAACTGTTACTAACTTAATTTCTTAAACTTTATTTATTTTTCTTTTTAACATTTTTATTTTTTAAAATAAATTATTATAAAATAAAAGTGCCAATTGCAACCTCTAATTTTTCTCTTACCTTTTTGTTATGTTATAAATCAATGTAATTTTGCTCAAGAGGATTTATTTTTCTTTTTAACATTATTATGTTTTTAATAAATTCTTATAAAATAAAAGTGCCAATTGCAACCTTTAATTTTTCTCTTACATTTTAGTTATGTTATAAATCAATGTAATTTTCCTCAAGAGGATTTTAAAATCATTATTAGGCGAAAAACAATTTTAGTCGCATAAGACAGGGGTTTAACACTTTTAGTCCTCTACTTTACAGGATTTTTGAAATGATTTCAAAATTGAAAAAATTTGACACATTTAGTCCCATAAATCCTGTAAACAAGAGAACTAATGTGTTGGGGTTTTTTTTAATTTTGAGAGCATTTTGAAAATTCGATAAAGTAAAGAATTTAATGTGTTAAACCCCTTATTCTACGGGATTAAAAATATAATTTTTTTTTATTTTTTTGGGCCTTAAACTTTATGATAAATAAAACATGGCCCAATGAGTTAATATTTTGCAAAAGTCCATCCAATAATTCATTGGGCCGAGTCTTGCAAAGAAACAGATTATGCAACATTTATAGGAACAAAGAGGGTTGTGGTGGTGGCATCAATTTGGTGGTGAGTCCACACTTCGAAAACATAAAAAGACTACACAAAATACCAAGCAATATTGAAGCCATATGTTGCCTAATATCCACCATATTTCAATATATTTGATGTAGGCAAGTGCCCATGAAGATAAAAAAAAAAAAATTCCAAACTAATATACACATATTGTATAAATTTTTTGACTTACTTTTTTAGGCTTTTCTTTTTGGACCTATATTTTTGGACTTCACTTTTGAATTTTTGGAAGTAAACTTTTCGACTTTACTTTTGGACTTATACCCCTGAGGTCCGAACCCCAGACCTGACCCCCGGAACCCTGATCATTCAAAACTACAAGTTCAAAAGTACATATCCATTTTTTTTGGTCACATGGGGTGTCCATGAAACACTTAAGACATGATTGTTCCTCGCGAACTCAAACAAACTTTTATCAAGCGGAACACGAATCTAGCTCAAATATTTTTATTACTTGATACAGAAATATGCACATCCTTTTATGATTTTCAACCAATATTGTTTTGAACTTCGTCTGCGGTCTCGATAATCGAAGGACTAAACAAGCACATTCTATTTACAAAGTTTTATCAATTGATACAACGAGATAAATATACCGACATATATTATACAGTTACAACACTTGGTAAATCTGCATAACAAGGCAAGTCAATCGTATGTTGTTCCACCAATTGCTGCGGTCCCGATAATGGAAGGACTAAATAGGCACATTCTATTTACAAGATTTTACCAATTGGTAAAATTATACAAACACACTGACATACTCTCATACAGTTATACCAATTGGTATTTTTGTATAATAAGGTAACTCAATCGTATGTTGTTCAATCGATTGCTAAAACTATATAAAACATGAGGATGAAGAAAAACTCAAAATCAATATGCACAATATTGTCTAAACTTTTGGACTTACTTTTAAACTTTTCATTTTGGACCTATACTTTTGGACTTACTCTTTTGGACTTTTCGTTTTGGACCTATACTTTTGGACTTCACTTTTAAATTTTTGGAAGTACTTTTTGGACTACAACTTTTGAACTTATACCCCTGAGGCCCAGACCCCAAACCCGCCCATGGAACCCTGAATGTTCAAAAGTACAGGTCCAAAACTACAAGTCCAAAAGTCTAAAAGTGAATCCAACAACCAATGTCCATAAGCCTTTTCTTTTTGGTTACATGGGGTGTCCATGAGGCAAGATTGTTCGTCTGCACGAATTTTATAGATCAAGCTTGAGGCGGCTCGCGAACTCAAATAAGCCATTATCGAGTCGAACACGAATCTATCTTAAACAATTTTATTACTTGATACATAAACAGGCATATCCTTTTAAAATTTTCAACAAATGTTTTCTTTCTCATTTCCAACTTTAAACTCAATTTGCCGCCAAGAATAAGGCAACTGTCCGAAGGGTGCTACAGAGAAGGGACATACACAACCACTGGGTTAATTGTTGTAAAGTGAAGAACTTGCAGAGAGCATTTTGAACACAAGGAAGGTGATGAAATGTTTTAGAGAGAGAGATTTAATTTTGAACTTTTGGTATATCGAATTGGAGGGAATAATCCCATCTAAATACACTTCAGGCCCCTAACTACCATAACCATCTGGGGACCGATGTGGACCAATGAGAGCGCGAATAATTGACGAGGCGGCCAGCTCATAAAACGTTGGCCTTAACTAATGGACGCACAAATAGAAAACGCGAGAGACAAAACACGACTCTCTAACCAACCATCCTAACCACCATCTACCATGTCAGCTTCATCCCTAGCACTAGGAGATGAAGGGTGATCATCCATGGCATCTTTGTCGCAGCAGACTTCATCATCATCAACAACTTCAACCTCCCCACAAGCGGGACCGGGGGTAAGAGAAAACCAGTCTCAACTTGGACATAATGAAACTAAAGGCCTTCAAAGGAACGAGCTTAGTGAAAACATCCACCAACTGAGCAAAACTCCGAACATATGAGGGGGGAATTAGGCCATCCTTATAGGCATCACTAACAAGATGACAATCAAGCTCTATGTGCTTAGTGCACTCGTGGGAGACTGGATTAGCCAGAATGTGAAGAGCGGCCTTGTTGTCGAAATAAAGGGTAACATGAAGCGGAGGAGCAATCCCAAAATCAACCAAGAGATAAGTGATCCATCGTAGCTCATAAACGGACGCAACCATACTGCGATACTCAGCCTTGGAGGTGGATCAAGACCCGGTAGGTTGTTTCTTGGTTTTCCAGGAAACGATTGCATCATCGAGAAAGACGCAAAATCCAGTAAGGGAGAACCTGGAGTCCATGCAAGAGGCCTAATCCGCATCACAAAAAACCTTACGGGCGAAATTGTTGTGGGCAAGAAGAAAAATACCCTCGGAGGGACACCATTTCAAATAGTGAACCACATGCGCTGCTCCCTGCCAATGGGAGTCACAAGGGAGATTGAGAAACTAACTCAATTGCTGAACATTGTAGGAAATGGCAAGCCTAGTAAAGCCCAAATAAAGGAGGCAACCAACCGATCGTCTGTAGGAGTCAGGGTTCTACATTCCCTAAAATCAGCCCGCAATTCAAGCCCCAAAGGAAAGGGAGTGGCAGGAGACTTCGCTCGCACTAACCCTAGGTCCGAGATGATGTCCAACACGTATTTGGTCTGAACCATATACATCCTAGTAGAATTCCTGGAAATCTCCAAGCCAAGGAAATAACGTGCATCACCGAAGTCCTTAATGGTTAACAAGTCATGTAGATATTGATTCATGGCCTGAATGTCGAAAAAGGAGGGACTAGTGACCAAGATACGTCAACGTAGACCAACAATGCTATAAGCCCAAGGGGGTTTCCTTCACAAATAGACAATGCTCATGGACAGATTGTGCAAAACAAAAGGCCTTGATCTTAAGAATAAACTCCACATTCCACTGGCGGGATGCCTGTTTCAATCCATACGAGATCTCTCTAACTTCAAAACGAGGCCAGGCTGCACAGAATATCCATTAGGGGGATTCATGTAGAGATCCTCATCCAAGTACCCGTGAAGAAATGCGTTATTTATGTCCATCTGCTGGAGTGGCCACTCATTAGCAACATTAATAGTGAGGAATAAACGTACTGTCACCGCCTTGCCACAGGAAGAAAAGCTATCTGTATAGTCGACCCCTTCCACCTGAGTGAACCCCTTGGCAACCAACCTCGCCTTATAGCGTTCCACACTCCCATCTACCTACAGCTTTGTCTTATAGACCCATTCACATCCGATAACCTTTTGTTAGGGTGGAAGAGGTGCTAAGGTCCAAGCGTGATTATGCTCTAAGGCTTGAATTTCAGAGGCCATAGGCTCCCTCCATTCTAGATGCTAGACAACCTCTAAAAAGGATTTGGGTTCCTGAAAAATTGACAAAGAATCCATAAACGACATATATGCATTGTTATTGGAATACAGAATGGAGGGATCATGAAGATGACACACGAACTCACTGAGCCAAGTAGGCTTTTGGATTTGCCTGCTTGACCTTCTAGAAGGAGGAAGGGAAATGGAAAAACGAGATGAATCAGAGGTAGCAACAGAAGGATAGAGTCAGATGCAGGAACATGCAATGGAGGAGGATTGGAGGGCTACTGACACTCAGTTGAAAGAGAGGGACTAGGAAATGATGTTTGAGGCGAATTATCATAGCTCAAGGGAACCGTAGGGAGTGGACAAAAAGTAGAAGTATGAGTGGTTATATGGAAGGGAAAGACATGCTCATGAATTGCACATCCCTGGAAACAAATATAGAATTTGTAGTGAGGTTATACAACTTATACCCCTTCTCATTCATGGCATAGCCAACTAGGATGCACTTAACCGCTCTAGGATGAAACTTGGATATGTGTGGATCAAGGTTGGTGGCATAATACAAACAACCAAAAGTTTTTGGAAATCATATGATGGAGGTGAACCATATAATCTCTCAAAGGGAGTTTCTCAGTTTAAAGTCTGTAAGGGTGTTCTATTGATCAAAAAGATGGTTGTCAGTATAGAGTCACCCCATGACCGAATGGGAACGGAAGCTTGGAACAACAAGGCTCTAGCAACACTAAAGAGATGTCTATGCTTATGCCCAACTCTTCTATTTTGCTGTGGGGAATATGCACATGAAGTTTGGTGTATGATCCCATAATTGTGGCAAAGAGCCTGACAATCTTTGTTAACAAATTCTGAACCGTTATCTGTCCTCAAGATCCAAACTTTATTGTGGAATTGACTGTGAATCATGTTGATAAAACGGGTGAGGGGTAGAGGGTACTTGAGATTTTTGTTTAAGTAAAAAGGTCCATAGTGATCTACGAGTATCCGTATAGTCAAGACCGACGAGTAGCCGGAGTTCACCAAGTCGACGCCACAACGGCTCTATCCGCACAGATGGCTACACTTAGCACAACAAATGAATAACTTTAGAGCCACAATGTGGAACGCTCCACCCTTGGGACCTTGCGGCACATGTGGTCAGATGGGCCACTCGAGTCAGGGCTGCAAGGTAGGAAATGCAACCGCTGTTTTTGAAGATGCTAATTTTGTCTCTCATGGTGACAAGTCCAACTTTAATCCATATTCCAACACCTACAATTCGGGATGGGGGAGCCACCCTAATTTTTTGTGGAGTAACAATCTACAACAAGGACCACCGGGATACCAACAACCACAACAGCTACCATCGTAAGAGGAGAAGAGCAACCTTGAAGACATGCTCTCCACTTTTATCACCACCGCCAACACCCATTTTCAGAATCAAGATGCATCATTTCAGAATCTCGAGGTCCAAGTAGGGCAAATCGTGAGCATGTTATCTAACAGAAAGGATAGGCAACTTCCGAGTGACGCCGAGAAAAATCCTAGGGAGCAAGTTCATGCAATCACACTCAAGAGTGGAAAAATTCTTGGAGAAGAACCACCCAACGAGCTCGTGGACGAGCCACAACCAAAGGAAGTTGAGCCTCAAGAGGAACTGAAAGGGAGAACTCACTCAAACTTAATTTAGATGATGTTCCTACATACATTCCCTATCTCGGGAGAGTTTTAAAGGCTAACTTGGATAAACAGTTTGGTAAATTTTTAGAGATATTTAAAAAGATTAATATTAATATCCCTCTAATTGATGCACTTTCGCAGATGCCAAGTTACACAAAGTTCTTGAAGGAGGTGATTTCAAACAAGAGGAAGTGGGAAGAAGGTGAAACAGTGAAGCTCCATGAAGAATGTTCAACGATTCTCCAAAATAAGCTACCACCCAAGCTCAAGGATCCATAGAGTTTTTCTATACCTTACACTATAGGGAATATCAATTTTGATAAAGCTTTATGTGATCTAGGGGCTAGTGCGAATTCGATGCCATATTCTATTTTTGAGAAACTTGGAATGCATGAACTTACTCCCACTATAATCACTTTGCAACTAGCGGATAGAAGCATTAAGTATCCCAGGGGAATAGTGGAAGATGTGTTGGTCAAAGTTGGCAAATTTATCATCCCCATTGATTTCATTGTGTTAGATATGGAAGAGGATAAGAATATACTATTGATTCTAGGTAGACCCTTTCTTGCCACGGGTAGAGCGTTAATTGATGTTCAAAAAGGTCAACTCACTCTTAGAATTAATGATGAATGTATAGTCTTTAATGTGTTTAAGCCTATGAAATATCTACACAATAATGAGTATGATATATTTGCAATTGATAGCATTAATGCTCCTAGAACAGAAAAATGTTTATTTAGTCTAATGTAAGGATCCCAAAGAAAATTGCTTCACAAAGAATGACTTGAGAGTTATTGTTCACTCTTAAACACTTCGAGCGTATTGAGTGTATCCCAAGCGAGGGTATTCACTCACTTTGGATTTTGAATCCGAATGGGTTGTTGGGGTAATTGTCATATGGTGTGGCTTGTGTGAATTGGTACTGTGTCATCTATTGTTGCTTGCACCGTGATGGTAAATTCATTTTCAAATATTGGCACGAGTCAAAATGGGATGAGATGTATAAAAGGGGGGGTGTTCTTTTGAGAATTGATTGTATTGTTATATGATTGAGGACAAGCATGGTCTAAGTGTGGGGGTATTTGATTAGGAAAAATTACACGATATATTCTTGTGTTTATATCCTTATTTTCTCTCGAGATGCTTGTTCTTAGGTACGTTGGTGATATTTAGGAGCTTTAGTGGAATAAAAGACGAATGCAAGCAAAGAGCTCAAACATAAAGGAAAGAGTCGAAATTCTGCAGAATTGATCACAAGTTAGCCCGTGGCCATGGGTTATCAGAGATTCGATTTCAGAAATGCAAGTCACATGACCTGTGATCCACGGGTTATCAGACATTCGCTGGGCAGAATTCGCAGACGCACTGACATGTAAATCCGAAATTATGATTTTATTTCATTTAGAAAGAGATTTTATTTCCTTTGTAATCTACCTTAGAGTTTTGGTAAGAATAGTATTAGGAAAGGAGAAGAGTTTTATGGTAGGTAGAATCCTGCTCATTTCCTACCTCAGTTAGGACTCATTATATAAGGAAGAAAGGATGGGAAGAAGAGGGATTCGATTTTCAACAGAAATTCGCAGAGATCCACGGTTGGGAGTGAAGGAAGACGACGAACAAGTGGAGAAGTTAATCCGACACTGGGGTGACAATTGTCTCGCCAGATTTTCTACTCCACGAGTTTTTCAGCACTTTTATTCTTAGTTTTAGTTCTAGTTAGTATGAATTAATATCTTTTGTGCTAGGGCTTATGGAAAGCCTAATTGATACAATGTGTTAAGTATTTTCTGATTAATCTAGTTTGTTATTTTTGCATATCCATGAATTATTGTGTTTGTTGCTATTATTTGAAAGCTTCATCACCTCTTAGATTTGCTTAATTATGTTGATGAACCGATAGGGAATTTAGCATAGTGAATAGAGTTATTCATGGTGTGGGTTGAATGATGTGTAGACATACACAGACATGATCTATCTGATTTCATAGGTTTTTCATAAATCTTAATGCATTATTATCACGAGTTTTGGAGAGGAGAAATCCCCTAATTCCTTGATAGTAATGTGTTCGGTATAGCTCGAAAGAGTATATCGGATTAAATTAGGAAACACCTCAATGTGCGAAAATACTTATTTATTTGATTAATCCGTTAATATGGAATTCGTTATATCGATTGGGTGGACCTATAGCCGTAGCACTTCTCTCTAATCTGCGTTTTTGTCTCAAACATAATTGCTTTCCATAGTTGATTTTATTACCTTTTAGTAGTCTAATAAATCATCCAAACTTTCGATCGTCCAAATAGTTAGGGGTTAGTCATAGTTGTTGTAATTACTTCATTAAATCCTCGTGGGTTCGATATCTTTTATACTACTTGATAGCTAGTGCACTTGCTAGTGCATATTTTTTCAATCATCAGTCTATCATTCAGAGGATCCATAATGCAAGTCCACATCCTATCATCACACCAATTCAGACGTAGGTATTCTCCAATTTGCAATCTTGCATTTTTTAGCTCGTTGAAAAGATATTCGTCCTTCCACGGAGGCCATTATTTATCTGACAGGAATTTCTAACACTTCGACATTCTCTTCTTTCTTTCGCCCTGCAAGATAGTCAAGGATAGAAGATTTGTAAAAGGATCACATTTCCATAGCACGATACGAGTGTACAATCATTTTTATTACAAAAACTAATTATCTACTTGGGCTTGAATTGAATTATACCAACAAAGCCTATGGCCGAGGTAAACCTAGGTCGCCATCATGGAAAAATAAAAAATAACTTAATAAGCTAGTACTTACATATAAGTTCAACAAAAAAAGAATACACCAATGAATACTATTGGCCAAACAAAGTCTAAATTTCACATGCAAATAACTTGGATGAAATTTACAAAGGTAATATGCCTTACAGGGCTAAAACAGACATTCAAAATTCTTCCCCTTTTTGATCTTTGAACCTGAGTGGCATTATCCACGGGAGGATCTTCAGAAGTTGCATTATCCATGGAAGATCTCCTGAAGTAGCTGCACCACTACAAGACTCACCGATTGGAGCACTTGAAGGTAAAGTGGACTGGGGCTTTTCTATTCCTTATTTATTTTTGAGGCTGAGCTTGAGCAATATTATCCATAGGAGGATTTCTGGAGGCAGCTGCACCATTTGAAGACTCATCTTTGGAGTGTAATCTAAATAAAAGATGGATGGATTTTGCTCGTAAGTTCTATAAAGTGAAAATCTGTATATATATGCACTCTCCATAAACATGTGTGAAGTATGTGAGTATATCTAGTGAACTCAAAAAGCACCAACAATGAAAACACACATAGTTTACTTACCATGAGCACTAGAACTAGGATCTTGAGTTGACGGAGCGTGCCCTGGAGAAACAGAAGCTGACAAAGATAACAAACATGATCAGAATATATTGTAGGGATAGTTACATTTACCCCCCAATCTATGGTCTGTTTACACAAATCATCCTTATCTTTTGAATAATTACACATACCCCCACTATAATGTAAGCATCATTTACACAAATCATTCCTATTTTTTTAGAAAATTACTCTTACATCCTTCAAAAGTATCGACATTATTACACAAACTACCCTTATTTTTTTTGCTATCAAGGGTGGTTTCTATAATTATGAAAAATATAGAGGTAGTTTGTGTAAATAGATTATAGGTCAGACTGTGTAAATGTAATTATCCCTATATTGTATTTTACAACAAATTGTTGAAACAATCTAAAAAGGAATGTGATTATTGAGTCCATCAAACTTTCTACGTCTTTAACAATTGACAGAATAATGTATTTTAACTTGGAGTTTTATAATATTCCACCAATTGGTAAATAGTAAAGACCATGCGAAAGAAAAAAACAAAACCCACATGTTCACTCAAGATCTCCTTTTCTTTTTTAACAGGAAGATAGGTAAATATAGCATACCATAACTAACGTCCAGTTTCTTTAGCAAGTTACATGAAGAATTTCAATAAGAAAAGAAAATCTTATTAAGCGATAAAAGTACTCCTATTTCTGTTAATAGATTGAAAGTAACTCATGATGCATTGACCTTTTTCTTTGAGTTACTTTAACTAGAAGATAAGGTCGTTCTCACCAGAAGTAACTAAAAAGTTGGAGAAGCATCGGAACAAGTTGGATCAGGATCACCAGGAACATCATGGGGGGCATCAGCAAGAGCATAAACAGGATCACCACGAACATCAGAGGGAACATCAACAGGATCACCAGGAGCATCTTGGGGAGTATCAGCGGGAGCACAGATTTCATAATTGGGATCAATAAGGGCATGTGTAAGAGGTTGTGGAGATTTTGTCGGAAGATCAATATCTTACAAGAACAATAAAAAACATAATAGGAATGTTAGAAACTTGAAATGTAGGAATTGAATTCAAAAATATACTTAATGTATGAAAGCATAACAAGACTAAAAGAGTTAAATAAAATCAAGGTGAAATTGGTAATTGCTTTCACTTACTTTCAACTTCTATGCACCTGTCATGTCTATATTGAACCCACGAAATTATGTATTTCGCATATTTTGCAAGCAACCTATGTATGACTTGGCCAATTTTTTGCTTTGGCTTCAACAGTTTATGATATTGAGTTGGCACTTTGATTGAGATTTTATCCAAATTGACGGGGAGCCAACTCTGGCCTGTGATAGTTGATAATGTTGTAATCAAGGTGGTGAAAAAATCCTTTGTAGTGGAACATGGAATCTTTCATAAGGCCTTCGTTCCACACCCTACAATATTTGAAGGTGAAAAATATGAAAAGAAAAATAAGTTAAAACAGAAAGAGGAAAAAAAACAAAAACAAAAGAAGAAAGAAAGAGAAGAAAAGAAATGAGTACATAAGATGTGTCTGCGGTCACTGTCGAAAGCAAACTCTCCTGGTACGTGCATTTCATATTAATATTTTTGGATGGAATATCCACCATTCTGCTCCACCCCACGAAGGCTGGAAAAACTAGGCAAGGAAAGAGCTCTAGTCTATCCTTCATTTTGATGTAATCATTCATAATGACAGGGATCCGCCCCAAAATGAAAAATTCGAGCAAACAAGGAGCCCATTTGAAAGTTATGTCTTTGGTTGACTCAAGAGTATACTGCACTCTGGCCAGTGCTGCTGCTCTCCAGGCAAAGCTATTAAGATTTTCAGCACTGATGTCCATAAAAAAGTATAGGTAGAGTAGAGGGACAGTCTTTGTATCACAACGGACTAAAATGACAATTTCGATGAGGTAGAGGAGATAGGCCCTAACATAAGACTTCATGTTCGAATCATTTTTCCCTACACACTCAGGCACTGTTTCAAGATGTTGTTTCAACCATTTAATGAAACTTTAGATTTGATCCTCCCATTCTCAGGGTCACGTCGGAACAAATCAACACACATTTCTTCACATCCATGTCCCCACATATGATGGGGTTTCCGTCAACTGGCAAACCAGATGTACAATATACATATTCTAATCCTATATACACATGTACATCTCCGCCCAATATAAAACATTTTTTGCCACTATCATAAGTTTTTATAAAAGCTTCTACAAAATAACTTTATCTATAAAATCTAAAATATTGAAAATGGTGAAAACATGCGTTTACAAGCCTCTTTTGAACTTGCTCATCTAGTTTCCAGTTTTTAAAATTCGTTAATGCTGCTGATCCTTTCATTGTGAAATTCACCAAATTTCAATCTTCTCCCCCAAGTCAAATCCAAAACAAATAGCACCAATTCACCAGCAATTTGATTATGGGCCTGGGAACTCTTTACATTTGGATCATTACTATGAAATTCAAAGGGAAAAGGAGAATCCATTTACAAAAAGAATTTCTTGACCAAAGAGGCATGAATTTCTTGACTAAATTCTTGCAAGAAAAGGACAATTCCTCAATAAGCAGTCAAGGACAATTAGAAAATGATTATATCAAATTTCTTAACAATTATAATTAGGTCAATTATATAGCAGAAACCATCTACACAGAAATACTTCGATGTATATGTTTGCATTGTGATAGAAAAACACACAAAATCTGTTATCCTGTACTAGTGATCAACACAAATAATGATGGAAAAACACATAAACCTCTCACTTTTCAACATCATTTAAAACTCCACTAAGTCAAACAAAATCTACAAAATAGGAGGACAAGTATTAAACATTTTTACCAATTAATAACTAGACTAAAGCATTAACTGAAAAACATCAACCATGTTTCATAATTCTATCATAAAAACTAAAGCATCAAAAACACCACTAAGTCCAATCCGGAAAAGATCAGAGTATCGATTCTCTAGTTGCTTCCGCTTCACAATTTTCCAATAGAAAAGTTCCTCAGACATAGAAGAAAAGTGCAGTAAGTTCCTATTCACATGATTGTTGTTGTTGTTGTTGTTGTTGTTATTATTATTATTATTATTATAACAAGGCACAAATTGCCATTTTCTTCTATTGTTAGAACTTTTGCTGCTAACACAAAACAAACACCCAAAATCAAGAAACAGGTTAAGAAAAAGCAAAGAAGAAACATAAGAAGGCCTTCAAAGATTTGATTTTTCTTACAAACTTAGACATGAAATACATACAAAGCCTAATGTGCAAACATGAGACAGTGGACTGGAAATTAACAAGAAGGCCTAAAGTTTCAATCTTTGGAATGACATTTGGGGCTTCAGAAAGTAGAGACACTAGTAATCAAGAAACACACACAAACACACAAGTATGTGTATGAATAAAATCAAGAAGTCAAAACACAAACACACACATTAGGGGTTTAAAAAATTTAGAAACATTTATAATCATGGGAGACACACACACACACATAGAGCCACACATTAGGTTGGGATTTCAGAGATCAACCATTTACAACCAAGGATAACACACACATAGACATATTGGGTTGGAGTTTTAGAGGTTAGAAACATTTACAATCAAGAAAAATATGTAAACACACACGGGGATGTGAGTGAATAAGATCAAGGGGGAAAAATTCAGAAAACAACAATGCGAGAAGAAGCACAAGAGAGCATCAAAGATTTAAAATCTTTTTTACAAATTTAGACACAATTTACATAATTAAACACACACACACACACACACACTTACTAATGTACAAACAAGAAAAGGGCAAAAAACAGATTAAATGTCAACTAAAAGACCAAAAAATGTTCAACCTTTGGTACAGAGAAAACACAAACAGAGAAAAGGGCAAGAAACAAAGTAGATATCAACTAAAAGGCCTCAAAAGTTTCAATCTTTGGTGCAGAAAAACACAAACATTCATGATCAAGAACAAAACACACATACACAAGATTGTTTGTCTGTGTACGAAACAACAACAACAAAAACAACCTAAGAAATTGATGAGAAAAATGTACTCTAACAAAATAGAGAAGGGTTTCACCTTTTGTGTGTGTCTCTGTGTTTGAGAGAGAGAGAGAAGGCTTTTTTTTTTAGATGAAAAAGAACTGCAGGTGAATAGGACAGACGAGTCTTGAATGCTAATAAGCTAAGAAAACCGCAGTCTGTTCCTTGTTGTTGTTGTTGTTGTTGTTGTTTTTGTTGTTGTTGTTATTATTATTATTATTATTAAGTCATGCGTTTATCGTTTTTATAAAAATGAGTTAAATATCCATCTACACAAAGCAGAAAAAAAGGAACTCTACTCTACAACCTACATATGCACACTGGATTGGATGAGTGAGATGAGAAAAATTAAAACCCTGTCCTAATTTCTAAAAAAAAATAAAATAGCAGGTCAGCCGTAGGCTCAGAAGGAGTTTTAAATCTTACCCCGCTAGTATAAAAAGCACTCCTATACTTTCGAACTCTGTCTTTGATTGCCTCGCTGCCGATCAACAGATAGGTCCTTTCCGTTCTTCTCGGTCTATCATTCAGGGCATCCACAATGCAAGTCCACATCCTATCATCACGCCAATTCAGACCTAGGTATTATCCAGTTTGCGATCTTGCATTTGTCAGCTCATTGAAAAGATATTCATCCTTCCACTGAGGCCATTGTTTATCTGATGGGAATTTGTAACACTTCGACATTCTCTTATTTCTTTTGCCCTTGAAGACAATCACGGATACAAGATTTGTAAAAGGATCACATTTTCATAGCACAAGACGAGCCTACAGTAATGCTTATTACAAAAACTATCTACTTGGGCTTGAATTGAATTATACCAACAAAGCCTACTCTTACCACTCCAATGTATAATAAATACGAGTTGGATAAATAGAAAAAATGTTATACATTCCAGTTTATTCAGTTTTTGAATAATTAAAAAATGTTACCACTCCAAGGTATTACACATTCGAGTTGAAGAAAAGGCGTCTTTGAGCATAGTATATGGCTGTTAATTACTATTTATTCAGTTTTTTTATTATTGGTCTAAAAATTGTAGAATAAGTAGCTCGGCTCTTGACAACAGAAGCCAAATAAACAGAAGGGGAAACTAACCATTACTCTTTCATGTAACAATAGAGAACAATTTGTAGCAAATACGAAAACACAACATCATTTATCGCAAAAAGTAAGAAAAGATTTTGCCATTCATATGTCTATTACAAACTATAGAGAAATGTACCAAGTTTCTTATCAACATCTATCCATCTAAAAGCAAAAAATTCATTACAACCATAAGCTGCTGACCTCAAAAAGAAGAAATACTAAACTGAAAACACAAACCAAAATGCACCAAGATTTCAGAAGAAAGTGATCAGAATATGAGAAAAAAAAACACCACACACCAAAAACTATGCAGTCAGATAATACAAAGAAGTAATGGCGTGAAAGAAATAAAAACTAAAGAGAAAGATCCGCAATACGTCAACCTAAATGAATGTTCTGAAGTAAAAACAATCAATTTTATCATACATTTTGTAATCAACAGAAAAAAATTGCCCAACACTGGAATCGCTGTGTTTTCCTTAAAAATTTTCACTAGAATAATAGAATTAAGTTAAAGAGCTATCAATTTTGTGTTTTTTTGGAGGGAATGAGCTCTATTTTTGTGTAAGAAGTATAGTGTGAAAAGCTAAAATTTTCAAGTGGGAGTCTAGAGCTGCAAATATTGAATTAAATTTTGAGAGATAAGGTGTGAAATAAAAAAGGCTACTACCATCATTCACACACTCGTAGTTGCAGCCTTGCAGGTAGGCGCAAATGTCCCTTTGTTTTCATTATGCCCTATCAATAAGATCAAGTTTTACACAGGGCCATCAACAACATTATTGCCCTCCTTGCGGGTGGCAATTCTCAGTTGGTGTCCTTATATGACTCCACCTAATTATCTCAAGCCTTCCAAAAAAGTTAAATTAAAAATTTTACTTTTAAAAATATTATCTCATTTACGATAATAATTTCACATCACTAGTTTTAATTATTACTTTCAACAACATATGATGTAAAATTATATAAAATTCTCCCCCTCCTCCCCCCCTCCCCCCTCCAATTTTTATAAAAAATTCTGGTAAAATATTTTTTTAGTCCCGTAAAATTAGGGCATTATTTGTTTTGGTACCACAACTTAGGTAAGTAGCTATTTTAGTTCAATAAAATATATTTTTCAGTTTTTTTTTCCAAAATATCACGTTTTTCAGGTTTTTTAGTCCCAAAATGTCATGTCCCATGAGCAAGACACGTGGCATTTTGGGACAAAAAAAAAAAAAAAAAAACTGAAAAACGTATTTTATGGGACTAAAACAACCACCTACTTAAATTGTGGTACCAAAACGAATAATGCTCTAGTCTTACAGGACCAAAAAATCATTTTGCCCTAAAAGATTCCATTTTCTAATCAAATTTATCTATATTTATATTAAATATTAAGGCTCAACCTTAAAATAATTAATTTTGATCGAAAAAACGTGGGTTGATCGAAAGTTTGAAGCACCTCTAAGAGGGTGTTTGACTCTGCTTATTTAGAATATCTTATAAGTATGTTTTATAAAATATTTTTGCAGTTTATAAAATTGAAAGTTATGTTTTCGAATTATTTGGATGAACTAAGATCGTGAAGTTTATAATAATTTACTATTGGCAAATTTGTCATTAAGCTAAATATAATTTAAAAAGAACTGTTAAAATTTTTAAAAAAAGTTGTGAACTCCTAACTTTATTAAAGGAGCTTATATAGCTCCTAACAAAATTACCAAACACTTCGCAATATTTTATAAATTCCAAAATACCTTATAAGCTATCACACTCTAAATCTACTTATATATTTCACAAATAATCATTCTTTAATTAACTAGCTATACAAATAAATTTCTATTAACATACATTTAGAACTAGCTCATTTTATCAATTTAACTAATTATTAATTTTATCTTTTCCTATTTTATTTAATCAAGTAAATGATAAAAAAATCAAATTATGCACATATGGGAAGATATGACTTAATTAGGTAATAATATGTGAAATCGCCGAAACTAGGTTTGACTAGATTTGAACACAAGTGTAATACGCATGTCGTGTGATTGGTGTACAGTTAAACGAAAATGACCAATCACATTACAAGTGTATCACACTTACTGTGTGATTGATTTGATTCGACCAGACCTGAAATGAGTAGGGAAAATTATTTTTTTTAGGCCGCTAAGTATGCCCAATATTAATTTTAGTCTGGTAATTATGTCAATTTTTTTCAAAGTCCAGTAACTTGCAAAATTGATGAGATTTAGTCCTCCGATGGTCAATTTTTGCTTTTTTGGCCGGTAATATTACATGACATGCCAACTAAAATGAGGCAAATTTAAATGAGGCAATTGAAATGAGATGAATTTTAACATAAATTATTATATATATATATATATATACTTATAATTTACAAAATAAATATATTATTTTGAACAAAATATTAAACCCCCACCCTCCCCCACCACCACGCCCGCCCCGATCTAGACCCCGCCCGCCTACTCTCCTCCCCACCCTTTTGGCGCCCCCGCATAAGGAGGCGACGGCATTGAGGATGCCATCGCCCCCCAATCTGGGCGTCGCCCAGGCCATAACAGATCTGGGCGTCGCCCAGGCCGTAACAGATCTGGGCGACGTTTTGCCCAGAGCTGCCCTCCTTTGCACGGGCAGCTGCATCGTCGTCCCTGCAAAGAAAAAAATTAATATATTTTAATTAATTTAAATAAATATTATCAAAAAACTTAAGAAAAATTAATTAAAAAATTATATTTAACTAAATAAATATTCAAAATTAATTAATAAAATATAATTATTATAATCAATCAATATTTTATATATATATATTTTTTTAAAATTATGATATTTTAAATAATGTCCAGTCAACATTTATGGTCATGTGTCATTACATGTGGTTGTACACATGTATAAGTTGCCGAAAATTAATTAAATAGTTGCAACGCGGGCATTTTCCTGTTAATTTAGTTACTGGACTTAAAAAAAAATGGGTATAGTTACCGAATTAAAATTAATATTCGGCATACTTACCGGACTAAAAAATATTTTTCTAATTTTCTATAATATATATATATATATATATATATATATATATATACACAAAGTTGTTCCATTATTGATAGGAAACAAAAGAAAAAAGCAGTCAATCCATAGATGATTGATGTCTGTCTTGCTCCTCAAAAGCCAACTCTCACTCACAACTCAAAGAAAGCAGAGCCATTGATAGTTGATACTGATCAGTCATCACTACAACATAAGAATCAATGATGCCCACTTCATCTTGCGCTTCCTTTACCCTTGTTTCTCAAATACCTCACACAAATGCTGCAGACATATGCTCACTTCCACTGCAAAGATCAGCAACACGAAGCTGCATTAAGGGTTTAAAAAAAAAGGGGTTTTGTTGTTAGGAATGCTACTCCTGAAGCTGCTGCTGGAGATCTTCTCTCTTCTTTCTCCATCCCTGGAGGATTATTCTCCCTGCCCACAGACAATCCATGGTTAGTCGTGTTTAGTTAAGTAAAGTAGCACTTTTCGTCCCGTAATTTAGATATTTTAAATCCACTTTTGGTTCGTAACTTTTAAGAAATAGCATTTCTGGTTACATGACACCTTTTCATTTAGATATTTTAATGAAAAAATGCTACATGCTTAGCTCGTGACTGTTAGGATCTTTACACTTTTGATTCCATCTAATTTTAAATAAATAAAACTTTTGGTCTCATACACTTAACGATTACGTGACTTTTTTCATTAAATATATAATGTAATGATGTTATGGGATCAAAGTTGCTACTATTTTAAAATTATAGGACTAAAAGTAAGAATTTCATAATGAATGACACCAAAAATAAAAAGATCCTAGATTATGGAACGAAAAATGTTATTTTCCTTGTTAGTTACAAATGATGTAATATTATGATTGTATATAACTTTGATTTCTCTTTAGTTACATTATTCGTACAGGTATGTATGAAGGTATCAAAATTAATTAATTATATTTAATAGTTCTAAATTAATGCATGTATTCAAGAGAAACAATAAAACAAAAGTAAAATTAATTACTGTGTAACACAAGCTCGCGGTCTCTTGACTGTGAGGTCTCAATATTATCATTTAATTCACGTTTTATAACTGATAAAGTTGTTATCCACCGGTGTTCTCATTTTATTTATTTATTTCTTTTGTTTGAGTTTTAATGTGCGACATTTTGAGATGAACCACAAGTAACATAACTCATTATTAAAAATCAAATAATTCTGCAAATCAAATTTATACTCAGGAAATCACTGTGTACTTTTTATCAATCGTGTGGCAGGATAACTGGGATCGCTGGATTAGTGGTGACCGTACCCGTCCGCGTCCAAAGGCTATTAACATTGACAAGTAAGATTTGTCTTAAATGATTGACACGTAATTTATTTTTTAACTACAATACCATGTCAGCAAGAATCCTAAAAAAAGTTCTAATTTTAGTCCACGTTATTAATTTCCGGTCACTTTTGAAAATTCAGTGGTCGAAGTCCTGTAATTGCCAAGAAAAAATTAAATTTGAGGGTATTATTTACCACCCCTTTACATATGGTCCTTATTTTGCCAACACCCCAAATATACGGGGCAGAAAATGCAGTTTAGCCCTTCAGAAAATTTTGGATGAACAAGTCGAACAAAAGCCTTTAATTTTTTAAAGCATTATTCAAAATATTACATAGATATTTATTCCTCTATTAGAGGAGACATCTCTTTAGTCTCTCATAGATAAGAGGACTTGACTCGTTGGGAAAATTCTCATACACTGAAAGATCTTAATACTTAAAAAATTTTATGGACAAATTGCAATTTTCCCCCTGTGTTATTAAAATATTGCTAAAACTCCCCCTATATTTTGCAAATATCCCCCCCTATGTTTTGTAAAATCCTGCAAACCAGTCCCCGATTAGATAACAGAGAGGGTCTAACACGCGTCCATTGTGCGATTGGACTTTGTTTTTTTTTACCTTTTCTAGGGTTATTTTATAGGTCAAATGTCCATTTTGGCCTCTTTCTTTGGTCATTTAAATATATTTTAATAAATTCATATTATTGATTAATTTAAATTACTATTTAATCTGAATATATGTTAATAAATTATATTTATTTATGAAAATATCAAAAATACCTTAAAATATATAAACTTTTATATATTTTAAAAGTTTAATTTTTAAATTACAATATACATATACTAAATTAAATTATAAGAAATATATATTATTAACTAATTTATTAAATATATGTATTTAAATTATACTATTAAATAATATTTACATTTTATTTTTTATATAAATATAAACAAATTTCTTTAATTTTAGAAAAATTAAATTTTTTAATTCATTAAAAAAAATTTAAAATCACTGGGTGACCATAGTCGGAGGTCTCCCAAACGTCGTGGTCGCCCAGATGAGCGTTGGGTGCCGCAACCGCCGTCGCGGTCTCCCATGTTGGGGCCGACAACAACTTTGGCAATGTTGCCGTCGCCCCCTCAGAGGCGTGTGGCGGGGGTTGGGGGTTGGGGGTTGGGGTTGGGTTTGGGGTTGGCGGCGGGGGTGGGGAAGGGAAGCTTGGTGGTGGTGCTGGGGATGAGGAGGGGGATTTACATAAATATTTTATTTTTTAAAAAAATAGTTTAGTTTTATTATTTATAATTTTAAATATAATATATAAAAGAATAGATTAAATCTTGATCCTTGATTTTTTATGAGCTTAAGATCGAGCTGTTGAGATGAATTGAATAGATCCTACAACTTTGGTGCAATTAAAAGCGATCAACGACCTTTTAAAAAAGAGATAATATAAATATATGAAGGCATAACGGTCATTAAGTGAAAAAATTAACGCCGTTAGCTTTGGTTAGGGGTGAGGGGCAAGTGTGCAGGGTTTTACAAAATACAGGGGGTTTTTAGCTGACTTTTGAAAACACAGGGGGGTAATATGCAATTTAGCCAAATTTTAAGACTCAAAATTATTTCTGAAGAGTTGGAGAAGTTTTCTGATAATCTCCCTCTGCTTCCTACCTCTCCATTTATAATAGCCCGTGGACTCATTCCCGGACTTCAATCTTGTTTTTAGATGACGTCATTGTGTTCGTAACCTATTTTGTTTCTCAACTTTCCAGTTGTGGTCATTATGACTTGTCGGCCATGTGCTTGTCAGCTAGTGCCTTTTGCTTTTTTTGACCGTTGGTACCTTTGTCTGCTTCTGCCGACATTCCTGCTTTTGATTTTTTACATTTTAAGGCTTTTACCTCATTTTGTAAACATCTTTTCTTTTACCCTTTTTCTGCTTTTGTAAACATCAGAAAATATTTTAAGATATCTAATGCATTCCTGTATAATTTTAGATGCAATCAAAATATTGTCTATATAGACAAACATAAATTCAAGATAGTCTTTGAAAAGATTATCCATTTTCCTTTGAAATATCTGGTGTGCATTAACAAATCCCATAGGAAGTACGTTTCAAATATATTGTCCTTGTGGCGTGGAAAATACAGTGTATTTCTTTTAATCAGTTTCCATCTTAATATGAAAAAAGCCAAGTTTGCAATCAAACTTAGAAAATACTTTAGCACCTCTTATGCAGTCAATTAAGTGTTCTTCACTTGGGATGTAATAACCATCAAATTCTTGTATTTTATTAATACCTTGATTGTGAATTACTAACTTGGTTTACCTCTTTTACTTCACCCTGGTTTCTTACCAGAAAATAGGGGCTACTGTAAGCACAATTTTAGGCTCGATGAGTTTAAGATTGATATGTTCTTTGATGATCATCTGCATATCTTTCTTATCATCTATATTCATTTGGATAGGTATGTATCGGACATACTCGTACTTGCATGCTTCTTTAACTTTCAAATTAACTTCGATCTTGTTTCTATCCCACCACGCTAGATGATTATGCTGAAATTCCTTTTGATAAGTCTCTTGACATTCTCGAGAGAAAGTTTACTTTCCCCATTTATGTCTAATGACTTACTCTTGTATGGATTCCTCGAAAATTCTAAGTTCTTCTTTAGAAGCATCGCTACCTTGTTGTCTGAAAGACAAAATGGCCTTACCAAATTTTTTTTTTGTCCCGCATTTTCATATGGGTCAATTTAGCATCATCACCACGTTTGCTGCAAAAATTTATGGGCATTGTCTATTAAATGCTTTTTCTTTTTGCAAAACCTATATCTCACTACCAAAAATAGTAGTAAAAGTCAACAAATTTATGTGGTTATCCTGTACATATTTCGCAAAGATCTGGATAAAATTGTTACCTAGAAAATATCTGCCCTTGTATCATAAAAGTAAATAGGAGACGGTTTTACCTTTAAACAAGGTGTTCCAAATGCTCTTCCAATCATGATTTCTGCTTCTCGTATTCCTTTATTGAGTGCTAGAATTTTTTGTGAAAAAATCCATTTCGCCAATAATATGTGAAGGTTCCATGACTTTACTAGGGAAAACACTGGGTTTTGCTGTACAAATCCCAAATCCTAAATCAATATAGGCTGCGAAGTGTTCTGACTTATATTCATCATATAACATATAAACAGAAAGGTATATGAAAAGGGACTAGTCATTCAGTTTTAATGGTAAAATCATCTAAATCGAATTCCATACTATTACCTTTTCTTCCCCATGGTTTCTGATGTTCGAGAAAACTTAAGTCATAATCTCATTTTCTCGTCCTGCAACACCTGTAGAAAAAATCTCATGGCCTGCTACATCAAGCATATCTTCGTATTTTCCAACAATAGATTGTTGTAAATGATATAAGTCATCACAAGGAAAATAATTTCTTTTCAGTGATGTCAAATATAACTTGAATTTGTTTCCGGCCTTTGGGGATCAAGTTTTACATTATCAATCCTAATTGATTGAGTTAGAGCCTTTTATTGACTCATTCTCCGTTCTATTGTAGCCAGTGATCCTATCTTTCGAAAAGGACATCCTGCTACTAAACTTAGTTCTAGAGCTGAGAGTTCGGTCTTAAACTAGGTTATCTTTTATCAAGACATCAACACCACCTATTCTAGGTATTCTAATAGGGACTGCTGTCATTTCCTTAGCAAATTTCTTGAAAATTATAGTAATCTTAATATACTCTTTCCTAAGAAATAAATCCGAATGATGTGTGTTGGAAAAGGCATAAGCTATTCTATATGTTATAAAATATGGCATGTTCCATCATAAAATTTTTTATTTTAAAAATCCTGATGAAGGGTTAAGACTCAACTGAAATCTTGGTCTGCTAGGTTGTAATTCTAGGATGAATACCAAACATCAACTTTCCTACATACAATTTTTCTATCATTGCCCCAAGACAACCATATTAGGTTATTGATCCTTCTTCCATTATTGATAGATGTATTTTTTTTGAATAAATTCCTTCCTTAAAAGTTGCTTTTATTATTATTTCAATAGCTCCTATGTAGATTCATTTCATAGTAACAACTGCTTGTTCTCTAAGCTTACTTAATTCTTCAAAAATTTCTTCTTTAAGAATAAGTTGCATTTTCAACACATTACAAGTAAGTTCCATAGGAATAGCAAACTCACCTGAAGTTACTTTGTAGATTATGTGATGTTTCATCTGGTTTATTCTTATTTGGATGAGGAATTTACCGATCTCTTCGATCCTGAAGCCATCATACGGGCTAAGATTAGAGTCTTGTCGTTGATTCTTTCCATGATTTTGTTTGACACTGTCATCTTCGAAAACAATCTCAATAGGCTATCTGAGGTTTGAAGCCTATTTCCTTCATTGTAATTATTTTTTGACTCAGTTGAAGATCCATCCAAATTATTTGTTGTTTCTTTTTCGTAAATGCTCTCATCTGAAGGAAGATCTTCAAATTATATTAACATTTCCCTCCATGGACTGCAAATCTTTGTAAAGAACATTTGGACAATTATTTCTGTTGCAACTCTACTCTGGAAGACATACTTGCGGAACCAATCGATATATTCATCTACTATAGAGATTTTCCTTAACTCGAGGCAAAAGAGAGCTTGTGAGTTCTTTTTAGCCTTCTGAACTTTGCTTCGCTTGAAGTATCCATTTCCGATGAAGTGTATTTTGATGAGCATTCTCAGTCTTTTTGTGATTGCACTTTGGGACTCTCTGGCCAAATACTTGCTTTGGTGTCTTCTAAGGTACTATCCCATCCGATCTTCACGGAACCCTCCAAGCTTAACTCCAATAGCCGAATAAAGTTCTCCCTGTTAAGTTCCAGTGTGGTTGCTGCGATCTTCAAGGTTGCAGCCTATTCATCTATCAACTTCTCAATATTTCAAAGTCGATGATGTCAAGTTGAGTATAGTGCCATATGGATGTAAGGGCTGGAGCATGGTCCTTGTCGATGGTGTATTTTCAGGCATTCGTCTTGAATTTTCCCTCAGCCTAGTTCCCATGAGCGTGGGGGTAGCATTGGTGTGGAAATCCACTGCTCTCATTGGATGATCCTGTAACCTGTACTTCCCTCCCACAGTGGTAGTGTTGGAGCGGTTCATTAGTTTGGACGTTGACAAGATCCACAATCCCAAATTGGGAAAAGGATTCCAGTAACTCCTACAGATCTGATAGATCTACCCTTGATATCTCCATTATTTTATAGATTTGATGAATTAAAGGATTAGATCTTCCTACGTCTTTGGTTTTGGATCTCTGTAGCCTTTCCCTTCTGATGTAGAAGAGGTACCGGTCTGAAGGTATCCCTGATGCGCTCCTGGTAAGATCTAAATATCTCAGGGGTATTCCTTTGGTTTTTCTTCAGAATTGTAACTTCTGCTTTCAGATCTGTAAGATCTACCATCTGGATGAGCATTGGCATTAAAATGCAAAATCAATAGATAATTACCAAACTAAAACTAATAAGGGTAAACTTAAAGGACTAAAATTAATAGCGGACAAAAACAGACTAAACCATAATTTTTCCAAAAATAATATTCCGCCTAAGCTAGGCCAATCCAAATGATTCAAGAACTACTAGAATATTGCAGGACACAAATCCAAGACCACCTTGATAAAAAGGACTAATTCGTCCTTCAAAGTCATCTTTGTCTTGTCCAGTCTTTTATCTCTTGAAAAATGCTAAATTAGAAAGTAGAATCCCCGAGTTAGTAATAAATTATAAATCGCTAAAAATAGCTCTAAGATAGATTCGGTATCCTATTACTAATAAATATGATCTTATAAGACTTTATAATGCCAAAACGTTCTCTAAATTTAACATGAAGTCTAGATTTTGGCAAATCAAAATAGATGAAAAAGATAGATAAAAAAACAACTTTTACTCTCCCTTTTGGTCAATTTGAAAGGAATATCATGTTATTGGGATATGCTCTCCAGGAATTTCAAAGAATTATGAATGACATATTTACTCCATATACATCTTTTACTATTGTCTATATTGATGATTTTCTTGTCATTAGTGAAAACAAAGAAACATATTGGAAGCACTTACAAGTATACCTTAAACTTATAAAAGATAATGGTCTTGTACTATTAGCTCCCAAAACAAAACTTTTCCAATCCAATATTAGAGTTTTAAGACATCAAATTCACCAAGGAACCATTGCCCCAATCCAAAGGTCTCTAACATTTAGAGAAAAGTTTTCAAATCAAATTTTAGATAAAACACAATTACAAGGATTTTTAGAGCTTGAATTGTGTTTTAGATTTTTACCCAAACCTTAGACAAATATGCAAAACCCTATATGATATGTTAAAATCTTCTCAACCACCATGGACCCAGCTCCATACAGATTTAGTGAAAAAATAAAAATAAAAGTTAAAGAAATTCTTTGTTTTAGTATATATCATCTTACTGCACCCAAAATTCTCCAAGTGGATGGATCTGAAATAGGATATGTAGGCAATCTTGGCCAAATTATTGATGGAAAAGAAACTATAGTTCGATATGATTATGGAGTTTTAAAAATCATAGCCCAACAAAATTATCCTACTATTAGAAAAAATATTATATATAGTCTTAGAATCTCCAAATTTTGAGATGATTTACTCAATCATAAATTTATTTTAAAAATAGATTTTAGAGATGCAAAACATGTACTAATCAAAGATGTTAAGAATTTAGTTTCAAAATAATTTTTTGCCATATAGTTAACCCTGTTATTTGTCTTTGATTTTGATATAAAATATATAAAAGGATCTCACAATTATATTATTAGTTTTTCACTCAAGAATTTTTGCAAGGATGTCTAAGCAAGTAGAAGAACAAAAGCTAAAGGTAAGTCCTTTAACAAAAACACCAATTCAAGTTCTCAATCAAAATATCCTCCACTCAGTACCTCAAATGTACCAGAAAAACTTTAATTATTACGATCCCAAACTCTTCAGAATCCAAAATCATTAAGAGTTTACCAGCCTCAATTTATTCCACAAAAAACTCTTACACAACTAGCCTCAATTCATTCCATAAAAACTCTCGCTCAACCACAAACTATTGTCCAAATTACAAACAGATTTACTCCTTTGGGAAAATCAATTCTTTTTCCTTGAAATTCACCAAACTTACAAAGATATAGCAGAAACTTCCACTGTTAAACCAATCAACACTCAAACGATTCCGTCAAACTCTCCATATATTGAAAAAAGATTTCTCTCTTGGTTATGTCATTGAAGATGAATGGATCAATGAATATACACGAAGTGATCTAATTGAGGTGGCCAATACAGTGCTCGACCAAAGGCATAACATGATCTATGAAGATCGATTAAACAACCCAACAATTTATGAAGACATTAACATCTCAACAAAGTTCATTTAATATACAAAATATGCCAACAAAAGGAGCCCCAACCAACTCCTCACAAATTGGCTATAGAAAAATCTTCATAAATTCCATTCTTTCCTAGTCTGACGGGAGAGTAGCCCAAATAAATACATAAAAATTCCCAATAAGAACCATCCCCTAGTCTTATATTGGGATTATATTAAATCATTCTAGCATTTCCTACTTAAACAAAATGAAAAGAATATCACACCCTTTTACTTTCTTTTTGGTATAAAAATTTCACCCACTAAATTCCAAACTGGTTCATTAAATGGTGGTACTACTTTGGTTTATTTCATAAAATAATACAATATAAAATAAAATTAACAAAAATAATATTATAATAATAATAATAATAATAATAATAATAATAATAATAATAATACAAGTCGAACTTATAAAGTTCGACTTCAAATTTTTTTCTTCTTTTAATTGGTTTTAATTTGAAGTCAAACACTGAGAGTTTTATTTCAGGACCAGGATATCACAACCAAGATAAATCTGAATATAACAACCATTGTTGAAACTATGTAAGGAAATGTAAAGATCTTAACAAGTGGAAATATAAATGTAAAGAATATAACAATTATAAAATAATAACAAAATATGAAAGCAAGAGTTGGAGACAAATATAGTTGAAGAAAACTTATTGAATTTCTGAACTTGGATACACAATAAATTTTACATAATATTTGGATATGCAATGATATGAATTATCAAAGACATCTAATTTCTGTATTCTTCAATTTTACAATGGAAAATGAGATGGTTACAATGGAAATGAGAAGAAATAATTGAGACTAGAAACAATGGCTAGAGAGGAATGAGGAGTATGTAGAATGCTCTTCGAATGAGTTGTACTTTCTCTCCTCCAATTGCTTCCATTTATAGAAGTTGAGGAACATGATGGTCTTCTTGCTATTGATGGAATTTGCTGAATTTGTCCATCATGGCTGTCAATCAAGAGGCCAATAATGTAGATAGTGGCTTGCAAAAACTAATTTTCCTTTTTCTTTTTTTTTAATTTTTGATTTTTTTTATTTTTGATTTTTTTTCTAGATAATTCTGGAAAAATACAAGAATTTACTAATTTTCACATCAATAAAATTTTATGGAATTGAAATTACAGGAATTGACCTATCACTAGAAACTTTTACGGTATTGGGCTGAATATTCTGAAGCAGTCATCTTCATTTTCATCTCCAAGTTTGATGGGCGATGGAGACTCCTCTTTGTCATTGTTTATTTCTTCCATAATTTTCTGTATCTCTTCTGGTGTAGTTGCTTTGGCAATTTTTGCAGACAAGTTATTTTTCTTCAAAAGAAATTGTTGCTGCTGCGAATTGAGTTATTTTTCAAGAATTGTTGAAGTTTTGCACTTCGTAGAATTTTTTTTTGCACCATTCAAAGACTGTTGGTTGTTCAAAATTTCCTGTATTCATCTTGTCCCACCATTTGACGCAACATTTTTTTTCCGAGAGAGAATATAATTGTGTCTTCATCAATTTGGAGAGGTTTGAATTGTGGCTGAATTTTTAATATCCAAGTGAGGTTAAATTGGATGTAGAATTTGAGGAGGTTAGGGAGATGTTGTCCTGGAAATTCACTGGGTCTCAGATTTTCAGAAAAGAATTTGAAGGATTCTTGAACTGGTTTTGGGAGAATTTGTATTTCGGGTCCAAAATAATACAACCATCTGATGGAATTTATAAAAAAAAAATTCGGTAGCCAATTTGTGAGGAGTTGGCTGAGGCTCCTTTGGGATGCATATTTTGGATGTATATGGATTTTGTTGAAAGAAGAATGTCCTCATAAAATTGTTGGGTCTGAAGTGGATCTTCATAGATCCTATTGTGACTTTGATCGAGGATCATGTTTGCCATTTGTACTGGATCATCTTGGGTTTGTTCATTGATCCAATCATCTTCTATCACGCAATCAAGATGGAAGCCTGTTTTTTCAATATATGGTGAATTGGTTGGTGAATTAGCTTGTGAACTAACTGGCCTAGTAGTAGATGTTCCTGCGATATCCTTGTAAATTTGGGTAAGTTTTGAAGGGGCAAGATGAATTGGTTTTCCCAGTGGGGTAAATCTATTTGTGATTTGTACAGTAGTTTGTGGTGTAGATGGTACTTTTCGGGCTAATTGGGTAAGGTTTTTTGGTTCAATTGAAGGGGGAAGAATTCGTAGTGGTTTTGGATTTTGAGGGTTTTGAGGTTTCAACAATTGGAGCCTTGAAGAATTTGGGGTTTTAGCTTGAGTATTTTTGGTGAAATTTGGAAAAGAATTGAAATAAATTGGACCATAATAAAGACTAGTTTCTACTAACCCAAGTAATGAGCCAACCTATTGATTGGACCATTACAAAGAGAAAATGGTAAAATGTAGACATTTGGATTTTTATGACTCATTACTTGGGTTAGTAGGAACTAGTCTTTATAATGGTCCAATTTTTTCAATTATTTTCCAAATTTCACGAGAAAAACTAAAGCTAAAACCCCAAATTCCTCAAGATCTCCAATTGTTGAAACCTCAAAATCCTCAAAATCCAAAACCACTACGAATTCTTCCCCCTTCAATTCAACCAAAAAACCTTACTCAACTAGCCCAAAAATTACCATCTACACCACAAACTGCTGTACAAATCACAAACAGATTTACCCCACTGGGAAAACCAATTCCTCTTGCCCCTTCAAAATTTATCCAAACTTATAAGGATATAGCAGGAACATCTACAACTAGGCCAGTTAGTTCACAAGCTAATTCACCAACCAATTCACCATATATTGAAAAAACAAACTTCCATCTTGATTGCGTGATAGAAGATGATTGGATCAATGAATAAACCCAAGATGATCCAATATGAATGGCAAACATGATCCTCGATCAAATTTACAATTGGATCTATGAAGATCCACTTAAGACCCAGTAATTCTATGAGGACATTCTTCTTTCAATAAAATTCATTTACACCCAAAATATGCCTCCCAAAGGAGCCTCAACCAACTCCTCACAAATTAATTACCGATTTCTTTTTTTTATAAATTCCATCCTTTCTTTATCTGAACGGGAAAAAAGTCCATACGAGCTGAAGAGCATCCCCAATAAAAACTACCCATTGATCTCCTATTGGGACTATATCAAAGTTTTCCAATATTTTCTTCTCAAACAAAATGAGAAAAATACCATGTCATTTTATTTCCTTTTTGGCACCAAAATTACCCAGAAAAAATTCCAAATTGGTTCATCAGATGGTGGTATTATTTTGGACCCGAAATACAAATTCTCCCAAAACCAGTTCAAGAATCCTTCAAATTCTTTTCTGAATATCTGAGACCCAATGAATTTCCAGGACAATATCTCCCTAACCTCCTCAAATTCTACATCCAATTTAACCTCACTTGGATATTAAAAATTCAGCCACAATTCAAACCTCTACAAATTGATGAAGACACAATTATATTCTCTCTCGACAAAAAATATTGCGTCAAATGGTGGGACAAGATGAATACAGAAAATTTTGAACAACCAGCAGTCCTTGAATGGTTCAAACTAAAGCCTACGAAGTGCAAAACTTCAACATTCTTGGAAAATAACTCAATTCGTAGCAGCAACAATTTCTTTTGAAGAAAAATAACTTGTCTGCAAAAATTGCCAAAGCAACTACACCAAAAGAGATACAGAAAATTATGGAAGAAATAAACAGTGACAAAGAGGAGTCTCCATCGCCCATCAACCTTGGAGATGAAAATGAAGATGACTATTTTGAAATATTCAGCCCAATACCGTAAAAGTTTCTAGTGATAGGTCAATTCCTGTAATTTCAATTCCATAAATTTTGTTGATGTAAAAATTAGTTAATTCTTGTATTTTCCAGAATTATTTGAAAAAAAAATCAAAAATAAAAAAAATGAAAATCAGTTAATGCTGGCCACTATCTACATTATTGGCCTCTTGATTGACATCCATGATGGACAAATTCAGCAAATTCCATCAATAGCAAGAAGACCATCATGATCCTCAACTTCTATAAATGGAAGCAATTGGAGCAGAGAAAGTACAACTCATTCTAAGAGTATTCAACATACTCCTCACTGCTCTAGCCATTGTTTCTAGTCTCAATTATTTCTTCTCATTTTCTTTGTAACCATCTCATTTTCCTTTGTAAAATTGAAGAATACAGAAATTAGATGTCTTTGATAATTCATATCATTGTACATCCAAATATTCTGTAAAATTTCTTGTGTATCCAAGTTCAGAAATTCAGTAGTTTTCTTCAACTATATTTGTCTCCAACTCTTGCTTTCATATTTTGTTATTATTTCATAATTGTTATATTCTTTACATTTATATTTCCACTTGTTAAGATCTTTACATTACCTTACATAGTTTCAACAATGGTTGTTATATTCAAATTTAAGTCGAACTCTCAATGTTCGACTTCAAGAGTTGAAAGGGCAGGGTGGGGGAGGGGGGGGGCGAGGACACTATCCCCACCCTTGGGGCAGGTTGCGCAAGGTGCCGCCAGAGCACCATCATTTCTGGTTCGAGAGCTTGAAGGTAAGGTTAATTTAAGTTTTCAATTAAATTTTTATTTTAAATATTTTAACAATCTAAGTATATATATATATATATATATATATATATATTAATACAGATGACGTATTGGTGGGACTGCGACAGCGAGGCCATGTTCAAGATCTTCCACATCTGGACAGGGAAGTTCCTCCGGAAGAAGTTCGTCTTCGTCAGATAATCTCTGCAGAAGCCTCTATGGCTGGCGAACGAAGTCTGGCGGCAACTCCTGCTTTATTAGGAGTCCCGGAGTTCAAGGAGGAGTGCGCGAAGAACAAGGCGAACCGGTCCGCCAACCCAGCCGCATCCGCTACTGTGTACCGTGGGGGTTCTGCTTCCATCGGTATGCACAAGCGGAAGATGGTAAGATATTTAATGTTATTTAAAGTATTTATTATTATTAAATTAAATTTGTAATAATTGTTTCCCATTTCTTTTATCAGGAAGAGCAGCTCGGCCGGCCAGTGAAGCAGATGGAGTTATTCTCCAGATGCTATAAGAAGAAAGCCAACGGAGGCTGGAGCGGGCCGATCGCAGCGGAAGTGGCGGTAAGTTGTAGATTAAATATCTAATTTATTTTTTTTAATGTTTGAAAATATTCTAATTTATTCTAACTATTTTTGCAGGAGACGTTCCAGAAGTTGCTGGAGGATCACCAGTCTCAAGCCACGGCCAATCCTGGGGATTGTCCGGCCAAATCAGAGGGCTCGGTGGCACAGACCGAGCAGGAGTTGTGGCTGACTGCGGTCGGGGGCAAGAACAAGGGCCGAGTATTCGGTCTTGGTTTTGAGGCCCACGGTCTCAGCCAGACCGTTACCTCGCCATCATCACCGCCACCGCCACCGCCACCGCTAGCGTCAAACCTGGAGGATCGGATGGTCCGCCTAGAGGAGATGATGGTGGATATGATGGGCATGATGAAGGCCCTACAGACCAACCACTCCGACGCCGGCCCATCACGGCCTCCTAGAGACCCCCCCTTTCAGATGTTGACGAGATGGACGAGGACGAGGGGGACGAGGAGTAGATTTAGGACTTTTTTTTGTAATTAAATTGGATAATATTCTTATTTAGTATAATTTTTATTTTTAAATTATGCATTTTTTTCATATTTAAATAATAATTATAAACCAAATTCAAAAATATTATTAATAATTTAATATATATTTTAATGATAATAATTATTACTATAAAAAAATAATTCATTATTTAGGAACGGTCCTTTACACGGTCATGGAGCGCATAAAACCGTTCCCATTTTTGTCTATTTTAAAGAAGTGACCGTTCCTATCACCATGTAAACAACCATTCCAAATCTTTATAACAACCTTTTGTAAAAACGGGTAAAAATGAATTTCAAATTAGGGACAGACCGTTCCTACATGTATTCCAAATTCAATGCTTTCATGGTTAGGTTTTCGTTCGAAATACAATACAAAAAACCGGTCCAATGTCGTATTCCAAATTAGGAGTACAAAATTCATTCCCACAGACCGTGTCAAAATGTATTCCCTCCACCGTTCCTAACTTGTATACGTGACCGTTCCAAGACGTATTCCAGAACAGTGCTAAAATGTATCTGCAACTTATGCTAACAATTTCAAATTGTGTTCTAACTACCGTTTCTAATTGCGTGATTTACTTCTGATATGACCGTTCCAAAAATTAATAAGGTGTTCCAAATACAAAAATTATAAATTCATACATACAAAGGTAATTAGGAACGGTAAAATAATTATATGCCAAAAATCGTTTCGAAATTGGAACGGTCGCCCTGTTCTCGTTCCTAATTATTAGGAACGCCTCTCCTTTCAACGAATAGCCTCCCGTTCCTGAACCGTTCCTAATATCAGTCCAAATGAATCCGGTGATCTATTTACTGTTCCAAAATTTAAAAAAATCGTTCCTATTCCCATTGCAATTCCCCCATTTTTTTTGTAGTGTACTCACAATACTTTTCTTCTGAAGAAGTATATCCTTCATCTAACTGAACTTCACTTAGTTGATTGTCTGGACTAGGATTTTCATATTCCATTTCAAATATTTTAGATCTTCCTCATCAAGAGTACTTAAGAATTGATTTGTTGGATCCTCTCCAAGGCTTAATTCATGAATTTTCTGCCTCATTCGACAAGTACTGGCATAATGACTAGGCTTTCTTCTACAATTATGGCAAATAATAGAATTATGGACTTTTGAAAAATGTTTTTTCTTTGGAAAATCTTTATTTGAAAATTGAGTTTGGAGGAAGGAATTCTCTTTGAAAATTTGTATTTGTGTATGCTATGATGTTTTGTTTTTAAAGATGGTGAACGTATTTTTTTTTTTAATTCAAACTGCTCACACCAAACTTAATTATTTTCGAGTAGTGAGATTTTATTTCTTCAATTGCACTTTTAAAGTAAAATCATTGCAGAATTTTAAACCCACAAGTTGACATGATTTATAATTTCTCCATAAGAAAGAGAGAAAATATTTTTCTTTAATTTTCCCTCAGACCTTTTATGCAAAAGACTTTGTCATCATTAATATCTTATAAGTTTATAATCTTATTTTATCAAAACACTTCATGAACTTGTGTTTAAAATAAAATCTAACATCTTATAAGTTCTAAAACCATCTTACAAGATGTTTGAGCTTATGAGATCTTTTATATAAGCTTAGCCAAACACCCTCTTCTTATTTTAAAAATAAGTTTTTAAAGTGTTTGAATAAATAATAAGCCATAGACAGTGCTTGACATATTAAGCTCTTCATTTTGTAATAATAATCGTAAAAGCCATCAAGCTATTAAAATTTAAAATCATATCCATGTTTATTTTTGCTATCTTTGGGGGAATGGGGATGTCAATTATATGAAGGATAAAAATAAAATATAAACAAACTTATGAGAGTGTTTTTGTCTATTGGATGTTAAGATTAAAGAGCTTAAGTCTTATAAAATAATATGAGTTCAACTTTTTTTTTTTTAAAGAGCTTATAAGATTTTAAATATTTTGTTTTGAGATTTTATAATTAAGCTTTTTATAAAGATATTTACAAAAAATAGAATAATAAGATATTTTGAATTGCTTATAATTTCAATCTAAATCAATCACGACAAGTCAAAGATATTTATCACATGATTAATATATAATAATATTTATTATATGACTAACTGGGCTTCACTAATCATAGTCAGAATTTTCAGTCAATACCAGCAGATTGCTTTTACTCTTCCTTCTTTGAAGAAAATCTTGTTCACACTTAGTAGAGTTTTTGTCTTTGATTTTCAAAAGAATATTGAACTTCTATCATGATTTACATAAGCTACCTTCACAGAAGGTTGACATAATTCCGAATATACTTTTATTATTTTAAAAATTATAAATACATCTCAAATGAATTATGTTGCTCTTGACGGTAAGGTGGGCATTACTACTTTACTATTGCTGAAAACTTTTAAAAATAGTCAAAAAAATGTAAAAAGATTTGTGGGTAAAATAAATAAGGGATAATTATATTTACACTCCCTAACCTATTGTCTATTTATACAAATCATCCATGCTTTTTGGATAATTACACATATACCCATCAGAATTGTAACATCATTTACACAAACCACCCCCTATTTTTTGAAAAGTTACACATACACCCCCCAAAATGTTAACATCATTACACAAACTACCCCTATGTTTTGGTTGTCAGAGGTGGTTTATGTAATTATACGAAAGATAGAGGTGGTTTGTGTAAACAAACTATAAGTCAGGGGATGTAAATGTAATTATCCCAATAAATAATCCCTAGGGTATATTATTTCATAAGAATATCTTAGAAATTTTGAAAGATATATAAAAGGATAAATGTTACATTTAGTCCCTTAAGTTTTTGTTCAGAATCACTTTAGTCCCTCAAGTTCATTCTTGACTTTAGCATCCGTAAACTTTAGTTTTTGTCTCAGTTTGATCCCTCTAACCATTTTTTGGCAAAAATGTGCCTGACTTTGACTTTTTGGAGGGTAAAATGGTCAACTTAAGTTTGATTTTCTCACTTTAGTCCTTAAGTTTGTAAAATTGTCAAATTAGTCATTTTTTAGGCAAGGAAGCATTTCTTTTTTTATAAATTTTTGCATGCTCAATATGATATAATTATCTTGTGGGAATAATGAAAATTATTTTAAACTCTTGTAAACATAATAATAACATATTGCGGAACTTAAAATTAGACAGTCTCTCCCTTTTTTGTTAATTTTCAAAAGTTACAAAAGAATTAAAACTTGTGAATAAATTTTATAAAACTTATCTAATCTAAACATATAATAAAAAAAATCTAAGTCAGTACTTTCTAATCTTAGGAGTTATAGATAAATTTAAGAAAATTAACTCTTAACAATATTTATTAAATATTAACACCTAGGATTTTGAACTAAAAATTGGTGGAATGTACTTTTTGACTAGATTATTTTGTGATTACTTATATACATATATATATATATATAAATTCATATTAAGAGATTTTTATGGAACTTTTCCTATAAAATGGAGCTATATATATAAAAAAAATCTCTTAAAAAATTATATATATATATATATATATATATATAAGCCACCAAAGAATCAGTTCAAAAGTATATCACCCTATTTGGATCTCCAAACAATTAATAAATATTGTTAAAGTTTTACTTTTGCAGAATTTTCTCTTACACTTAAGATAAAAAGAAAAAAGAAAAAAAATACTGACTTAAATTTTTTTTATTATATTTTCAGATAATAAATTTTATAAAATTAATTCATAATTTTTGATTTTTTTAACTACTGAAAATGAAAAAAAAAAAAGACCGTTTATCTTAAATTAAGCAATATGTTATTATTATGCTCACAAGAGTTAAATTTTTTTTATTATTCACATAATATTATTACATCATATTAAGCATACAAGAGTATAAAAGAGTTGTTTTTTCCGCTTAATAAAAGGACTAATTTAATAATTTTACAAACTTAAGGGACTAAAGTGAAAATCAAAGTTAGATTGATCATTTTACCCTCCAAAAAGTAAATCCCGATTACATTTTTCGCCAAAAAATGGTCAGAGGGACCAAAATGGAACAAAAATTAAAGTTTAGGGATGCTAAAGTCAAGAAATAAACTTCAGGGACTATAGTGATTGTAAACGAAAACATAAGGGACCAAATGTAGTATTTACCCTAAATAAAATTATAATTCATAATCCCAAAAGATATTTTGGTCAGTTCACCATAGAAACTGCATGAAAACCTAAGGAAAGCTAATGAAATTGGCTTAGTGTTAATTAGACGAACAGTAAAAATCAAGAAAATATTTATAATTTCTCAAACAACGAGGACACATTAGTAATTATATCAAATTTTAATTAGAAGAGGTGGTTATAATTAACCCTTATATTTTTGCAGATGTTTGACAATTCTTATTATAAGATATTATTTTTTATTATTCAACATAATAATGTGCGTACCGTAAAATTTAAAACTTTCAAATGTTCACCAAATCTAGAATTTTAGTATCCAGTTATACTAAAATTAGAATGTATAATTTAAATTTGAGTAATTTTATATTAGACAAGTTTGCATGCAAAAAATTAGGATTGATATATTTAACATTGGATGATGTCCCATTCATGATATGGGTTTGAATCCTTATTAAGATATTTGATAGGACTCAATATATGCACATTGTTTTCGCAAATTGGGAGTGTTGAAGCGAAATAAGCTTTTGATTAAATGGGTGTTTGGTCAATTCTATCTAAAATTTCTTTAAAATATCGGAATATATTTGTAATGATGTAAAGCAAGACCTATGATGCATGGAGATTGATACGGGACACGGATACAGCGACGTAGACATGATATGATAAGGACACGGCGACACGAAATTTTTAAAAAAAATTAGGATATGACACGGCTATGTATAATAATTAATATATATATATATATATTCTAAATTTATCATAAAATTAAAATATGCAATATGAAAAATATCAAAATAAAACATAAAATACATGTCTTATATCTAAACTTTTTATCAAGATACTTGACTTAAAAAAATATACATAATCAGTTTATTTTAAGAAGTACGCAATAAAAAGTTTATGATCATCCAAATTAGTTAAATTATCATGACCATCTCTAGATCTTTTAGTAATTTCATCCCAAAACTTTTAGTTTGAGAGAAGTGAGTTATTTTTTATTTTTTTTATTTAGCCCAAAACTTTTTTTATTTTAAAGATAGTACAAAACTTTTTAAAATTATAAAAGGAACACTAAATGTGTCTAAAACGCGTGGGACACTCCTCCAAAATATTTCAAATATGCTAACAGGCGTGTCTGACACTGTATCATTTTTTTCTTTTTTATATTATATTTTTGGACACATCTATGCCGTGTTGTCCGACACATGGCCGAGGCATGTTCAAGCCGTGTCTGTGACCGACACATGTTCGACACTGTATCTGGTAATTTTTCGGAATGTCGGCATATTATAGAGCAAGAAGCAAATGGATTTTGGGAGTGTTTGATCGACCTAAATGATCAAAGTCATAGTGCTTAAAGTGCATGATTTGATGATAAAACTTCATATGACTATAACTTTTGATGCGGAAGAAGTTACGAGGCGATTAAAGAGAATCTCAACCCTTATCACTATAGTCGTTAAGGGGCATTATTCATCGTGAAATCCATCCTTCTGACCACTTCCTGGCCGGGCGTTTCTTTCTTTTAAGTAGACTTTAGTTAAGTTTATATATATATATATATACATATATATTTTGTTATTGTATGTGCCTCATATTTTACTATATTATTATTAGGATGTCCGGGTATTTGTGGACTGAATTTTATACCTTTATAAGACAATTAAAAATTCTCTATTTTTTTCCCTGGAGAATCTTTAAAATTCCCACTGCTTAGCTTTCAATTCGCCTCTGACCATCAAATGAAATGTGAATAATCCGTCCTCCTCTCTTTGAAAGAAGGGGCTTACCCCGTTTTGAGGCCTACTTGGATTAGGTTACATTTTTCTTTAAAATACCTGCAAATTCTAGTTGGAATTAATTATTATTTCATAAGTTAAACCATTTTGTTTCCAAAATCTAGTTCTTTGAGAATTGGGGCCGAGTTGTTGAATTATTCTCTCAAACTTTATTGCTTCCGCTCCATCATCGATTTTTTAAAAATATACATAACAACTAATACATTTGCTGGGGTGTAAAACCTGCTTCAATATTAAAATACTTTACATGCACTTTAATACAAAAATTGGTGAGTGACCTTTTATTTTAATACATATGAAATTATTCCAACAGAAATCGATTTTGAAATACAACTCGCTTGGAATAATTTTTCAACCACATTATATATAAACAAAAGGGTTTAATGTATTTTTCGTCCCGTATCTTTTGCATTTTGGCATTTTTAGTCCTTTATCTTTCTAGGGTAGCAAATAAGTCCTGTAACTTTTTAATTTTTTCGCGATTTTGGTCCTTCAGTCACCAGAGTTTGGAAATGTTGCCGGAATTTTTTTTTTTTTAATTTGGGGTTTTTCTTCTCATTGGTCAATTCATGCCAGCATGGACCAATATTTTCGTCCTGTATCTTTTATATTTTGGCATTTTAGTCCTTTATATTTCTAGGGTAGCAAATAAGTCCTGTAATTTTTAATTTTTCGTGATTTTGGTCCATTAAATTGACCAATGGGTCCATTAAATTGACCAATGGGAATAATAGCCCCAAATTAAAAAAAAAATCGGCCAACACTTGCTAACTCTGGCAACGAAAGGATCAAAATTACAAAAAATTAAAAAGTTACAGGACCTATTTGTCACCCTAGAAAGATAAAAGACTAAAACGCCAAAATACAAAAAATACAGGACGAAAATTCCATTTAATCCTAAACAAAATATATATAAAGACATTATACATAGTATAGAATAGAAGTTAAATATAATATATATCAAAGCATTATTTCATAAGCATTTATTAAATATAATTGTTGTATTGGTTTATTGATATGAATATCATAATATTTATTACATAGATGAAATATATATAATATGTGTAAAAAGTTTAAGTTAATACGAATCAAAGATCCCGATCACAAAGTATTTGCGGGTAAAGAAACGATATTATTTTATTATTAAGATAAATTACAACGAGCTTCCTCAAAGTTGGTATTATTATGAATACCGTTGTTGTTTGAAAAATTACTAATATTCCCCTAATTGATAAAATTGAGTAATCTTTGGTTGAAAGCTTGGAACTATGAACTTTGCTCTTATGGTATTTTTTTTTAAAAAGAAAGAAAATTTTTAAAAAAAAATCGGACATGGTGGCTGGAGAAATTGTAAAAAACTTGTTCATTTAGTCCATAAGTTTTTTGTTTTTTTTTTTTTTTGTTTTTTAAACGGCATAAGTAAAATTATGATTCATAGCCCATAATGACATTTTGGTCAATTTACCATAAAAAGTGGATAGGAACCTAATAAAGACTAACAAATTGGTCGGTTGTTGAAAGGTCATTAAAATTAGGGGGTATTAGTAATATTTAAAACAATAAGGAGGTATTTATCATTATATCAAATCTAAAAAAAAAAATTTCATTGTACTTTACTTTTTATAATTAAGATTCTCAATTGTATTCATTTAAGTGGAAATAATTGTTTCTTATTAATGATACACGGGGTATTCATTTTTTTTTTTCTTTTTGAGCCAGAAAGAATGGCTAGTCCAATCGACCCAAGAATTCAAACACAATTATGGTAACATCACCACGCCACAAAAGACCAAGTCCAACTAGCCTAGAATCACCTTCAACTTGTTGGCGAAATTGAAGCTAAGCCATGCCCAATTTCTACCCGCTGGTGGTCCAACTAGATCAGCTGATAAGTCAGCAACGTTCCACACTTGCAATGAAATATCACCACAAGGCACATCAACAAGGCTGGATAAAGCTAAACAGGTAACTGCCTCCTCCTAAATTGGCTACTTTTTTGTTGATGTGATAGATTCTATTGTTGCTCGCGTGGGACGCGAATGATGTGACGTTCAATTGAACTAACTATATCTCGAGAAATTAAACATTCCAAAGAATTTGGGGATATCCAAATCATGTTCAACCATCTCTCCAATTCCTCATCTTGTTCCTATATATATGGTTAGGTAGGTCGAAGAAGGTAACTTCACTTTGAACTTGACACTTTGCTTATCACATACAAATTTAGCCATTAATGCTCAGTTTATCTGCTACAATCATTGTCGACATCATATTTCACACTTTCCACTAATAATTTGCTTATTCTCATAACTTTTCTTAGTGTTCTTACCTTATTTTTCCACAAAAACAATTCTTAATTTAAGTATCGGAATGCTAATCCCTACTTTACAAGTTAGTCACCTCGATAATCTTATAATACACCACAAACTGTTGATTTTGGGAGTGTTTGCGAGAGCTTATGCTTTTAAAAAAGTGATTTTTGTAGAAAAAATTGAAAATTGTAGCAGAATCAAAAGTGGGTAGTGTTTGAAAAAAAAGTGAAAAGCAAATAAAAACTATATTGGATAGTGTTTGGGGAAAAAGCATTTCTAAAACAAGTTTAATTGATTATAGACCATTTTATCCCCTTGTATTAAAAAGATACTATTTTTGCTTAATATTTGCACTTATATCTTGATTATAATAATTATTTTTTCACAAAAAATAATAAATTTTATTTCAATTAGTATATTTCATATTTAACTTAGAAAATGATTATCATTTATTTATTAAAATATTCAATCCAAATAGAAAAATTGGATGTTTAATTCAATAATGTTCCCATTATGTAATATAATTGTTCATTCATGCTCAATAGATAAACTTGCATGGTTAATGAAAAAAATTATTTTCTTGATTATCATAGTAATTAATAAAAATAATAATACCATATAATATAGAAAATAAAACAAAAAAATTTTAAAATATTAAATATATGAAATTATAAATTTTGTTAGCGATAAATTATTCAAATTATTTAAAAATTTTAACATCAACTTTAGATGAGCAATTTTGAAAATAGATTAAAAGGGGTAAAATCAGATTTAAATTATGATAATGAGGATATAGTAGTCTAACAGGAAATTGAATTTATTTACAAAAAAGTCAAAGCAGCTAGAAGCACCCCCAAGGTGCTTCCAACTTTTGGTTTAAAATTGTTTTTCGTAGCAGTTCCAGAAGCAGAAATTGACATCCAAAACACCTCAAAAGTGCTTTTCTGCATTCAGAAGCTGAAAAATGCTTTTTTAAAGCTCGCGCAAACACTCCATTGTATGGTACTATTGAGCTCGCTGAGTATCACTTGTGATTGTATTCAAAATTAAATTTTTCTTTATAAGTTTGAGACTACATATATAACCGCCACTACAAAAAATATGATATTTAGTCATGGCTAATGGCCATAGTTAATACTAAATAACCGTAGCGAATAGTCATTGGCCACGGCAGACAACGATTGTCGGCCGTGGTTTTTGTAAGAGTGTCTAAAACATTTGTCATGGCTAAAAGCCATGGTGAATGTTTTTATCACACCTAAAAGCCGTGGCAAATAAATTTTTCATGGTGGAAAAGTTAGTTTTTTGCATCGGTTATTATTTATCCGTAGTTACTAATAATTATTTACTACGATTTTTAGTCATGGTCATTAAAAATGTAACTAATATTAATTTTTTTTTCTAGTGCGCGAGGATAATAACTTAAATATTAAAAATGTAACTAATATTAATTTTTTTTTCTAGTGCGCGAGGATAATAACTTAAATACACTGTAATCTTAAGACGTTGTTTGTGTAAGAGTTACTAATATTTTTCTAAATCAAGTTCTGGCCAGAAAATTTTAAACCTTCAGAGTTGTTGATCATCTAAACATTCAATAATGGTAAGGATGAAAAAAGTGTTAGGAATTGATTTTTGTTAGACTGTAAACATATGCAGAAAATTGAAAAGAAAGATAGTAACAAAGCACGAGATTTGCGTGGTTCAGAAAGATTTTCTACCGTTCACAGTTACTTTAAATCAATTTGTACTAAGATTTTTCAAATAAATTACAATAAAAAATCAACCATCAACTATTTATAATAGAACACCTATAAATTGAATCTGCGATCACTAGGACCGTACGTAATATCTTGTCAAAATCCGCACTCCAATACAAAAGGAGCAAAGATTAATTAGAACGTGATGGAGTAATACAAACCAATAAAAAAAAGAAAAGAGATAAAATAAGAAAATGCACCACACGTAAGAATGTAAATGATTGGAGTTAAGTCGAACACATTATTGTTCAAGTTTATTTAAATTATTAACGAGTTTAAAAATTTGTATTTGAGTTTGATTTTATTATTAATATAACAAACTCAAACGAGTTTTAATTGAATCATACATGAATCGAACTCGAGTAATTTGATATTTTTAAATACATTTTATTAGTTTGTACTAATCAAATCGAGTTCAAGCCGAGCTCTAAAACTTATCGTACAAAAAATATGTTCAAATTTGATTTATCAAATTTAACAAATTGAATGAAAAAGAATTTTTATCAATTGATTTCAATCGAGTATCGAGTAGTCTGATTTATTTTTCAACCATCGGCAAATGTGAACAAAATACTTATTGGGCCATTTGTGGAGCCCAAAAACTATGGGCCTTGTGAATTGAGTCCACTTAACAAATGTTGTCCGTCTTCTCTCTCTCTCTCTCCTATCCAGACTCCGCTGAACTGAACTTCGGGACTCACTTTTTCACGAAGGAAAGAAGCTCTTCTTTTTCTTCGAAAATGGCAGCTCACTCTCTCTCCGCAACCTCGATAACCCGACCCGAACTCAGACAATTCAACCCGAATAAATCCACTCTCGGTCTGGATATCAGTCTAAGAAGTCAATGGCTTGGCACTATTGCCATGAACAAATTCTCACTCCAGTCGTCAAGTATCAGACCCCTTTTCACAAAACGGCGTCGCACTAATGCCACAATATCGTTCAGCCTCCCCACTGCGTAATTTCTCATGACTCCGTCGTTTTGTGTGTGTAGTTTTTTTGGTTTTTACTACACATTTATTTGGGCATTTTCAATTGTTTCTTGGCTTAATTTTGGAATTTATACCTGTGGGAACTGTAATTTTTGTATTTTCTTTTTGCCTTGGATATATATATATATATATATATATGTATGTATATTAAATTTTTGCATGTAACCAAGCACTGTGGGAATGTTCATAGAGTATGAGATCCCATTGTAATTCTTTTATCAATACTTATTGAGATATATTTAGCTTATGAGACATAAGCGGCCGTGTTCATTTGTGTTGTTTATGGGCCAAATGTATTCTTGTTAATTAAGTTTGTGAAGGTATTCTAGTATTTATGGTTCATGGCAGAAGTTGAAATCTTGATTCACATTGAGAATCGCCGATCTTGAATTACATATATGTGTAACCGTAAAAGAATTGCTTGCATTCACAATTAACTTCAGTAGGTAATCTGAATTTTGAGGATTCATATTGCAAGCTTGAGTTACAATTAGGTATAAGCTGTCTTGAATTACATTTTACGTGTAAGCATAAGCACACTCATTTGATACAAGTTTTATGATAACATAATGTAGCGTACAGTTTTATGGTAACATGAAGTTGGGATATATTGAAGCAAGTGATGGTTTAAGTGAATGTGCTGATTTTTTAATGAACTTGCAGAAATCCAGACAGGGTCGATGCCACTGAGAAAATCCTCAGGTGAGTTTGAATCCCGTACTTATTGTCCGATTGTCCCTGTCAGACTAGGTGTTTTGGAGCTTGATTCGTGCATATATTTGTTGTTCATGGCATATTTGTTCTCTTGGTGTCCTTGTGTTGTGATTGAGGTGTTATGGATTTGGTTGAGCCAAATTTTAGATGGTCATCAAAGGCAATAAAGTCGTTTGCAATGTCTGAGTTGGAAGCAAGAAAGATCAAGTCCCCAACCACAGACACTGAAGCGCTTCTGATGGGGATCTTGATTGAGGGTCAGCTATTTTTACCTCTTTGAGTTTTGTTTGAATTAGTTTGTTTAAAGATAAATTACACAACCGCTATATCTCTTGGATTGGGACCTTTGTCGATATTCAATTTGGATTTAATCGCATAAAATGAGATGTAATGACAATGTTATGTGCTTATGGGAAAGACTGAATTTACACTTTCTACTAGAGGTAAGATTGTTAATTATTTGAGAATTGTAAAACTGTTACAAAATCATTCTGCATGTGAGCAGCAGAAGAAATTTGAAATTTCATTCTAACATCTAACTGCACTTTTTGTGCTGTCAATTGATATGATCCAAATATCTTACACAGAAAAACACAGTTATTTACCTATTTGTTCGTCTAAGGTAGTAATGGTAATACATTTAGTAGTTTGCTTGAGAGAATTGGATTTCTCTCTTATGATCCTCAGTTGCCAGGAACCAGTTTTGCTTCAAAATTCTTGCGAGCGAATGGAATTACACTTCTTAAAGTGCGTGATGAAATTTTGAAGATGCGTGGAAAGCCTGAAATGTTCTTCTTCAGTCCTGAGCATCCTCCTTTAACTGAAGCAGCTCAAAGGGCCCTTGATTGGGCTATTGATGAAAAGCTCAAATCAGGTGAGATGTTTTTTCACTAGTTGGCAAATCTATAGTAACCAATATATAGCCCAAGTGTATATATACACGTATTATTAATTTATTTAGGATTTTTAACTTTTTATCCAATACATATATTTGCAAAACAAATTGTATTTAACATAACAACTACTTCTTGGACATTTATGTACAATAGGCTTAAAGTTTACTTCCCCCCCCCCCCAAACTATATCAATTAATTGAAGTAAAAAGACAACCAATCAGGTTTGGGAGGTTAGATCTGCTGAGTACAGGGGTGGGTTAGGGCTTGAAATGGGTTGGCGTGGGTTTTGGGTCCTACAATGGGCAGGTTAGGTCGGGGCTGGGTGGGTCTCAGGTTCAGCCAAATCCATCCTAGAGTCTAGACCCACCCCATTTCCATGTCCATAGTAGTATACTCTTGCTTAATTTGGTGCAGGTCTCTTAGATAAGTCGGAGCTCCACCATGGTCATTGCTTTCTTGTAAGCTAATATAGCCGATTCGGAATCATGTGGTACAAGTTGCCTTGTACCTTTATGCTTGCACCCTTTTGTAGCTGCCTCTTTGTGTTTCTTCTTTCTTTCTTTTCTCCTTTTCTTTGGGGTGGGGGTGGGGTTTAATTCTTTTGGCCTGGGAATGGTGCCGTTGCACATTCAATTTTAAGAGCTTTAGGAGTGAACTTAATGAAAATTTATAGGGATAGTTACTATGAATAAGAAAAGCTAATAGAATAAAATGTTGCACGGAAAAATGTATTATTGAATTTTAAAATTTTAAAATTTCAACTTTCGCTCTCTAATTAGGCTTAGCTGATTGTATTACTATGGAGTCAACTTGAACAAATATTTTCTGATTCAGTTTTAGGTGTGATGTGTCTTTTGCTATGTATATTTTCATAAATAAACTGTCGAAGACTATTAGTGCAGATGTTTCTTGATATAAGCGGGATAGAGAAAATACCAATTAAAATTGAAAATATTGTAATTTTTTACTTTTTCATCTTTTCTCTCTCTTCTTCTCCCTCTTCTCTCTCATTCTCGCAGCTTATCATTCTCAAAACATATACATATATATGCCACACAACAAATATACACATATATACATACACAGGAAATCACACACCCTCCATCTCTGTTTGTATACACGCACAACACTAACATGCACACACACACACACACAGTCACAATTGACATGCACATGCATATCTATCAATTCATCCATCTATCTGTCTATCATCTATCTATCTATATATGTATATGTATGCACATATAGACATGAGCACGGGCAAACACACATCACATTTTGTTAGGACAGTAACAAAAAGAATAAAAATTCTATTTATTTTATTAATCAGAATGGAAATAGATATAAGGAACATGGGTTAATATACCTTTAGATTTATGACTTAATTAGTAATATATGTAACTATTTTAAGTTATAGTTAAGTTATTAACTAAATTTCTAATCAATTAAAAATTTATAAAATAGATTCTCCTATACTTTTTTATTTGCTTGATGTATATTTTAGTATATTTAAAATATTTACTTAATTAGAACTTTAAAAATGATTGTAATTTATTTACTATGTAATTTATATATTTAGTCATAATCAAGTTATATTTTAGCCATTAATTATTACCATATCTATATATATATCTTTAGTCTTTTCAATTTATTTGATTAGTTAAGCATGTACTCAAAATTTAGTTGTTTTAAATTCATTAATTAAATTCATCAAATGAGATTAACAGTTTTATTACATAAGCTAAATAATAATGGTCAAAATTTAAAACTTAAATTTGAGAATAGACTTTTAACATTTACACTCTCATGGTAAGTGAAAATTATGGACCAGGCCCATAAGCATTTTGGAGCACCACTTGCACAAGATGAAAGTATTTCGTCCGTGGGTTTAAGTCAAAGCTATAGACTGAAAGCCAAAGGGGTATTCTTGGAATACACGTTTGCTGACATAGCTGTTTGTAAAGAAGGGCATGTGGAGTTTGTAATTTGAACAGATTTGAATAATGTCTGCATGTAAATTTCCAGATCCAATGGAACTTGATGTAATTTTACCAAAATACAAGAATCGTGTAGGAAGCTCTTCTGTAATTTCTAAGGTGTATTTGGTGGAAAACTTGCACATCTTGAGAGACTATAGAAACTTTATTCTCATAGAGTAAATTGTTTGATTGTTAAACAGGCATCGCATTTGAGCTTTTGTCGTGAACTCATCCAGCATGGTGCCATGGTTCAAACATTTTGAATTAGCGAATGGTTTTGATTACTTCATACTGATCCTGTTACAAATAAGAGTTGTTTAGTTAATGGCCTTCAAATTTGGAGTAGCGATATGACCTCTGAAGTTACTGAAGGGAATTAAGGCCTTAACATTGAGTTGGTTTCCTGGCAAAGTCGTAGAAATTTTTGGTGGGCTTGCTTCTCGCCATGTTAGATGTTTAAATTTTTTTTGCGTAGCATGCCAACCTGTATCCCTACCGTTGTTCCCTTCTAACTCATTATCCGGAGAAGGAAAGAAGATTTCTGCCTGACCATATTGTTCAACATGAATGCAGGTGAGAACGGGGAGATTACAACCACTCATCTGCTTCTTGGATTGTGGCGACAGGAAGAATCACCAGGTCATAAAATACTGGCTGCCTTAGGATTCAATGATGAGAAGGCTAAGGAGCTCCATTCTTTGATATCTGAACCTGGATTTGTAGAGGACTCATAGTTTCTATGCGTGTTATGCTGTTTGATGTCATCTTTCTTGACCCACAACGAGTCCCTGTTGCCAGTGCTCTCACAGAAGTATCGAACATTTTTTGACGATGCAAGTCCTGTGTTGTCTTGCATTGCCTGAAAATTCTTACACGAATACAGAAGGTGGTACTTTTCCTGTCATGTCTTGTTAAATTGCTTCCCCCCAATGTATAAATTGTGAAAACCATATTCCCTGATAGATAAATTTGCTCTTGAAGATGTTCTTCGGTCTGTCACCTGCAGTCAGACTATAGTCTTATTTTGTTATAGTAACTTGTTGAGTCACCTGCAGTCAGACTATAGTCTTATTTTGTTATAGTAACTTGTTGAGAGATTTAATTCTTTCGCTCGTGATTAGTTTTACTTGCAATGTGGGATGAAAAAACTTCATTGTAAGAAAGAAAAAGAAAAATCTAGTTTCTGAGCAAAAGTGTGGCTGCTGGAAAAAAGAAAAAAAGAAGAAAGAATATCAGTTATGCATGGTGTTTGAACCATATTTTACTCAAACTGGTGATAGTTGAATGATGAGTGAATGTGATGGAACATTTAGGAGGCGATCGGTATGAAAGAATGATATTTTTTTCTTCTTCTTTTGGATAGGCGAACAACCTGGTTACAAATGTGGAAAAGGAATAGGACCATGTCCTCTTCATTTTGATTTGCATGTCTAGCCAGGTGATGCATTGTAGAGTTTGCTGAACATGGGATGAAGTTCAACTTGCATCTGTCAAATGAGGTTTTAAGCACTCCTACGTCATCCACGATTGGGCCAATGAGAGAGCCATCCGTCAATGTGGATAAAGCTCGATTGATGACCACCTCACAGTCACCTTCAACAATGATATCTTTCCAGCCTTCTTGAACTCCTAGCAAAAGCGCTTCCTGTAGTGCAATGGCTTCAGCAAGAAGAGGGTCTGCTGCATGGAGAGAATGACGTGTTCTCCAGGCTATTGTTGCACCTGAGCCATCTCTAGCGATAATTCCGGTGCCCATCGCTCTGTTTGTAGTAAATAAAGCGTCGTAGAAGTTAATTTTTAGAACACCTGGAACTGGTGGCTGCCAAGAACCTAAGTGTTTCGATTTCTGGTCATGGGGATGCAGACGAGGTGAATTCATGAAGTAAACGATCTACCGCCTCCACTAGCTCTGGCACTAATTGGCCGCTCCCTTCCATGAGCTGTTTATTCTGATTCTTCTAAAGCATTCAACAAAGGATCAGGAATCGACCCGCCTTCTGATAGATCAGTCTTTGACATATGATTTTCCAATCTAACATGCTAGAACCTGTCTCGGAGCATGGAGAAGAGGTTCCATCAGCAAGTCGGAGAGCAAAGGTGTGAGCACTCTTGACTGTGAACTGTCCCTTAGGGTCAAAATGCCAAATAAGGTTATCAACCGACAACCAAGGGGAGTGGCCATTATACGTTCGGCATCAAGAGGATGGAACATTTCCCTGACCTTCGATTCAAGCCAGCAGCCCTTGTCGGCATCGATGAGAACTTTAACGTGATCATCCTTGTAGATGGCCATAGATTAAGCATATAGGTTTGAATTCCGTTTGCCGAGGAATTCACCCAGGATCCGAAATTCTGATCAGTTCGCCGCTACCAACTTTCCAAGGGGTTCTTGTAACAACCAAGTCTCTTACTCCAAAAATACTTCTCCAGGTGAGAGAAGGTCGTAAGCCTATTTTTGCATTTAAATGTCAGAGGAGGTGAAATGTCTTGCTTTGAATAAACGACTAACAAAGGGATCGGGATTAGTGATCAAGCGCCAAACTTGCTTAGCAAGTAGCGCATCATTGATGATGCTCGGGAGTGGAAAAATTTAGTGTTCGTTTCTCTCCTTTCAACCAGCCTGAATTCACCCTGCTATTTCCACATAATTTCCTCCTGAAATAGACACCGTTCCATCTCATCTTTGCATTTGCTAATTTCTTCTCGAATTTATAGATGTATAAAACAACTTTCAAACTAGCCTAATTAGTAATTATCTCATAGTTTGTGTTAATATTTAATTTGATCTAATACAATTACTAAAACACATTAACCATGAATATTGACCAACCTTCTTGCAAATATCAAATTACTATCAACAACCACTCTTTATTTTAAATTTCCAGCTTTACTCCAAGATATGCTCTCAATCTTTGAAAATCATCAAACTTTAATGGCTTCATGAAAATGTTTGCAACTTAATCTTGGGTCTTCACATTTTTAGTTCCACCACTTTATTGCCAATGCATTCTCTAATAAAATGATACCTCGTATCTATATACTTGCTTCGTTGTGCAACATTGGATTCTAAGCAAGTGCTTGTGTTGATTTCTTGCCAATGCAAATTTATGTTGCCTTTTCTTGAGGTAAGTGAAGCTCTTTCAATGATTTTCAAACCAAATAGCATGACAAGTGCAAGAAGTTGAAGCCACATATTCAGACTCACAAGTTGACAAAGTCACAGTAGGTTGCTTCTTTGAGCAACATGAGACAACAATATTCCATGAAAAATACAAAATTGGTTGTACTTTTCCTATCGATAGTATCTCCTACAAAATCACTATCACAAAAATCTTCAAGTGTGAAACCATTGGATGGAGAGTGAAATATCCCAAAATAAAGTGTACCTTTTAGGTAGAGAGAAGAATCCTTTTAGCGGCTTTCACATGGCTAAAAGTAGGAGTTTCCATGAAACGACTTGTCACCCCAACTGCAAAAAGGATATCCGGTCTTGTACATGTCAAATATCTTAAATTTCCCACAAGACTTTTGAATAAAGTTTGATTCTCTTTTTCTTCATCTCCAAACTTGGATAGTTTCAAACCTATCTCCATATGTGTATTCACAGGATTGCAATCAAGCATATTAAACTTTCTTAAAACTTATTTTTGCATATCCTGCTTGAGAAAGGAATATATCTTTTTTCGTTTGTTTCACCTGTCCAAATAATATCACATGAGGCCTAGATCAGTCATATCAAGCTCAAGAGACATTTTTTTTCTTGAATTCTTCAAACACACATCCACATAAACAAGTTCAAGTGGCTTGGTTGCTCTCCATGTTGTTCTTTTTGGAAAACTCTTCCTTGTATGTTTATCAACTAAACATGCTCCGCACAAATGATTGGGATGGTTGATTAAGGTATCCCGTACACTATCTTCTTTTCTCCAATTTCTCTTAGCGCCCTCAAAATTCAAGTGTCCAATTTCTTGTGCCATTGCAACGCCACATCTTTCACATAAACCTTCAAACACTTTATTTTAATGGTTTTTCATGTTCGGTTTGAGCATTCTATTTTTTATCATCACCACCTTTGCAAGCAATTTAGCTTTTTGATCTTGCAACCAAAGATATTTATCCTTCATGATAATTTCATATCTATTTTCAAGAAATTGACCTAAACTCAAAATATTACTTTTCAATTTGGGTACGTTATAAACATCAGTGATCAATTTATGTTCACCATGCTTGGCAAAATGAGAATTGTCCATTTTCTTTCAATGTGAATATTTGATGAATATCTAAAGAAAATATTACCTCGCACCTTCTTATTGAACTCCACAAATGGATTTTTTGTGGCCGCACATGTAATTGTTTGCATCATCATCCAAGCACCACAAACTATTGTTGTCTTTTTCTTCTTTCTTGATTGTTAGCAACAATGCTAACTCTTCAATTTCTTGATTATCATTAACAAGATTTTTTTTTTCTTCACTTCTTTAGTTGCATCTTAACATTCTCGAGCAAAATGGCCAAGGTTATGAACACTTGTAGCATCCCACATTTTATTTGTCATACCTTTTTTATTTGACTGTTGAAAATAGCCTCGTCCACTTCTCCCTTGTTCTTCCACGGCCTCTTGTGATGATTGCTTCGTTCATCATTGTTGGAATTGTTTTCAACTCCCCTTCCATGCCCATTTTGGCCTCTTGCATGTACTCTTCCTTATTCATATCCTCAATCACGTCCTTTAAAGTAACCCTTACTTTCAACATCCTTTTTTAAAGTAGCCTTGAATTTGAGAACTTGCTCCAATGGCTCCTCTTGTCTTCTCTTGATTTTTTCTTAATGGGTTTACGGAGATCCCTCCAATTCATCAATGGTCATCGAGTCTAGATCTTTTGCCTCTTCAATGACACACAATATAGTCGAACTTGGTAGTCAAGGACGAAGGATCTTCTCCAGACACATACATCATCAATTTTATCTCCATATCTCTTTAGTTGATTTACAACAACCTTTACCTTCAAACAATAATCCAAAATTGCTTCGGATAACTTCGTCCTCAAAGCTTCAAAGTCACCTCTTAGTAATTAAAATATGATCTTCTGTACTTTATCAACACCTTGGACAAATATCGCCAAAATCTCCCAAGTTTCCATTGAAGTAGTTGCGCTTGCCATTTTGATGGACGAGTGTCAGGGCTTGTTGATCCTTCTTATGCGTCTTTGAAAAATTATTCTTCTTTATTTGAGATAACGCTGCTTCATATTGAGGTTTCTCATAGCCATTCTCTACAATCTCCCGCACATCTTGGGAGCCAACCACGACTTTCATTCGTAAACATCAAGTTTCACAATTTTCTTTGGTGAGACGAGAAAATTGAAATGAACTTACTTCATTAGTTGTCACTTTTTGAGGTGGCTCTGATGCCACTTTGTTAGGAAGAAAGAGAAGATGATTGTAGAAGACAACTCTTCAAATGATTTTTTATGGAATTCCTTGTCTTACAAAATGCCAACTACAAATAGGTATTTCTAGATGAATAAAACAACTTTCAAACTAGCCTAATTAATAATTGTCTCGTAGTTTAGTGTCGATATTTAATTTGGTCTAATACAATTACCAAAGTACATTAACCATGAATATTGACTAATTATTTTGGAAATATCAAATTATTATCAACAACTAGGTTCAACACTCTCGGCATTTCTTTAGCACGTATCAACTATGCCCCGTATGGACTTAACCCACCTCACACGCACCCTCATGCCACTGAAATCCTCGTTGTCATCGAAGGAACTCTCTACATTGGGTTCGTGACTTACAATCCCACCAATCCAAACATGATGAAGAATCCTTTTACCAAGACTTTGTACCCAGAAGACGTGTTTGTTTTCTCAAAAGGGATCATTCATTTTTTGTTTAACGTAGGACAAACAAATGTAGTTGCGTTTGCTAGGATGGGTAGTCAGAACCTGGAGTTATTACAGTTGTGAATGCTATTTTTGGGCCGGTATCTAATTTCTACTGATGTTCTTACCTGGGCGTTCCAAATTGACAAGAATGTCATTCAATATCTTAAAAGGCAATTTTGGCGGGATATCAACTAGAAAAACTGACAACAATATATGCATGATGTACCATGCTTGAGAGTTAGTATTTGTACCATGATGTACATTGGCAATACATATATTTGTAAAATCATTGTAATGAATAACTAATGGCGTGTTGATCAAATAAAAGAATACGTACTAGTTTGTGCCTTGAAAAACACTGCAACGCATGTTCTTGTGTTAAATTTCATCACTTCATCTTTGGTACTTCAAAACAGACAAACCTAGGCAACTACAAGAGTTGTTTTTGCAGCCTTCTTAACTACAGAAAAGAGAAAACATCAGCATTTTTTAAAAAAAAAATTCACTAGCTTGACTCGAAGAATGACAATGACTGCAAAATTGTAAAATTGGACCCACAATTTAGGGTCATTTTAAACTTGACCCCACATTTTACAAAATTTTAAATTTCACCCATTGTTTCGTTAAAGTTGCAAAAAGAGGCCAAAATGTCGCTTAAAAGGCTCCCTCCCACTAACAGATGTTAAAACTAACGGTTGGCTAGTTTTTTGACCTACGTGCATGTGACTTTCACATGGATTCTCAACTATTAGTTTTAACGTCTGTTAATATTGGGGCTCTTTTTTGCAATATTTCGACCTCCTTTTTGCAACTTTAAATGGAACATGGAGCAAATTTAAAATTCCGTAAAAGTGTGGGGTCAGTTAGAAATAGCCCCAAACTATGGGATTAGTTTTGCAATTTTGCTTGCAATGACAGTAGATCTTTAACTACGGAAAAATTATATTTTTGGTCCCCTATTAGGGGTAGATGTAGGCCCTGTCGAGCCCTAACGACCGACAAGGCTTGGTCGTGGTCTAGGGTTATTAGTTTATTAAGCGTTAGGTCTAAAATTATCGTGCCTATTAAAAAATTAATAATAATCAAAATTCTCATTAACTTATTCACAAAATAATTTCTTCAAAATTCCACTTTAAATCTCTCTCCACTAGTTAGAACACACGTGTTAGCACTTAGCCAAAAAGAAAAGTTTTACTGTATCTTGTGATTTTCTAAACACTAGGTTATAATTCTTCCCACAATTCCTTTTTCTTGTATGTTCATGTTATTGATTTTCAATTTACGTGTTTCGATTTTGGGCCAACTTGTTTCTAGTTTTGTAATTCAGTTTTTTTATTAGAAAAAATAAATTTTAGTTTTTTCAGATCATTTGTTCGGTTCTTATAGAGAGATGTGCCCAAAAAATATGAATTGATCGAAACAAAATGATTTTTAAATTAATTATTCATTATTCTATTTGATAATTTTTTATTTAAATCTCTCTTGACAAATAAATAAGCTTAGATATAAAAATTGATCATGATTTTTTTTATTATTTATGGTTATATAAATATAAGTTTTAATTCTCAAGAAACAGATAAATTTATTATTAAGAGACTAAGAAATTTGTTACTCGTAAATTTCAACTCACCCCTCATTGTCGGAGTAATAGTTATAAGAATTAACTTATATCATTGTGTGTATTTAACTTCAACGATTCCTATAATAATATAAATGTTTTCATAAATTTAATATTTTTATTTACCAAACTAAAGATATAGGGGTGTTGAAATTTTGGTATCACATATACGAATTTGAAATAATGGAATCCAACTGTCATGTACGAATTGCAACAGATCGAAAGTCCGTAGCAAATCTAACGGTTCAATGATTATTACCTACGTCTGTAATGTACGAATTGCAACGACTTCATAATTTGTTGCAAAAGTAGTTGCAAAATTGTTGCAAATTTGCACGGGATGTCATCCGCAGCTCTGTTGCAAACCATCTAATTATTATGCAACAAAAATTGTACAACTTGCAAAAATCGTTGCTAAATTTACTAAAAAATTAATGTAACTTGATGACTTGATTATTAAATAATCAATAATTTTTGCAATGGATATTATTCATTACATTACAAATTCGTGCAAAATTTGTCGTGAATGCTTGTCGTTGCAAAAGTCATGACAAAGTTGCAACGAAATTATTTCATGGTAAGGTTGTAACTTGAAGGTCGTTGCAAAGTCATGGAAAAAAATTCATTAAATTGCAACTTATTGTTCTGTTGCAATTTTTGCAACGTATATAATGTGAAAGTTTTGCAATGATTTGCGAAGTGGGCTACCGATCAAAAATTGCAACATATTTTTCAATGGAATGGCCGTTGAAAATGTTTGTCGTTGTTTTGCAGTAGAATTTGGCACAAAAATTCAAAATTTAATATCCATTCCAAGTCCTGGCAAAATCTGTTGCAAATTTGCTACCGTAAAATTCCGTGACAAAAAATCGATTGGTATGAGCCTATTTTTTTACAACTTAATTTTATCATCTTATGACCACATTTATTTTTAATTCATACGTACACTTAAGGACGCTGACTAGTTGTCATAATCCATTTCAACAATTTTTATCATGTTGTTAATATCTATACTAATTTATACTAATTATAAAAAGAAACCTTCTTTTATATCTAAATTGAAAGTTATTTTGTCATTTAAAAAAATTTTCCCTTTATTTTTGTATAGTTCTTTCACCACTTTATTTCATCACAATGAATTTCCTAATTTGTAGAGGACATAAATGATAATTTAAACTGCTTTGGTAGTTCTCATACCAACTCACTATTTCTCTACCTCCAAATAAATAGGAAACTAACTCACTATTTCTCTCCCTCGAAATACTCACACGTTTAATTCCCCTCCTACTTTGGCGATTTATTAAACTTTATATATTTGCCCTATTAATACATCATTAATTAATATTTAATACTAGCATTAAATATTTAACTGCTAAAATTATTATTTACAATTTGCTTTTATTGTATACGACATTCTAGCCATAGTTTTTAACTTCGTATGTCTGATATTATATTCAATATTTGCCCATTTATGCAAAAAGGTAGAAAAAATGCTTATAATAATAATCTTCTAATACGGATACGTTTGAATGTCAAGCTATCTACTATTTGATAAAGTTTTGCATGAGTATCCACATTTCGCATAGGTTTTATAGAGACCATTCTTCTCTTTTTACCCTTTTTTTTTCTTTTTTTTTTTTGGTATTCATCTAACACTACAAAAAAAAAAAGGGAATTGGCACGGATTACCATGACCGTTCCAAATTGGAACGGTCTCAGGAACTATTGTGGAACGGTAACCTATTGCTGACGTCACATTCATGTTGTGCGGAATCCTAACGTGTTGGAACGGCATGGCCGTTCCTCATACTGTACCAAATAATGTGTTCCCAAGTGTAGTCCGACAACCGTTCCAAATAAGGAACGAAAATATTTTTTTACTTCTATTTGGAACACATATATGCCTCTTGGAACGGTAAGTGAACGTAAAACTTATACTGTTCCTAATACCGTTCCCAAAATCGGTACTAATTGTAATGCTGGGAAGACCGTTCCAAAATGTAGTGCTAAATAAGATCGTTTTTGCCCTAATGAAAATGTTTTAATGCATTGACCGTTCCTAATTATGGTACTTATCAAAAGTAAGTTAGAGTTGCAAGTATTGTCCCAAAATGTGTTACTCTTAGGAATGGTCCGTGTACATAACAGAATCTATATTCTGATTACCGTTCCAAATACACTACAACGGCTATATTTTAACGGATATATTTGTGTTCCCGTTCCCACGCCCGATCCCGTTCCTAATGCTAAATCAACGGCTATATTTTAACGGCTTGTTCTGGAGTTCCAAATACTATTCCAATGCCCATTTCCAATATCTCATATATATATATATATATATATATATGTCCCCTTAATTTTTTTTCTTCTTACTCTCTCTCTGTTTCATTTCTTCTCACTCTCTCTCTTGCATTTTTATACGTAAAATCAAAAATATGAACAATCTCTATTAAATTTGCATTGATCTTTGAAGCTGTTTTGTTCAGGTAACAACTTGAAACCCTTTTTGGTCGATTAAAATGCACGCAGTTAATTAATGGTTGTATATATATAAATGTATTCTACTTATTTAATTACTATTGTGAATTGCATGTGTAGGAGTAATCATGTTAAGACAGTTGAAGAGATGGATGTATGATCGAAACCTATTGGGTCTGACGCTGGTGTTTGAGGATGGTGTTACTGCATTTCTAGAATGGACCAAGTCTCAGCGTGCATATATGGATAGGGAGAAGATTAAGTGTCCATGAAGAAAGTGCAAAAACAAAAGGTTCAAAACACCGCACGAGGTAAATTTCGACTTGTGTATGAAAGGGTTTATGTCGTGTATTATAATTGGACTTCGCGTGGCGAGGAGAGGGTACAAGAATACTTTGACGCATTGACCGCGTCCCCTATTTAGCAGCAACAAACACAAGCCATTCAAGAGGAGGTAGTTCGCATTAGGGTGATGTGGGCAGATGGATTAGGCGCAGAGAATGATTTTCGATGCCGTCGGGCTGTCTTTCTGGTCTTCTTAGAACCAGGAGGGTGTGCCTGATGATGGTACTAGGTGTTGTCCTTCTGATGTCGGGCCTAGTTCATATTACAGTGAGGGGTCCTATGATTATGTGTCTGGGTTGTCAGACTAATTTTTTGATGTAGTGCATCGTGCGACCAACCGTCGTCGAACGACTGAATTCAATCTCAATTAGCGCTAATTGCTAGTTTGGTGAATATCAAGCCTGAAGGGGGTTTTTTCAAGTGAACATATGATCAACTGTGCCAGTGGGCTGACCATATAATGCCCCGCGATCACACTGTCCCTCCCGATTACTATAGTACAGAGAAATCGATAAGAGACTTGAATTTAGCAGTTGAGAAGATTAATGCGTGTAAAAACAGTTGCATGCCGTACAGGAAGGACGATATCGATCTCGAATATTGCATGTTTTGTGGAGACGCTAGGTACAAGCCGACCAGGCAGAGAAACCCTAGATAGAAAAAGTCCCCGTATGCCATTCTTAGGTACTTGCCGCTTACCCCTCGACTGCAGAGCTTGTATGCGTCAGAAGCGACTGCTGAGCACATGACGTGGCATGCCGGCCATTAGACGGAGGAGGGATCCATGTGTCATCCATTCGATACAAAGGCTCAGAGGTCTTTTGACCAGACATATCCCAATTTTGCAGCTGAGCCCCGTACTGTTAGACTAGGGCTGTGCACGGATGGGTTTGCACCACATAGGCAGTATGTAAAAGTTACTCATGTTGGCCCATGATACTTACACCGTACAATCTCCCACCGGGAATGTACATGAAGCCTAAGTATATGTTTCTGAGGATCGTGATCCTTGACCCATCCAATCCTAAATTTCTGATCGGTGTACCTAAATTCGTTGATCGAGGAGTTGCAAAATTTATGAATGTCGGTGTACGAACGTACGACATTGCGACAAACTAGACATTCATGATGCGAGCCGCATTGATATGGACAGTAAACGACCTACCCACTTATGGGATGGCGGTTGGATGGAGTACCGCCGTGTTATGAGGGGTCCAATTTGTATGGAGGACACGGGGATATTCTATTTGCATCACGGTTGGAAGGCATGCTATTTTGACTGCCGTAGGCAGTTTCTCCCATCGGACCATCCGTACCGCAGGAATAAGAAAGCTTTTACTAAAAATCGAGTGAAAGGAAGGCTGCACATCCAAGGCTGACTGGAGAGCAGATCCGAACCCGTGTCAATGCGTTTAGCGTTGCAGTCGAACAACCGTTGAATGAACCGGAAGGCACGGTATCAAGCATAAGTTGATGGAAAAAAGCATCTTTTGGGAGCTTGAATATTGGGGGACACATCTGATACGACACAATCTTGATGTCATGCACATTGAGAAGAATGTGTTTGACAATATATTCAATACTGTGATGGACATAAAGAGCAAAACGAAGGATAATCTGAATGCATGGAAGGATCTAAAGATCATAAGTAATCGGCTGGAGCTTGAGGTGGACGAAAGAAGACTGAACATGATGCCCAAAGTTGTATATACACTGACAAAGGATCAGAAGAAGAGGATATATGAGTGGATTCGTTGTCTTAGGCTTCCTAATGGGTACACATCCTACGCATCCAACATATCGCGATGCGTCGACATGAAGGAGCTAAGGATGCACGGCATGAAGAGCCATGATTGTCATGTATTCATAAAGAAGTTGATTCCGGTTGCCTTTCGTGAAATGCTTCCGGGGGGGGCTTGATGGAGATGAACATCTCCAGATCGCTGTCATCATGTGCAACCTCAAGAAAATATTTCCTCCTTTTTTTCGACTCCATCAAACACCCAATTGTTCACCTGTCATATGAGGCGCGCATTAGGGGGCTGTGCAATGTAGGTGGATGTACCCATTTGAGAGGTAACTACACTAGAAAAATTAATTTTTTATATATATTATTTTTCTATCATCCGTATTTTAATAAATATTCGTACAAATAGATTTCTCCGTAATTTGAAGAAGAAGGTGAGAATTAAAGCACACGTCGGAAAGATCCTTTTACGACGTCATTTGTCAACTTTGGAATGGTCATTGGACCGATTTTTAGTAATAAATGACCATTCCTATTTATTTTAATATAAATCAAACAGAATAAAACATCATCATTTTGGGGACAAATAATGTCGTTTTGTTTGAAATTGGACCGGGCATTGGAATTGTCATCTTTAATTATGACCGTTACAAAAGTTTTATATAAGTCTGCTCCTTAGCAGATTTTTTCATCTCCCTCTCACTCCCCCCCCCCCCCCCCCACCTTTGAACGCCACCGCCAAGTTCCCGCCTCCCTCTCTCTCACTCTCCCCCTGTCTGCCTCTGTCCATAGGTCCCCGCTATCGCCCCCGCCTTTGAACGCCACCGCCTCTGTCCGCGCTCTTGCCACCGCCTCTGTCCGCACTCTCCCTCTTCGCTGCCTCTACCTCCGCGATTTCTAGCAAGTAGGCCACCTCCCCCTTTTTTTTTTTAATTTTCTTTTTATGTAATTTATGAAATGTATTGAAATTTCATTGTTAGTGAAACATATTGAAATGCAATTTGATAAATGTATTCTTTTTTTAATTTTATGTTTATGAAATGCATGAAACTGCTAGGATTTCTGTGAATTGTTGGGTTACTATTGTTGTTCATATTTCTGTAAATTTAATGTTATTTGTGATATTTTCTAAATTTAGTATCTTATGAATTTTTCTGTGTTCTAAATTTAATGTTAATTGTGATATTTCTATTAAATGCATGGAAATTTAATGTTAATTGTGATATTTCTGTGTTGTAAACTTTTTTAGGATTTTTTGTTTGTAATTTTAAGAAATATTTGGATTTTATAAATAATTATGAAATCATGTAATTTAAAAAAAAATCTGGAATTTTCAGAAATTGTTTATATTTTTTCAGAATTGGTTATTCTTAAGAAATTTTCAGAATTTAGGATTTTATGAAAATTATGTAATTTTTAAAAAGAATCTGGAAAATTCAGAAAATCTGTATTTTTTCAGAATATTTTTTTTCTGAATTTAGTATTTTATGACAATTATGTAATTTTGTAATAAAAAAAAGTGGACTTTTTCAGAAATCTTCAGTTATCTTTCCATTTTTTTTGGTAATTTTTAATAATGTTTCTGTATTTAAGATTTTATTAAAATTATGTCATTTTAAAAAAATCTGAAAATTTTCAGAAATTTTCTGTATTTTCAGATTTTTTTGGTAATATTTAAGAATTTTTACTAATTCAGGATTTTATGATAATTATGTAATTTAGTATATATTTTAGGAAAATTTTCAATAATCTAAAAATTATTAGATTTATTTGGGGATTTAGTATACAATTTTCGAATTTAGTATCATTTAGGAAACAATTTTGATATTTAGTATACATTTTAGGAAAAATTTCAATAATTACATTAATTACATAACTATTAGAATATTTAGATAATTATATATTAGAAAATTTAGATAATTACATTAATAAGGATAATTTAAAATTTTGTTATGTACTTATAATTAGAAAACTTTAGATACTTAGAATAATTATTAAATTTGGAAAAATTATAATTTGGGAAAAAAATTGTTAGTTACATTTTTTTGTAAAATTCATAAAACTAATATTTTGAAAAAAATTGTAGATCATGTCTAGTAGAGATTTGCCTCCTCGAGGAGGTGCACGTACTCGCTGCCGTGGTCGTGGCTGCGGTCGTGGCTCGTCGGTTCCACCACCGGGGGGTGTTGCTTCTCAGGTGTGGAAGCAACGTTCCGACCACCACCACCACCATTAGCTGAGCTCTCGGCTGCCGCATCGGCGATAGATCCGGAGGTAGATCCGTCTACTCCTATACCGGCCGCACAGGAGGCCGGACTGTCTACTCCCGCACCGACGGTAAATTCGACCCGTCAATGGGCTGCACCACCCCCCAGCACCAGCACCAGCACCAGCGGTCCCCCTACCATCAGCGCGCCAGTATATCACCCTCGCCGATGAGAGGTACCATTATCTTTTTCAATTTTTTGTTATTTTTTGGGTTTTCTTGGTTATAAAACAATAATTAATATGTTATTTCAGGGTTTAGCGCAAGATACACGAGCGTATCAATGCGGTGGTGCGAGGACATTATCCCCACCCTTGGAGATGTTTGCGCCAGGTGCCGCTAGAGCACCAACACTTCTGCTTTGAGAGCATGAAGGTATTTTATTTTAATTTTTATTTAATAGTATAAAATAATTTCTTTTTGTTAAATATTTTAACAATTTCTTTCTTTTGCAGATGACGTACTGCTGGGACTGTGACGATGAGTCCATGTTCTGTGTATTCCACATGTTCGTTAGGAAGTTCATCGGTAAGCGCTTCACTTTCGCCAGATAATCTCTGGTGAAGCCGGTGTGGCTGGCAAACGAGGTCTGGCGACAGCTCCAATTGTACTGGAACAACAAGGAGTTCAAAAAAGAGTCCACCAAGAACAAGGCCAACCGGTCGACCAACCCCGTGGCATCATCTACTGTCTACTGCGGGGGTTCTTTCTTAGTCGAGATGAAGATAGTCGACATGATGGCCATGATGAAGTCCATGCAGACCAACAACTTCACTGCCGGCCAGTCACAACCTCCGACAGACCCCCGTGCTCCAGACGATCATGGACGACAATGAGGGGGATGGGGTTTAGATTTAGGATATTTTTTTATAATATTTGTAATTAAATTGGATAATATTTTTATTAATAAATTTTTTCATAAGTATGCATATTTTTGCATTGCATAACATCATTCAATATTTAGTTATTTAACCAAATTAAAAAATAATTAATAATTTTATTATATTTATATAAATAATAAATATTATTATATAACTAAAAAAATTAATTAATAAATAATATAGGAACAGTCTTTTGCGCGGTTATGGAATGCTAAAATTTTGAGTGAACCGTTCCAATCATGGATTCCACAAACATGACCACCATTCCTAAAGCCATTCATCAACACCATTCCAAATAAGGGACAAACTGTGCCTAATTTTAGCTCAAAGTTAATGACTATATATCACTGTTGCCGCTCCAAATATAGATCCTAAACCCATGCCAACAGTGCATTCCAAATAATGAATCAACATCGTTCCTACGTTAGGTTCAAGTAGAGTTCTATATACCGTTCCAATATCTATCACCATAACTGAAAAAAGTTGTTCCAATATGTATTCCAAAATCAATAGAAAAATGCATCTTTCATACATTAAATTTGATGCAAATAGAGTTGCAATGATTGTGCCAAAATATGTTAATAACATAACATGTGACCGTTCCAAATATTAATTGAGTGTTCCAAATACACAAATTATATATTCAAACAGACAAACATAATCAAGAACAGTTTTTAGCTTCTGCATCAAAAATAATTCCAAAATAGGAAAGGTCACTGAGTAACTATTCCTAAATATTAGGAACGACGTCAATTACGACGGACGGTGTACCCGTTCCGAATGCCGGTCCAGGTTCATCCAGTGAGCTTTTGCCCGTTCTAAAATAATAATAAAACAAAAAATCGTTCCTAAGCCCGTTTCAATTCCCGCGCTTTTTTGTAGATTATAAATGAAAATATTAAATCTAACTTTTCAAGATGCAGATTATGGAGACTATATTTCGATGTTCAAGCACCAAGATTAACAGAAACAATGTGCATATATGTTTATCTTTATTATACTTCTTTTGATATTCTTAGTGCTTTTATATTGAATAATTTTTAAATGTAGTTTTTGTTGTTTTATCTTATGAGTCATTAATTAATCTCATATCCAATAGTTATGCGACATTACAAATCATGACATATTTGTTCAATAAATTAGTCAGAATTGAATCATTCTGCAAATTGTGTGCACTCAAATAAAAGATGCAAAATTTTATTTTATTTACAATTAAGAGAATTTTTACATATATTTAAACATAAACTTAAAAATATTATATTCGAGAGAACCGCGTGCAGTGACGTCTAGATAGTATAAAAAACGACAGGCTATCTAATGTTAGTGCCAAAAGTGAGACTCAATGGGTGCACGTAGCCAACTCCATCAAGAACATAATCGCAATACCAAAAGTGCAATTGAGCAATGATATGTGGGGTCAAAAAGTGAAAATATGGTACTAAAAGCGAGACTCAACGGTAATGTGCCCTGCACTTTACTAATTCTGTTAAAAACTTAATAGTGGTACTAAAATTGCAATCAAAAATAAAATATATGATTAAAATAGTGCATTTCTCATGAAATATGATTTAATCATGCAATACCCTTTATACTCTGGTATAAAAAATACAATTTTCCCTTAACAAAGGTGATAGATTTACTACAAGAAAACATATTGTAATTGCACTATAATAACAACTATTTAAAACTCATAATAAATAATACTATCTTATGGACGAATAAACCCATATAAAAATTTAAGTTAGTTACTATGATTATCAATATTTGTTATGATTTTAGCTATAAGCAACGTATTTATTTTGATTCTTATCTAGGGTCAAAGCATTTGTTAGGGTTATTTTACCTATGATTAATATTTTGATCATGGAAATAAATCATGACAAAAAAATCATATATTTCTTGGTGTAATTCTCAATATCATGCAACCGTTTCATGCCCGAACAAACTTGACATGTTATCTAATGAAAGTCGTTTCACCATGTTCATTCTCAAGTTTAAATATAAACAAGATCACTCTTACCTTATAATTACCACTAGAAAAAAAAATTAAATTTTCTCTACAATTAATTGCTATGATCAAAGGAAAAAATACCACGAAAACAAATTAATTAATCACGATTTTGCAATGGTCATTAGCCGTTATTTCTGCAAGTGTGGCCAAAACATTAGCCATGGCTAAAACCATAGTAAATGTTTTGACTACAGCTAAAAATTATGGCAAATATTGATTAGCCGTGATAAATATTTAAATTTTTTTATTGATTTTTGTTCAGCCGTGGTTAATAATATTAATTTACCATGGTTCTTGACCCGTAATCATTTATAATGTAGCAAAAAGTCAACTTTTTTTTAGTGTACCTTCCAAAATTTGAATAATGAATCTGAACGGGGACGGTAATGGGTATGGGTTAAACTCGAATTTTTTATGTTTGAGACGGGTTTGAAATTATAATCAAGTTTTTGGTTCTGGTGTTTTGTACCCGAACACAATCTCTTTCATAATTTTTATATATTTAATTTATAAATATATGTAGTATATCTATACATATATGAAAACATTGTCTATATTTTATTTATATTTATATATAATACGTAAAAGTAATATTTTAATAAATTAAAAAAAATGATATGGAATATCTTAAATTGGAGCTGCAGCATAATAATTATATTGATGATTGTGGTATGAGTGAGGAGTTTGAATTGGAAAGCTACAATCATGATTATGAGGCATATGATATTGAGCTTGTGGATTGTTTTAGAAGTTATATAACATGCAACTTTGTTGGTTTTCGGACAAACATATGCAGGTAAATATAATGTTAGGGGAGAAAAATACAGCTTTTTTATTATTATTTTGTACTCCATGTTGTTAATAACTTTTCAAAATTCTGCAAAATAAAATATTTCAAATGTGTCTGTATGTTGTTTATTAGTATAATATTACAAATAATACTACCAAGGATTATAAATACGAGATAATAATATTGGAAAAAATGCAAGCACTCCTTGTCATATTGCAAATGAGGGGAAAATATTATTTTTCATCCCATAACTTAGGGCTTTCCACTTTTAGTTCCATTGGTTACAAGATTATCACTTTTGGTCCTGTAACTTTCAAAAAGTAGCACTTTTGGTCTCATGGCATTTTCCTTTAGATATTTAACGAAAAGTGCCACATGATCGTTAAGTGCATGAGACCAAAAGTGTTATTTTTTTAAAGTTATGCGACCAAAAGTGAAAATTTCATAACATATGGGACCAAAAGTGAGAATTAACATATGGGACCAAAAGTGTAAAGGCCCTAACGGCTACGTGCTAAGTGTGTTTTCCGTTAAAAAATCTAACGGGGAGGTGGCATGGGACCCGCAAAAGTGGGAATCCCGTAATCAATAGGATCAAAAGTGGGAAGGCCCTAAGTTACAGGACGAAACGTGTTATTTCCCCGCAAATAAGCGAATTACCCCTTATAAAAAATAAAATAGCAATTTACCTTCCCGTGTCTTTTAAAATGAATCACTTTATCTGCATTGTTTTTTAGGGAGGTAAATTGCTATTTTTTCATATGAGGTAATTTGTTCATTTGCAATATCATAGAGGTAAATTGCATTAAACCCTAATAATATTATTGAAATATTAATATTTTTTTAGTGAATTTACATGTGCATATTTTAGGCTCTAAAATATTAAAATTCTTAAAATATATATTATTTATATAGACGAATTGTATTTTTTCTTCTTAAATTATTGAAAAGAATATATATATATATATATATATAGTTTCTAGATTATAAATAAGTAATATTAACATTAAAGTTATCATAAAAATGTATGTATTAATAATTTTAGTTGTCTCATAATATACTTCTTGGAAGCTGATGAGTCCTAGCTCAATTAGCGAATTTGAGGCCCCATGATCCTAAAGGTCATGGGTTCGAACCCCCTACGTGGGATGATCTTGTTTTTACTGTATAGTATGTATTATTTACTGTCGTAATAGCTAGGTGCTAGTTTATATAATATGGTTGATATGATTGTTGTATTTAAGGTGTTAGTTTATGTGATATTGTTGATATGATTGTTGTATTTGTCTTTGTCCGATATTGATAGCCGATAGAACTGATTGTAATCACTTTATTTCAATTAATATGATTCATCGCTTCCAACTCAAAATATATATATATATATATATATATATACTTCTTGGAAACTTATCAGTGATAAAATTTCTGCATAAGTCGTCCCTATTAACAATTCATGATGCATTTATAACGAGAACAAATAAATAGTTTGATGTGGTGTTAATTTGTAATTAAGGGAAGAGAATCTCGAGATATTGTCCTCGACATTCGATGCGTCCCAAAACTCTTTTAGAGTAACTCACGCTTTTGGGTGCTTCCGCAGGGCCCAGGACTATGAAATCAAATGAATAATAATTAAAAAAAAAAAATTATAATTTTGTTCCTGTAGGTATAGGAGTTGGCATTTTCAGTCCTGTACGCCATTTTCGTCGGAATAGGACCAAAAATGCAAAAATCATGAACTTACAGGATCAAAATGCGAAAATAAAATCATACAGGACTAAAAATGCCTATAAATTTAGGATAAGAAACCTAAATCGTGAATCATGAATGAATCCAATTACACAAAATTATAATAACCTATTTCTTATCATGAATCATGAATGAGCCCAGTTACACAAACCTGTCATGTATTAAATTTTAATAACATCGACAAAAAAATATATTATGAAATTAGTTATAGAAAAAATAAAATTCTATAATGTTTAAGACTCTTAATTGCTCTAATCTACTTAGAGAATGAATAACAAATTCAACTAAGACAAATTAATATGCCGAATAATATTTCAACACAATTACTTTGCTAGAAGAAATTTTAATTATATTAAGAAAGTTTTAATTTACCATGACATATTAAAATTTAAAATAAAATACACATGAATAATATATAAAATCCTAATCTAAATTCAAATATATATATATATATCTCATAATGAATAAATAGCAAAATTTAATTCTGTGTAATTGGATTTATTCATGATTCACGATTTAGGTTTTTTATCCTAAATTTATAGGGAGGAGGTTTAGAATATTTAAAATTCTAAATTGTTAAAAATTTCAAAATCTGTAATATAATAATTAATAATATTTAAATGAGGATATATTTGTCTTTTCACAATGAGGAACAAACAACTTGAGTATTTATACATTTATATAGAGTATAGATATAGATTTTATACAGTGCGCAATACTCACCTATTTTATGGCACTGAAAATATAAGTCTGCTTTATTTTCATTAGGTTGCTTTATTATCATTATTAAGTTGTTATGAATGTACATGTATAGCTGATTGTATTTAGTTACAAATTTATAAATAATTTTTGTTACCACTAATGAGAATATTTTTCAAGGATTACAATTTTGGTCTTGTATGTATAGGGGGTTGGCATTTTTAGTCCTGTATGAATTTATTTTCGCATTTTGGTCCTGTAAGTTCGCGATTTTCGCGTTTTTTGGTCCTATTCCGGCGAAAATGACCGGAAAAAGTCATGTGCGAGGCACATGACCACATTTAAAAAAAAAAATTGGCTATTTTCGCCGGAATAGGACCAAAAAACGCGAAAATCGCGAACTTACAGGACCAAAATGCAAAAATAAAATCGTATAGGACTAAAAATACCAACCCCTATACATACAAGATCAAAATTACAATTTTCCTAAAAAATAGAGTTTGAAAAATATAAAAGCCTACTAACATAATCAACTCAAAAAAAATAAAGTAAAAATTATATGTCATTCATTATTAAAAAAAAAAACAAAATGGCCCAGTAGACCCGACCCACTGCACGTTTTAACCTATATCTAAGGATAAATAATTATTTGGGTTAATTACACTTAGACCCCCCTCTAAAAATGGACAATTACATTATCTCAACGAAATTTTGAAATTACACTTACACCCCCTCCAAAAGTTCTCCATTTATACATGACCTCCATTTGTTAAAGTTTGGACAAAAAATGTTCACGTCAACAATAATAATTACATAAAATTTCAATTTTACCTTTCATTTAATATTCTCGTGCAATAACTTTGTGCTTATAAGGAAAAAATATAATAATGTTGGGCTCACTCTAGATATATATATATATATATTATATTTATTCCCTTATAAGTACAAAAGTATACATGAGATTAATGTTAAATAATGGGCAAAATTGAAAACTTATATTATTATTTTTGTTGATGTGAATATTTTTCATTCAAACTCTAACGAATGGGGATCAGGTGTAAATGAAGAATTTTCGAAGAGGGTGTAAGTGTAATTTCAAAACTTTTTTGAAGGAAATATAATTATACATTTTCAGAAGGGGTTTACGTGTAATTAACCATAATTATTTTTCTAGTACTTTGATCACCTATCTATAGATTTGCCACGTTTCATAATGAATAATCATTGTATGATAGTTTGTCGTTATAAATTTTATAAATTTAAGATTTTAAAGATAATTATATCATATTCAACATACAAAAATATATATAAAAAAAGTATTTTTTTCGCATTTGATAATTTTACAGAGTTAAGAAACTAAATTAGTGAGAAAATCAAACTTTTTCAGCACTTCTACATTAAAAATTGACTATTATATCTTTATAAATATTTTATTATTACTTTTATATTCATAATTGGCGCTATAAATATATCAATAATTATCCTAAACCATAATTTTTATGCATAACTTTTGGTTGCAAGTGGTTTTGACAAAACAACTGTTATGGCTAAGATTATCGATCTCAAATATTATTTCAATAAATAAATACTTTTGTCATTTAATATATGTAATTAGCTGACAGTTTTCTTAATTTTTTTAATTAATATTTTTTATTCTTTTTATAGTGAATTAATTTTAAATTTCATAAAAGAGCCAAGAGTATTAATGGTAGGGCCTAGCTCCATAAACAGCTAAATATCTTGGAAATCAAGAGCATATATATATATAGGGTAAATTACATCTACTTCCTCTGAGATTTGGCATAATTACAAATATCCCCTTGTTGTTTGAAAAATTATAAATACCCCCCTGAGGTTTGTAATTTTTAACCAAAGGCTAGAAATTGACCATTTTGCCCTTGATTTTTTTATTAAAATTACAGAAAAATCGGTCAAGACAAATTGCATTATTGATCCTCTGTGTAAAAAACTTAAGAAACCTCTCCCTATACATTGTAGTCCAAAATAATTTTAAAAATTCAATAAAAATAATTCAGTACGTAGGGGCATTTTGGTCAGTTCACCCATAAAAATTGATGAAAATGGATTATTTGTTAGACGGTTACAAACTTTAGGGGGATATTTATAATTTTTCAAACAACGATGGGGTATTTGTAATTATGTCAAACCTTTGGAGAGGTTGATGTAATTTACCTTATATATATATAGAGAGAGAGAGAGAAGGATAGAGAGAGGCCCGACAAAGAGGATCTTTATCACATGGGTTTCCGGTAATTGCAGCAGCAGTGGATCTGGCGGAGATGGGCGCGTGCGTGTCAGCGCCTCTCACGCCTCCTTTCTCTTCCCCCCACTCCACCTCCCTCCTCTCATCTTTCCTTTCCAATTTTGCGTGCCCGGTCAACCCCTTTGTTTTTTTCTCAATCACTAATATACAATTTTTGTGCTGCGTATGTGTCGTACACGTGACCCCTTAATTTAGAAATATTCTAAGTTTATGAATTATTTTTATCAGAATTATTCTTAGATTATTAATTATTTTTAATTACAACACCAAATTATCCGTTCCTATAGTTATATTATTCGAATTAGTTGGATGTGACTTTTTCGATACACGTGCACAAAAAATTTGAAAAATATTATTTACTAAAACTTTTTATTGTTGGAAATATGATATATGAAAATAATTATGATAAGAAATAAATAAATTTGAAAGAGGATCAAAGAAGAAAATAAATTAACTAAAAAAAAATAACTATTTAAAAAATTAGTTTTTACTATTTGTAAAAAGCAGGAAAGTGTGGAAGTCGGTGGGTGAGGAAAAAAGAAAAAAAAAAAAACAAATCGTAAAAAATAAAACACCAAAAGGTGTTCTCCCTTAATATATAGTATAAATTTCAATTTTCCTGATAGATGTGTGAGTAGGGCAAAATGGAAAACTTACTCCCACATAATAGGTCATCTTACACTTGATCCATTGCTTTATGGAATTTTAAGACAATTCCATTTCTCGTTAAAAATAGCAAATGAAGGTAAAAAGTGTTGCAAGTTTGATCCCATCAAACTAACTACTAGCACCTTTTAACGACAGACCAACACGTAACACTCATATTGGAATTGAAGGAAAAAGGACATGAGAAAAGGAGGTAAAAAGCCTATATTCCCTCCTTGTAACATAAAGTAGTCAATCTCTTTTCACCATTTCATCAAACTCATTGCTCTATTTTTTATTTTTTTTTAGTTAGAAGCGATAAATTTTATTAATTGAAATTAAGCGATTACAATCAGTCCTGTCAGTATCAATATTAGACAGAAACAAATACAACAATCATATCGACAATATCACATAAACTAGTATCTTGCTATTACAACAACAAATACACCTACTATACAGTAGAAACAAATCATCCCACACAGGGGATTCGAACCTATGACCTCTAGGATCATATGACCTCAGCTTCATCAACTGTGCTAGACCTCATTGAATACTCTACTTTTTACTATTGCTTAGGAAAAAATCTTACAGTCTATAATGTCTGAAATTGCAACTATAAATTTCTTCTGCAGGAGAGTGGTGTTCGAACTATTGTTGAATCTTTTAGCAACATCATATTGCCCAAATAATAAAGAAAAGAAAGGAAAAGTGTACATACCATAAATGGGTTTCGAAACTATGGTTCAATCTCTCTAGTCGAAGGGCTATGGCGGTGAGAAACCTAAGATTTTCATAATTTTTGCTTCAATCTTCCACTTCCATAACTCTTTTTTTTTTTTTTAAGTAAAAGCGATAAATATTATTAATTGAACTACATCGATTATAATCAATTATGTCAATTATCTATCTCTAATAAAGATAATTACATCACTATTGGTGGATTTAGATATTTTTTTGGAGAATTTTTGGGAGTTAGGGTTTTCTACTGCTTTGACTCTTCAACACTGTTTGTTTTTATATTTTCTTTATAGCATCACGTGTTATTTTTTCAATATTTTCAAAATCAAATTAGGGATCAAACTGATCAAGTTATTGAGTAACTAATCCAAATCAATTGGATTAGATTAAAAAAATCATTTGAGTCGGACCTTATGATATGCATATATATATATGTAGTATCTCAATACATTATATATATATATATATATCAGTGGATTCAATAAATGAAATTTATAACAATATTTTTATAAAATGGTACAATTTATAAACGAATGCAATCTATAATAATTTAACAATATAAAATCGACAAACCTCTTGAAAGAAGCAAATTAAATTAAAATTCAAATTAACAAAAAATTTCAAATTGATAACCCCGAAATACATTATATATGAATTGATTAAATAAATACAATTTATAATATTATTTTAGCAACCATTAATGCCTTCATATAATTTTTTACAAAAAATCCAAAAAAGATTGTAGAAGCATAGAGAAAAGGAAAAAGAAATAGATTATGAAGAAAAGAAAAACTCTGTTGACTATTAGAAATGTTCATTGTTCCATATAAAACAAATATAAACCAAATGTAATTTAACTACTTTTTCATTGTCCCACATTGGAAAAGTATAAACCAAGCCTAAATACTTTCTCCTACATTAAAAAAGCATAAGGCAAGCTTAAGCTATTTACACTATAAATATGATAATAGTTTATTTGAAAAATATCCATGAAGAAATTGCCTATTTATTTTCTTTGGTATTTCACTCTATTATTTTTTAGTAAAATATATATTTCATTATATTATTAACTTTTTAAAAGAAGAAATTAAAATTAGGTCAACTGGGTTCCGGGTGGACCGATTCACAACGGCCCGATTGACACCGAATTTATACCATTGACCCAGACTAGATGGTTGGCTGGCTTTCGATCGAATCGTCTGATCCGGTCCGAATTCAATAATATTGATTTTCCCTCTAGTGAGGGTACATGAGTGTCACGTGATATATGTTGTTAAAAGTTAACAGCAATTAGTGAGGGGGCCAAATGTGTAATGTTTCTAGTTTCTATTTGTCATTTTTAATGGCACATAGGGTTATTTTATAATTTTGTAAAGTGAGAGGCCAAATATAAAAATAACCCTATTTTATGGGATTAAATTTGCGATTTAGCCTGTGTGTATACACACACGAACTATATAATTCTAAATCTATAAGAAAAATTAAATTCTTCCCAACTGATGGTGTCAAAATAAATTCATGTACCAAATTACCGAAACACCCCTGAACATACGTGTAATCATCGAATTACCATAGGGTAGTTATTTTCTTGTGAGTTAGTGGGGTGATGTAAATTACTAAGATACCCCTACTGATTAAATTGTAACCGTTAGATGAGACACGGTTGGAGGGTAAATCTATCTTTGCACCCCTCCCCATTTACTATAAATAGGACGTTTAGTCCATTGTAAAACTTCACTTGCTACTTTTGGAATAATATTGTTAAGAGGAATACTTGAGTTCTTGGCTCGTGACTTGTGATTGTGCGATTGTGCTTTGATCAAATGCTTCTCGATTTTCACCCTAGCAGCTTGGCGCTGTCTGTGGGAAAATTGATTTGAGCATTGAGGATGAACACTCGGTCAAGAGTGAGGAATGGGAATGCGGGATAAGAAGAACTTGAAAGAGGAGGAGAGAATCACGTGCAAGTTCACGTCCCAGAGAATCTGCCTGCTCATGACCTTCAGAACGAGAGGTAGGAAGGCGCCGAAGCTCCGCCTCCGCCCCCAGTTATTCAGATAACTCCAGAGGCACTTCGCTAATTGGTGGAAGATGCGTCTGTCCAAGCAGCAGATAAGGTTGTGGCCCAGTACATAGCAGGACACGCATTACCCCCACGACTCTCTCGCTATCCTCGCAGAGGCCAAGACGCTCCGTTGGCCTCTGAGGGCTGCGATCAGAGGTCCGGGGACACCCATGAAGGTTTGTACTGTGAGGAGGAAGTCAACAGCAGGGCCACACAGCCAGAGGACAACTATTACCCTTCACCTCCTTGAAGATACATAGGCGAAGAAGACTACTTCCCACCTCCTCCCCAGGGAGGACATTAAGACAATTATTCCCCCCCCCCCCCCCCGCCCCACGTCCGGAGGAGGTACCGCCGATACGAGAAGGAATATTTCAAGAGATGGGCGGCCATATGCCTCCTCCACCTAGGTTCTCGAGTCCCTTGGGACCCCCAGGGTACCCAGCACGACCTTTGGCGATGGTGCCCTTATGACGGAGTCTGTTCGCCCCCTACATTCGAGCAGATGCCATTCATCAGGGGGTCAAGATCCCAAGTCTCAATGAGTATAACGGAGTGGGTGATCCTCAGGACCATTTAGATCGCTTCTTGGCCAGAGCCGATTTGTTAGACATTAGCGATTAGGCCTATTGCAAGTTGTTTTGGACTACCTCTTGGGGAAGGCGATGGCATGGTTTAACCAGTTACCCCCAGGGACTATTGCATCATTCGAGCAACTCTCCCAGTGCTTCTTACACCATTTCGCGATTCATAGGTGATATCCCAAGACCGCGTCGTATTTGTTTACGATAATCCAGCAAGAGAATGAGTGTTTGAGGGAGTACGTGCAGTGCTTCTCGGAAGCAGTTTTGGAAGTCCCCTACGAAAACTCCGAACTTTTGGCAAGCATCATGCCGCAGAATCTGAAGACAGATTGGTTTAAGGATTCGATTGCTAGGAAGACTCCCGCATCTCAAGAAGAGTTATTGTTAAGAGCTGAGAAATATATAAGAATTGAGGAGTCAACAGCTGCGCGATCAACAAATCTTTGAAACGGAGGGCAAATGAGGAGGAAAAGGGGGCTCCTCCTAGCAATGTTTTCAAACCCGGACCGGACCAGCCGGTTCGACTGGTCCGTTCGGGAACCGGTCACTCTTCCGGTCCGGGTTCGACAAAAGAACTCGCCTTCATAAAAACTGGACCAGGCCGGCAAAAATCAGCGAAAATCAGAAAAATCGATGACCGGCGAAAATCAGTTGAAACATAAATTTTTTAAAAAAAAAATATGACAAGGAGAAAATTATGAGAAGAAGACAAGAATTTCTTCATCCACAAACCTGTTCAATTATTCCATCTTTATGTATGTAAAACCTCATCTATCTTTCCTTTTCTTCTTTTATTTTGAATCTTGCTTCAACATAAACAGAGGCAAGCAGCCTTTGTTTTCAATTTTAACCGCAGTGAGGCAGCGACTGCTGCCTTACTGCGGTTCACAGAAGGCAGTGGCAGCTGTCTCTACAATTTTATTAGGTTTAGTTTTTTCATTTCCTTGTGTTGGGCCTAAGAGGCCCAATTTCAGTAATATTGTCATTTTTTTATTTAAAAATTTTAGCTTAATATAGTCTATTCAATATGGTAGCAAAAAATCATTTTAATCGCTAAATATTAAAATGTAACACTTGTACAATCCCACTTATTTTGAAAAGTCTATAAAATTGCAAATAATTAAAACTTAAGTAAGTTGATAAAATTCTTATGATAAGAAATAAAATCAATTATTTGGCTAATTACAATTTATTTTCATTGTGAACAAGGTGGCCTGCCACTCAACTTACTTTTATTTCCTTTTGCTTAATAAACTAATATATAACGTATTAATATTATATATATTATCATCTGAGTCAATCGGTTTTTGCAATCCGGTTGAACCAGTCGGACCAGTGACCTAGTGACCCAGTAATTTATCCGGTTCAATCTCCGGTCCGATTTTTAAAACATTGCCTCCTAGGACAGAAAGGAGTAAGCGTGAACATAGGAATATGCCACCCGGGGATTTGGCTCGATACAACCCTCTGAGCACCCCGCGAACTCAGGTTCTTGCTGTGGCCAAGAAACAAGAGTTGGGGAGATGGCCTTACCCAATGAAGGACAACCCGCAAAGAATGAAGGCTGGCAAGTACTGTCATTTCCATAGGTATCGAGGCCCCAACACCGAAGAATGCCACCACTTGAGGAATAAGATCGAGAAGTTGATCCAGAGAGGTTACTTAAAGGAATTTGTGGAGCAAAGGAAACGGGAACCCCAGGAAGCCGCCCCCAGAAGCAAGCACATGGCACCCCGTCTCGAGATAGGGGTGAAGATGGAAGCAGAGCAAGCAAGCAAGGGTAACCTCCCAACCGCTGGTGTGATTGGGGTTATCTCGGGAAGCCCAGTAGGGGGAGACTCGGGGCAAGCTAGAAAGACTGCAGTGAGAGCAGCAGGTCATGCTGCCAACTACATTGCTTATAGTGAAGCCACAACAGCACCACGAGTATATCCTACAGGTGAGATAGTCTTTAATGACCAAGACTTGGAGGGAAACCTTCCCTCTTTCAACGACGCAATAGTAGTAACTGTCTCGATATCAAACTTCTGGTAGTAGATGCACATTCGACTTACAACGTAATCCTCGGGAGGTCTAGTCTAACTCTCTTTCAGACCGTGGTATCTATCTACCACATGAAAGTAAAGTTCCAGACACCTGAAGGGGTGGGGGAAGAGGTCGGCAACAGGAGACAGACGAGAGAATGTTACGCTAGCACATTAAGGAAGTCGATAATTGTTTCTGGTGAGAGGGTAAAGAACAACGGTAATCCAGTGGCTACAAGAAGGTCGCCCCAGTTGAAGCCCTGCAATCCGCGAAAGGTGAGCTCCCAAGAAGGGCTGGAGGAGGTGCCCCGATTGGAAGCGAAAAGAAGGAGAATCGAAGAGGAGCGTATGGAGGCCTTTGAGGAGGTAAAAATGGTTTAGCTCCTTGAGGATCCACAAAAAACGGTTCAGATTGGAACGTTGCTGGGACCACAACTGGAACGCACAATAATCGACTTTCTGCAAGACTGTGCCGACGTATTTGCGTGGGAGATGTCGGATATGAAAGGAATAAGCGTTGAGGTGATGGTTCACAGGCTCAACATTAACCCTGAGGCAAAACTAGTAAGGCAGAAGAGGAGGGCATTCGGGATAAAGAGAAACAAGATAATAAAAGAGGAAGTGGAGAAATTGCTTCGAGTCGACTACATTCGACCTGTACACTATCCTGAGTGGTTGGCCAATGTGGTCTTAGTCTCGAAAAGTAACGGGAAGTGGAAGATGTGTATTGATTTCACGGACCTCAATCGAGCTTGCCCCAAAGACTCATATCCTCTACCAAGGACTGACGCACTTATTGACTCAACATCAGGATGCGAGTTGATGAGCTTCCTGGACGCCTTTCAAGGGTATAACCAAATTCGGTTAGCACGAGAGGACTAAGAGAAAACTAGTTTTGTCACAGAGCAAGGGACATACTGCTATAAGGTCATGCCCTTTGGTCTAAAAAACGCGAGAGCCACATATCAAAGGTTGGTGAATAGCATGTTCCGAGAGTAGATCGGAAGGAATATGGAAGTATATATAGATGATATGTTGGTCAAGAGCCGCAGAAAGGAAGACCATATAAAGGAGCTTGCGGAATGTTTCGACACTTTGAGAAAATTTTGGATGAAGTTGAACCCCACGAAATGTACATTTGGAGTTCAATGAGGGAAATTCTTAGGGTTCATGGTCTCTCAGAGAGGGATAGCGACCAATCCAGAAAAGATCGAAACTATTATGAAGATGCAGCCTCCCAAAACGATTCCTCAGACAGAGGTCTCCCTTTTTTCAAGTCTTAAAGAAGATAGAGGACTTCTCTTGGACAGAGCAATGTCAGGCTACTTTTGAAGACCAGAAGAAGTACCTTCGCCACCTCTTTTAACGAAGCCAGAGCACGAGGAAACCCTGTTTGTATACTTAGTAGTGTCGGAAGGGGTAGTAAGGGCGGTTCTTGTAAGAGAAGAGGGACATGAACACCGACCCATATATTACGCAAGCAAAGCTCTTCAGGGGCCGAAAGAAAGATATGCCCAAATAGAGAAGGTGACACTGGCCTTGGTAACAGCAGGTAGGAAATTGAGACCTTATTTCCAGTCATATCCTGTGGTCGTATTAACGAACCAATCTTTACAAAAGGTACTGGCAGATCCAAAAGCACTGGGGGAGGGGGGGCATTATGATTGAAAGCCCACAAGGAGACACACTGTGTTATGCCATTAGACTTAGCTTCGTGGCCTCCAACAATGAGTCAGAGTATGAAGCGTTAATCGCAGGAGGAAAACTGGCTTTCGCGACCGGAGCAAAGTGTGTAAGGGCGTATAGCAATTCCCAACTTGTGGTCAAGCAAGTAAACGGAGATTTCGAAGCTAAGGGAGAGTAGATGGCCAAATACTTAGCAAATATTCAAGCAGTGAGAAGGAAGTTCGACGAGTTCACCCTGGAACAAGTCCCGTGGTCAATCAATGAGGAAGCGGATCAACTCGCTAAATTAGCCAGCTTGTTGGCTCCTTTAAAAAGTAGGAGAATTACCTTATTAAGTCAAGAGCGGCCTGATGTGGATATTGACGGGGAGGAAGTCTTGTCAACAAGGGGGCCTCATCAAGCTGGAAAGAAGGTTTGGAGGTGTACTTAAAATATGGAACTTTGCCTCAAGACCCCAAGGAAGCAAGGTCTGCTAGGTTCACACTGATTGGAGGTGAATTATACAAGAGAGATTTTTCGCAACCATATCTCAAGTGTGTGGACGGGGACAAAGCAGAATATGTCCTACGAGAGATCCATGAAGGGAGTTGCGGTAATCATTCCCGGGGTAGGGCGTTAGCACGCAAGGCCCTGCGACAAGGATACTTCTGGCCTACCATGCATGGGATGCTTTGAGCTTGGTAAAGAAATTCCGAAAGTGCCAGGACCATGCCAACATCACTCATGTCCCAACGACAGATATGCAATCGATGCAAAGCCCCAGCCCATTTGATCAGTTGGGGATGGATATACAGGGGAAACTCCCCCGAGCAACAAGCCATCGAAAGTACTTAATTGTTGTTGTGGACTACTTCTTGAAGCGGGTAGAGGCAGAGGCATTGAGTAGAATCTTAGAAAAGGAGGTCATAAGGTTCGTTTGGAAGAGCATTATATGCCGCTTTGGCATCCCAAGAATCTTTCTGATGGATAATGGCACGCAGTTTTAGGGAGCCAAATTCCGGCAGTGGTGTCAGGAGCTGAAAATTAAGCAGTATTATACCTCAGTCGCAACACCCCAGTTTAATGGACAAGCAGAAGTAACTAATAGAATAATCCTCCAAAATTTGAAGACAAGGCTGGAAGAAGCCAAAGGAAGTTGGGTGGAAGAACTCTCGGGAGTCCTATGGGCGTATCGAACCATGCCGCACGAGGCACAAGAGAGACCTCGTTCAGTCTAGCTTACGGGACAGAAGCTGTCAAACCAGTAGAGATAGGAGAGGAAACACTCAGGGTGCGACAATATGAGCCGACCAGTAATGGCAATGAAAGGCGGGTTGACCTGAATTTTCTGGAAGAGCTTAGGAGCAACGCAAACGCTAGGGTGGAGGCTTACAAGGCTTTGATGGAAAGAGCCTACAATGATAAAGTGCGGCGTCGTGATTTCCAGGTGGGCGATCTGGTGTTAAGGAGAGCTGACACGACAAGAAATATTGGGAAACTCGATGCCAAATGGGTTGGACCATACCAAGTAATCGAGATAATGGGAAAAAGGAACTTACCGCTTGCAGAAGATAGATGGAAAGGAAGTGCCGCGCACATGGAACATTGCTAACCTCAAGAGATATTTTACTTGATAGTCTATATTTCTTTTGAATGCTTTGTAACTTTGAGTTATGGTAATGAAATGATCTTCTTATTTATTTACCAATGATGAGTCCGTTATTAATACTGTGTTTTACAAGAAAGGTGGATGACCCCTCACATGGATACTTTATTTGACAATAGAGGGGGATGGCCCCTCACGTTGATAGTTTTAGAGGGGGATGGCCCCTCACTTTGATATTTATTTGACAAGAGAGGGGGATGACCCCTCACGAGCCCCGAAGCTAAGGTTTCCTTGAGGCACACAAAAGAAATGTCCCGAAGCTAAGGCTTTCCTGAAGCACACAAAAGAAATGCCCCGAAGCTGAAAAATACCCCGAAACTAGTGTTTCCTTGAGGCATGTTAAAGAAATGCCCAAGCAAGAAACAATCACGTAAGTTGAATAGTTAGTAACGTAAAGACAATGAAACCATAAGCAACTTAGCATAAGAAGCAATAGAGAAACAAAGTCTGATAATGTAAAAAACAAAAGGAGAAAAAATATCCTAAAAGTTCAAATTATGAAGTAAAACAGTCCTAACATCTGAACATACAAAAGGGAAGATCCTAATTTTTTTTCCGCTGTCGAAGTGGGAGCCCCATTGGCAGGAATGTCGTCAGCCACCTCGACCTCCCCATCTTCATCACCATCCTCATCTAGAACCTTGGGATCGAGGAACATGAAGTCTTCATCGCCATAACAGTCACAGTTCCTCAGAGTGGCGCGACACTATCTGATCACCTGGTCGCAAATCTCACTCGCTTTGCCAAGGACAGCTTGGTCGAACTCGTCAGAGCCCACGTACTTCTCCTTGAAGTCATTCCACACACAGTCTAAGTAGATCTTGCCAGCCTCTAACTTCAAGAACGTTTGCCCCGAAGCAACCTCCCGGTTGAAGCTATCATTCCACTTAACCTACTCGGCTGAAGCACCTTTAAGATCTTCCTAGCAGCGACTTAGGTCTTTCTTTGCATCTTCAAAGGCATCCCTCAATTGTTGGATCTCCTTTCATAGATTCCTCAGCGCATCTCAATCACTTCCCAAAGATTGATCACCTGAGAAAATGAAAATCCCTCAACAAAGACCTCGAAAACTAAAGAAGTTATTTAAATCACAAATATAAGGAAGAATACGAACCCTAGCTGCTTCGGCCTGAAGTAACCTAGTAAGAGTACCACTAAAAAGAGCACCGAGACGGGATACATCATAGGGGCTCACGAGATCCCTCGATTTCTCATAGGTAATGTCGAAGTCAGCAACGTTCCATTAAGATGAAATCTCTCCTAAACCGGTTAGTCCCGTAAGTGAAGAGTCCTTTCCCGGCCCTATAACGAGGAGGATCAACTTCACCGTCTCGGGGACGTTTAGAGTCACTGCCTTCATGAGGGGGGGAGGAACGCCCTTCACTTCGTCCTAAGCCACTAGGAGCATCCCTAGCTCGAGCAGGAGGAGAACGCCAACGACCACTTTTCCCCCTCCTCGAGGGGGGCGGAGGAGGATTACGAGACCTTTGAGTATTCTCCCTTTCACGGGCATTTTCTCTCTCACGGTTTGTCTTGAGTGTTGAACATTGTAAAGAGTAACTTTCTTTCCTGCAAAGGGCAACAAAGAACAAGTGAGATGACAAGGAGAAAAGTTTGTAAGAAGGAGAAGAGAGAACAAAAGACAAAATCAAGTACAAGCAGAAATTAAAGACTTGACATCAAGGAGTTGGTCAAACAATCCTGCCCCAATAAATGACATGCGGAGGTCATAGACAGGATCAGGCACAAGGGGCGACTCCCCCCAAGGAGTCGCCAAACCCCAGTTTAGGTCTTTTATGTAAAGAAATTTTTCCTTCCAGGGACCTTTCGAGGAAGCACCCTCCTACAAAAAATTACAACGACCTCGGGGATAGAAGTAGAAGTAGGATTCGTTGGGGACCTTCCTAAGTGTGAACAAAGTGTAGAAAGGCCTTGAAGGAGGGGGGTCAAGTCGAGACCCCTAAAGCGTTGAAGGAACCCCTCGAAGCATAAGAAGGAGTTGGGGGTAAATTGGCTAATGCTCAGAGTAGTGCGTGTAATTATCTCTAACAATAGAGGATGAGGGGGAAGCATGAACCCTGAGGCAAAGAAAGACAAGTAGGCTGTGAAGAATCCCGAGGGAGGATGTTTGATCCTATTACTGACACTAGGGAAAAGGATGGTGAACTCAAAAGAGGGATTAATTTTGTTGTCAAGAATATGAAATTCCTCGGAACACACACAACTAGAAAAATTTTCAACATCCATGATGCGGCAACAAGACTTGGATTTGGGGGCTGACGAAGACTCGGTTCCATCAATACCAGACTCGTCTAAGTCGTGCTCAAGAGGGGTGAGAAGATGGACAACCTCATTGGAACTAGATCCTATGGAAAAATTTCATAAATCAGAAGGACACTCGGGTAAGTTTCTAATCGCTTCGATAACCTCGTAATCGAAGTCCACGGCATCAACATAAGTATGAGAGGTGGCAGGAAGGACGAGAGGCCCTTGGCCGGATTCGACCGAGGCATAGAGTCGTGGCCAAATCTGGTCGAGGCGCGCCTCGCTAGATTCTGGCCGAGGCACCTCGCCTCAGCCGGATCCAGGCCCAGGGCCGAGGCATATGCATTTTTTCGATGAAAAGGGTGAATTTCAACGGAAAAAAAATGACTAAATTAAATCGTGAAAATCAAAATGATACAGGACCAAACTGCTACTTTAGAAAGTTAAAAAATTTAAAACGCCAAATGACCTAAGTTACGGGATAAAAAATTATATTTAAGCCAATCCGCAAATATCTATCTCAATTTCTTTAATTTGCTTATGTATAATGCTTTTATTAACTCACATATTGTGACGGAGTATTATTTTCTATCGAATATTGACATTATAAGTAATTAAAAACTTGTGATGTACAAAAATAATTCCAATATTAACATAAATTTGTTTGATCAGATTATTGATTATTTTTGAATCATTTACATTCAAATTTTTTATTTTGTAAGATTAGTGACTTTCTATTGCAAGTTTCTTATATTTATTCTTCATTATTTATTGTTATTTGTTTTTAGACGCTTTATAGCTCTTTTTTTTTAAATGTGTCTTATTACTCCCCCTTTTTCTTTTTGTTATTTTGTTATTCTAGCATCTTTTACTATCGAAACTTTTCACACATTACTGATCTACTTTGTTTATTCTAGCATCTATTTACTTTCAAACTTTTCACACATTACTTATGGGTAAATTGCAAAATTACCCCCTGTATTTTTCAAAAATGTTTTAAAAAGCCCCTGTGAAAAAAAATTATCATCCTAACCCCCAATGTGTTTTAAAAAAATATAGCATATTCGCGGCCTCTCCTGGTGTATTTGAACACATCAACAGGCTTTTAGGTTGCTTTGACGAAAATACCCTCCCTTTTTAATAGAATTTTGTATGTTTGTTTGTGTTGACCTCCAGGTAATTTTGGTAATTTGCCTCTTTATTTGATTTGGGAATCTGAAAATACAAAAAGCCTAAATTAATTGTATACTTTTCAATATAATGGAAAATTATATATATTATTTTAACATATAAAATGTAATATACTATATATTATATATATATATAGATTTGTATATATTTACATACAGAGAAACGGCCAGTCGTCGATCGCCGCCCGCCACCGCCAATCGTCGTCGGGACCCTTCCCCAGCTGCCTGTCCGACCGTCGGGACCCTCCCCTAGTCCTCGGCACGCAACCCCTCCCCTTCCCCCAAGCTCACGCCGCCGCGGGAAGTCCTCCCATAGCTCTCGCCCGACCGCTGAAACCCTCCCCCAGCCCCCGCCACCGCAACCCCTCCCAAGCCCACGCCAGTCACTGCCGAACCCCCCCCCCCCCCAAACCCCAGGCTGCCGCCCGCCACTCCCCCAAACCCAAGCTTTCGTAACCCCTCCCCCCCTTCAAGCCAACGCCTTCGCAACCCCTCCCCTCTCTTCTCCAAGCCGACGTTGTCGCTGCCACTCCCCCCCCAAAACCCACGCTTTGCAAACCCACCCCCCACCTACCACGTTATTCGCCTGCACTCCCTGCTCCCCTTTCTGTCGCCACCACTCCCCCCAAACCCAAGCTTTTGGTCCATGAACTTATGTGGCCCGCGCGCGCTAACCCTCTCCCAACTCCCAGCCTCCGGCCGATGTGTGTGTGTGTGTGTGGTTGGGGGGGGGGGGGAAGGAATGAGGTGGGTCTTTGGGGAAGATGAAAGTTTTTTTTTCTTTTTTCTTTTTTTTTAAAGTTGTGGGTTTATTTTATATATAAATTGAATTGTATATTTTTCTTATTATATTTTAAAATTATGTATAATTTAAAAAATAATATTAATTTATATATATAATAAATATATTATAATTAGGACAAAAAAAGAACCTTTTAAACTTAGTTGGGGTTTATTTGAGAAAGAAAGGGGCATTTTGGTCATTTACATAGCAAAAAAAGCTACACCAGCCGCATTTTTGGGCGTGTGTATTGCACTGCCAGACGCAGGGGAGTCTTTTACCCTATTTTTAATATCATAGGGGTAGGAATGATAAAAAGAATTTTGCAGGGGCTTTTTTTAAATATTTTCAAAAACACACAGGGGGTAAATTTGCAATTTATCCCATTTACTGATCTACGTACTACGACTACTCAATACAGAAAAAAAAAGAAAAAAAAAAAAGAAAACAACCTATTTAGCATGTATTTTATCACAGATTTGCAACAGAATTTTGCCACGGACAAACATCAATGAAAAAATTCATTCCAACCACAAATTCGTGGCAACTGTAAACTAGGTTTATAGCCACGGATATTTTTCTGTAATAAAAATTTCCTGGCAAACCAGTTTTGTAATGTATGTATACTATATAAAAAAAAGAAAGGTATTTTCCACTCACAAACGACGGTTTTGTGAAACTGCGACACCAATTTTTTTGTTGTGCCTAGAATACCTTTAAGTTAATTTTTTTTTACTTTTTTGTGAAATATGATGTATTGATTTATATATTTTATTTTTTATTATAATATATTTTAAAGTAAAAAAAAAATTATTTATAATATGCACTTAGGGATATTGTGTCACGATGACTAGAATTAGTAGACAAAATCTGTTGCAAAATTTTTGTGACAACTGAGAGTTCTTTCCCCAGTGACTGGATACTAATTAATTAACTTCACCAGACAACGTATTGGCTTCATCAATATATTTATACTAGTAAATGTGACACATTCTATAATATGTGCATATCTTTTTAAAATATTTAAAAATTAAAACACTTTGATAAATTTATATTATTTATTTTTTTGTAGGATTAAACTTTATCTGAAATCTATATATATAACAATAAGATAATAATATATATATATATAAACAAAATGCATGAGAAAAAACTACCAAAGGTTAGTTGTGGCATGCTGAGTGGGGCAGTTAAAAATAATTAATTAATTTAATTTTTTTTTTTTTGAAAAAAATGAGAGATCGGATTTAATTTAGACATCAAAAGAGCCCTCTCCAATAATATATAAGTGCATATATAGCGTGGCTTGCATACATGTTGTTAACCTACCCAAAGTAGAATTCATTTAAAAAGTTCAACGTACCATCAGAAGTATTCCTTAATATTCGTTTCTACTTTTACTTCCGAAGTTTAGCTTGTTTTTTTGTAATACTATTCTGGCCTAAATTTATGATTTGCTATTTCATTTTTCAATATCTTTTATTTTTTTTTATTAATATTAATGATTGAAATATTTATTGTGATTAAATATTTAAAAGTTAATTTAGAATCAATAACAAGTTTATCAAAGTCAAGTTAATTATTAATAAATATTTTTATTTAATTGAAATCATATGTCTTGTAAATATAATTACACAATTGTTTAGTTCATATGGAACTAATAAGTTTCCTCCCTTCAAAAACTCTTGCCTAGGTAGTTCAAGCGGTGTTAAATAAAAATAAAAATAAAAATAAAACAGAGAAATTATTTCCCTCAAATACATTAATCTTAGATGTCTATGAATTAAAATCTCCGTAAAGTCTGAAATATATATTATCTTCTAGCATGCAACTAGTTAAGCAGTTTCGAAGAATTCAGGAGTCCTGAGTATTGTTTTCTTCTTTTTAATAACCTCAATATATTTTCGTAACTAATTTATTATTAAAATAAAGTACTTAAATGAGTGCATAAATATTTTCACAATGAGAATATGTTCTGTGAAATTCATCCTTTAATACATACATACTTAATTTGTTATAGAAGATTTGACTTACAGATCACCTGAGAGAAATTGTTACATTGAATTATATTTTAGATGCAGAGTAATTACTCAATCGGAAAATGTTAACTTGGAAATATTTATTGATTAATTTTTTTTTTTAAATTAAGCCCGCCGGTGCCGTGGCGGGGATTTGGCCAAGACCCCTACCCGTAGATTATAATCATAAAAATCTGTACAATTCGAGGCTCTAAATGAGGAGGACTCCTCCCTTTACAAAATACGCATCAACCTATGAAAACGAAAAATTTGGGAAATAAGCTATCTAATCGTATAAGAGAGGCCAGCTTTCCCTCCGCTGAGTAAGGAGATGAGAGGAGCGCGAGGAGCAAGTGAGGTCCGCGAGGTAGTCCGCAGCCTTGTTTCCTTCCCTGTGGACACGAGAGAAGATCACATCCATCCCCCTGCGCAAGGTTCGAATTCTTGTCAGCAGCTGCTGGAACTTCCAATCACCCCTATCCTTGGAAATCAACTAAAGAACCACCGTAGCGTCAACTTCAATCCATAAGCGAGTGTAGCCACCCTCACAGGCCAGTTGTAGCCTCGAGCGACGCCAATATAATTAGCAAAGGTGTTAGTCTGCACTTCGAGATAATCCGCAAAGGCGCGCACCATGCAGCCGTAAGAATCACTGATAATACCTCCCGCACCGGCGCATCCCGGGTTACCTTTGGACGCCCCGTCACAGTAGAGTTTCCACCAGTCCTCTTCGGGCCACTGCCAATACACCAATCTCGGCGCCGGGATAGATGCCTTCGGATAAAAGAACCCCTGTTGTGCAGGCACACACAAGTCCCCTTTCCAATCCGCGGCCGTGAAACTCCTAGCTTTGTGGAGGCGCACCAAATTTCCCCAGACTTGACGAATGATCCACCGCGGCCGAGAAGCGACAATCCTAAAATTGGCAAGTATTGCGCATCCGCCAAATGAACCACAATATCAGCACAGGAACCAGAAATCTGAACATGGCATGTTAACAGCATAAGGCGAAGAGTGCCGCCAAAGCCTGAATCATCGTGATCACGTAGGTCTGTCACCAGCGGATGAAAATTGAAAGCTGCCCCAAAGTGATCCAAATCCGTGCACAACAGGGGCAGAGAGAAAAACATGGACAATGTCTCATTCTCATTGCAACAGAGACATTTTTGAGGCCAGCGGTAGCCCCTTCTCACGCATCCGCTCGTCAACAGGGAATGAAATTATATGCAGCAGCCGCCAAACAAAAATTGAACATGGATGGCGGATGTTGCGGTGCCACAGCTCTTTGAGCAGCGGCCGGCGAACCGACCCAACCCGCAGGTGTGCCCAACGCGTATTTGAGGGAAAAAACCACCTTGTGCTACAGCTTTTCCACCACGGGCGGTCCTCAACTGCAGAATCAAAGGGGACGAGCACAACTTTCCTCACGATATCCATTGGTAAGGATGCAACCCAGTTTATCGACGTCCTATCGCCTATCCGACAATAATAGGAGACTCGTTCATGGTGGGAAAACTGGGCTGAACTTGGGCAACCAATGAGCCTTCCTCTAGCCACTCGTCGTGCCAAAAATAGATATCACCACGGCCCAAATGACCAGAACACCATCGTGTCAGCAACATTCCCAGCGCGCCGGAGGCGACGCCATTGCGGTGATGTAATGGAGAGGAGCGTCGTAGAGGCCGGGCATAACCGCTTACAGTATTTCTTCTGGAGAGTTGAACCCAAAGGGAATTGCTGGTCCGAAAACGCACCAAAGTTTGGTGGAAAAAGGCTGCGATAGTTTCTGAGATACTCCGCACGCCAAGCCCCCCCTCCTCGACCGGTTGGCAAGGCGGCTCCATGAAGACCAATGTAGTCATTTAATAGTACCAGAAGAGCCCCAATAAAACTTGTTCAAGAGTCTTTCAATCCGAGTGATGATTCCTTTTGGCGGGTGCAAGACCGCAAGGAGGTGCGTGGGCATGGCGAGGAAAAAAAAAAGCATTGATTTAATCATCTGCAACCGCCCCGTAGGACAAATTTTTTTTCTCCTAGCCATTGATTTTAGTATGTCATAGCTTCCAATAGGTGCTCATAGTACTTCCAACTTCTGACGACCCAAAAAATATGGGGGCCCCATAGGTACCTAAAAAGGAAGCGTCTTGAGGATGAATCCCGTAAATATTCTTGATGCGGCGAATCAGGCAAAAGAGGCGCTTTCGGTGAGATAATAAACGAGCTTCTTGGCCAAGCTAATTACATTGACCTGAGCCTACTTGAATCCACACAAAAACTCATGATCGAATACGTAGACTTCGTTCCTTTGAATTAGTAAAAATAAGAACATCGTCGGCATATGCCAGATGTGTCACACCACAGCTCCCTGAAAAGGAAAGAGAGGGGTCCTCTTCCATCAGCCTATTGAGATTCCGAGAAAGATATTCGGAAGCGAGGACGAATAGGGATGGAGAAAGGGGGTCCCCTTGCCGTAAACCTCTCATGTAACGGAAAAATTCAGCTAAATAAGCATTCAAGAGCAATGAAAACCAACAATTTGATATTCAATTATGAACCAAATTGACCCACTGAGGAGGAAAACCAAGCTACCGCAAACACCGCCTCAAGAAACGCCATTAACATGATCGTAGGCCTAAGCCATATCCTAAATTTAAAAGGCATGTTCCAATCTTTTGTGAGCATCAAGTGAATGGTCAACGTCTTGCGCTAACAGAATGTTGTCGGCAATCTGTCGGGACTTATCGAAACCATCTGATTCGGGACCAAGAGAGGGAAGGCAAGATCAGCCGCAAGACGATCATTTAAAACAGCTTCGTCAAGATCTTATTTGTAGTGTTACATAAGCTCCACTGCATAGGGTTCTTGACTTTAGGAATGAGAGCAATGGACGTCGTAGTAAAACTCACCGGTAAAGCAGCCCCAACCAGAAATTCTGTGCGCCTCTAACCACATTGACGTGTATTATGTCCCAGCATGTTTGGAAAAAGAAGGCCCCAAACCCATCCAGACCGCTCTGCACTATCCACATATTAAAAACCACCGTTCTAACCTCTCACTGTCGTTCAGGGTGCCAAAGGTGCCGCTCACCCTACTTAGCCGAAAACTAGCCCGCGGCACACGGTGCAAGAACAGTGGTGGAGCTGCCCGTGGCCCCTTTGCGGACAACAGCTGAGAGAAATAGCTGATGCCCGAGGCCTGCAATTGCTGCTGATCAGTAATCAGAGTGCCATCTTATTGAATTCCCGAAATCAAGTTCCGAGAGGGCTTCTTCCGAACCATAGAGTGATAGAACTGAGTGTTATGTTCCCCTTCTACCACTATTTCAAAAGCTTTATGTCGCCAGTAGTCTTCTTCGATAGCCAAGCAAGGCGTAGATGGGCCGTGCAGCGGTTCATGGCCTTATAAGATTATCCTCGGAAGGGTCGGCGTCAATATCGCCGTTCCGCCTCAGCAGCCGTTGTCTCTGCCGTCATGAAGATGAGAGAAGATGTCTCCAAATACTTCCTTGTTCCAGGCTTTCAAGCGATGCTTGAGATGTTTCAGTTTGGCAGCGAGATTAACCATGCCGACGCACCTAGTCGGACTCGACCAACAAGCTGCGACAATGTTCAAGAAATCTGAATGCCAAGCCCACATGTTCTGGAAACGGAAGCAGAATGCCCTGCCGCTGAGAACTGTGCGGAGCGCAAGATCAACAAAAGGTAATGGTCCAGATGAAGACCTTGGGAGATGGGCACCGTAGTCTGTGGGAAAGCAATTCCACCCATCTCAACTAGAGAAGAGGACAACCGATCGAGACGTTGCCCAAAAAGCCGATGGTCCGCCCAAGTATATTGACTTCCCTCATAACCACATCAATTAGGCCGCAATCAAAGATAGTATCACAAAACTCCTCGATTGAGTGAGGGTGCCGGATACACCCCGTTAGAACGTTTCGAAACTGACGTGACAGAGTTAAAATCACCGCCGACGAACCAAAGGCAAGGCGTGATCCCCCATCGTCCTCATAAAAAGACCAAAATATCCTCCCAGCGCTACCCTGCTACACTTGCATACACGATAGTGACTAAGATCGGTGATCTAAGCTGCGAAAGGGGCTTCCAAGTTTAAGGTGTAAAAAATTGCTCATCATCTTGAAGGTCCTCCACTGCCATAGAATCATCAGAGAGGAACCAAAGCTTATTGTTATAGTTCTTGATCACCACATCAAAACCCAGTTGGCGACGAGACGAGAAATCATCTCGGGTGACTCTCGGATCAATGAGGCCAACAAATTGCAGTCTGTTATTCTTGCGTAACCATTTCAATATCTTCTCTTTATTTCAAATACCTGACAATTCCAAATAATAGCATTCATTAATGGTTTTTGAGAGGAGGTGGACTGAGCACATACATGGCTTCGAGTCAAAAACGCAGTCCGGGCGGTCAGTGGACCTGGCCCCAGCCGATGAACAGCCCCCCGAACCTTCGCCTCCTGGAAGCCATCCTCGAGCAGCTGTTAGATCCAGAGAGGCTTCGGCCACGGCAGCAGCCAAGACGAGCCCTCATTCTCCCGTGTATTGTCGTCCCGGGGTAACGCCCCACCATTAGTCTCTTCAACCCGAGGAGCTCCTTCCGCCCCCTCAGTATTAGGCTCAAAAATACATATAGTTCGAACAGGATTACGGTCCGTCAGTTCGAAGCCCTCCACCGGCTCATGATTCATTTGTGATAGAGGGTCACATGCAGGTTTATCCAGTGCCTGTTTCCCCAGGGCATCCACTGTCTCAAGACTCGGCATACTGTCCGCATCGCTAGCCCCTTCGTCATTAGGGTCTGGGTCATCCCGGGAAAGGGGGCAGGGCCCTGGTTTGGCGCTAGTAGGGGCCGCTGTTAGAATAGGTGACCATGTAAGCCAATTTTGCCAGGAATATGTAACCTATGTCTAGACAATTCTTTGGTGATTTGATAAAACATTTATGAATAAAGAAGTGAAAAATTCATATGGCAATATTTTGTTTACGTTCACTTATCTGCATTTACATTTCTGTTCACTACGCAAACAAAGCCCACGGATTGAGAAACGATTTTGGGGACTGGGACTACGCTTGGAGGTAGGTCCATGAAATCAGTCTCACAGAAATCAGTCCGGAAAATCTCCAAGTCAAGGAATCCCGAAAATGGGTACCGGATTCCTTTGAGACTTGCACTAAGCATCTGCTGTCGTATTTCATCGACGGGTGACGAAGGTCGTCTAAGCAGTGTTAGTGGGTCAGCGTGCTAGGAAGCAGCTGACTTAGGTGACTCGCGGGAATCGTCTTACGGAGACCTTGAGTATGGTCATCAAGGTATGACGTGTATTCCCGGTTCAACGGTACAGGCCAAGTCTTTGACTTGAGAACTGCTGAGTTTACCTGTGCATCAGGTCTGTATCTTAGATATGGTGAGAGATTGCCAAATACTCTTGAGTAGTCATAAGCCATATCTAGTGCAGCTCGGGTGTACAAAGTGACAGTAGTTTCCAAAAAAGGATCTGTCTCCTGTCAAAGGTGTTGACAGTGAGTCTCATATATGCTCTGTGTCTTGTCCCTGAATCTGTGGCCCACAGTGACTGAACAGAAGGGAAAAAGGTTTCCTTGCGGCGTTTAGTGAGGACAGACCGACACTCAGGTCCAAAATGGTACCTGCATTTTCCATGCCCTAGACCCTAAGTGATAGACCGAAGACAGAATGACAAGTGTACTGTTAGAGCCTAAATGTTCATCCCCGAATATTTCACCTAGTCTCTAGTGCCATGGACCGTTGCTAATGGCCACCCATGGTAACGGACGGATTCTAGGAATCCGACCAAGTCTAGCTGAATGGTGAACCTAAAAGAGTCACACACTATCACACACACTTAGTATTTAATTTAGAATTAAATATTGGAGTAAAGGAATGATTAATTAGATTTAATCGGGTCCTATATTTTCTTGGAGAAATTAATTCCTTCTTTTGATAAAGGGAATTAAATTAATAAATAGGATTTTATTAAAAAGGGTTGATTTAATGGGCTTAGAATAAATTATAATATTTATTTATTATATTATATTTATCTTTAGCCTTTTGGAATATTTAATAGGATTTAAATATTCCATTAAATTAAAATCAACGGTTTGAGATGGAAAGGGGAGATGGAAGCGCTGGATTCGTTTGACTAGGTCAAACACTAGTTTTGACTAGGACTTTGACTAGGTCAAAATCCTAGTCAAATTAGGTTACTTAGAGTTTGAGTTTAAAGAGGATTAAACTCTTCCTCTATATAAAACTCTAGCTTCCAAAATTTGTGATTTTTGATGATTCTTGAAAAACACACACAAAACACACACTCTCTCCCCCTCTCTCGTCCGCCCCTCTCTCTCTCTCTCTCACCAAGAAAATATTATTTTCTTGTTCTTTTGTTCTTGGAACAATTGAACAAAGGAAGATCGATCCCGTTAATTCATAACGCGTGGTTGATCTATCCTATCCAATATAATACTTGTTCGTTGCTAGCACGACGTGCAAGAATACGTGGGTGGATCGTGTGTCACGATTTGGAGGATCTCAAGGACGAGGTCTTGGTGCAAAACGGGGAACAACGCGAGTAGCAGTTGAAGACGAAAACGCCAACGGGTAGGTCTCGTTTAAGATTTTCGTCCCTCTTTATTTTTCAACTCTATGGCCTCCATGATTTCTTTAATTGTTTTATGATCATGAGATACACCGAACGCCCGGGAACCTCAAGGGCACACCCTTTGAGCGTGTTCTTTAAATTAAAAGCATGCCTTTTATTTTGTAAATTTATTTTTACCGCGCTTCCGCATTCGAGCAATTCCCGGGACGATCCACCGGATTTCTTTTCAGTGGTATCAGAACCCGGTTCGGTGTATAGGCCTAGGGTTTATGTGCGTTATAAGCATGAAACGTATATTGGCATGTTTTATATTAAATCTTGATTGTTCTTGATTTTAAGCATGTCGGTTTTATTGCTTTTGATTCGTGTGTATTTATGAATGTTGGCAATTTTCTGTTTTTCTTGGGAAAATGGGGTGGAAAATTGAACGGAAAACGAGAAGCGACGCAGCCGGCCAGCCGGGAGGGCTGGCCGCGCGCAGCCGCACGCTGCCGGCAGGGCAGACGCGCGCAGGCAAGGGAGGCCTGCGCGCGCCCGCCCAGCCGGCCGCGCAGGGGCAGCGCGCAGCCAGGAAGGCTGCACGCAGGGCAGCGCCTCCAGGCGCGCGCGCACGCAGACAAGGGTGTCTGCCCGCGCGCGCGCAAGGCGCGCGCCTGCGTGTCCGCGCGCGGACGGGCTCTGGGCAGCGCCGCCAGGCCGCGCGCACGCAGACGGAGGAGTCTGCGCGCGCGCGCCCGGCAGGCATGCCCAGTGCGCGTCTGCGCGCGTACTGCGCACAGCACGGCCGGCAGCCAGCAGGCCAGCGCGCGCGCAGGCAGGGGAGCCTGCGCGCGCGCGGGGGCGGCAGGCTGAGCCTGCTGCCCTACTCGCGTGCCGGCGAGCCGCCGGCGGCGGCGGCGGCAGCTGCTGCTGCTAGGGTTTTCAAAACCCTAGCAGTATTTTCTTTTAATTTTTTTTAATTATTTTCCGTTTAATTTTGAATTAATTCTGAAAAATTATTTTTGGTTCAATTATGCCTATTTTCTAAAGACATTATTTAGGAGTAAAATAAATTGGATTCGGAATCCCGGGGTTATTTTACTTAAAATAATGAGGAAAGGTTTTCCTAAAACGAGAAAATATTATTACCAATATTTGTGTTTTATTTTCACACGTTGTGCACATATTCATTAATTATGTTTGGAATATTTATGATTGGAAATCATATGTTGTTGGTATTATGTAATTATGTGATTGGATCATTGATTATGTGTGTTGGATGGAATGGATGATCGCGAGCCCTAAGACGGATGTATGGTTTATTTCTGTTGGGCCTGTGTGCCTCTTTTACTGCTTTCTCCTTCTCTCTTCTAGTTGCTTTGGAATAATAAGGCATTCTACCTCCCTCCTTATGTACTCCCCCGGGTTTTTCGCTGGGGTTTCTATTTTTTCAATATGTAATGAGAGTAGACTAGGAGTGAGGTTTCTTTTTTTGTAATTGGTGGAGAAGAAGGAAGGACCACATGGAGAGCCCAGACGGGAGGACCCCTTGGAGTTTTCCATGAAGTGAAGAAAGAAAAAGAGACCAAGGCCCATCAGCATGATGATTGGGTTACTATTAATGTAATAGTATAGGGACCAAACCCTAGATTGACCATAGATCCACTGCGGCTCAGTGGATCGCATGGGATTCGGCTCGTGATCATCCAACAGGGGCGTGCTAGGCTTTAATTTTGCATGTGGTTATGATGATGGATGAATGAGATTGTTTATTTATCATATAATGCTATGAATGGTTTATACGCATTAATGGATGTATGTGTAGATATTTATATGAGACTCGGTCATTACTTACTCTCACATTGGTTGGACCAATGTCAAAATATTAGACCCTAGACAAAGTGGACATGAACTCTAGGAGTTTTGTCCATACGCTTCCAATCCATGGCATAGTGAGGAAGCTGCTTTAGGTCAATAGCGTGTTCACGAAGTCGTGGCACGTTATTGTACTTAAAGGAAGCTGCATTATGTCATGAACGAAAAGCGGGCTGCTGCTACCTGTCTCACGAGTCGTGGGGGTACCAGTGGGTCCGTGGCTCGGTCGATTGGGTTGGGTCTAACGCCCAATTAACATGATTCGCTTGGAGTCCTCTGGATCATGTGAAAGGGTGAGGCAATAATCTTGGGAATCTCGTGGAACGAGAATGGTATGGAATACCTCCCACAGGATCTTTTCCATGCGAATCGTAAAAGCGGGGTATGGGAAAAATCGCTGTGGATCCCAAGCCCACTTGGAAAGGATTTCCGAAAATCACGTTTGAGAGTACCGTGTTTTCGTATAAATAGTGGGAGGATTAAATGACTAAAGTCCATGCATTTAATTATTTTATCAAACCACCGTCTTTTATTTTCTGCTGATCGCGCGCTGTTTTCTAAAATGTAGATTTTAAAATGTCTAAGAACCCACTTTCCACCATTCTTGAGACAAACAAATTCAATGGAACAAACTACAAACGACTGGTTGCGCAATCTCAGGATAGTCCTAGATTACGAGAACCAAGGCTACGTCATGGACGAGCTCTCCCTAGGACCTTACCGGAAGGATCCACGCCAGAAGAACGGGAGGCATTCGAGACTTGGCATAAGGATAACCGGAAGGTCCGTAGCATCATACTTCTTCGATGACCAATGAGATTCAGAAGCAATATGAAAGGCTAGACGATGTCCCTTCCATTATGGCTCGCCTTAAGGATTGCTATGCAGTCCCGGACCGGCATACTAGGTATGTCGCGACCAAGGCGTTCTTTGGAACTAAAATGACAGAAGGATCCTCTGTACAAGAACACGGGGTTAAAATGCTTACCCTGGTGGAAAAGCTCGAGGACCTAAAGGCAGGTCTTGATAATGAAACGTACATAGATGTGATCCTTCAGTCATCCCACCCTCCTTTGACCAATTTATCGTCAACTACAAACATGAACGCACTTGAGAAGGGCATTCATGACTTGATCAATATGTTGGTGCAATACGAGGCAACGACTAAGAAGTCCACGCCTTCGGTATTGTTTGGAGGTGCTTTCGACTTCTAATACGAAAGGCAAGGGTGGCGGACGTTGGAAGAAGAAGAAAGGGAAGGGAAAGGCCGTCAAAGCAGCTACGAACACTAAGAGTGTTCCCATTGCCAAAGTGGGGAAAGGCAAAGGAAAGGGAAAGGTTGTCTCCAAGCAACAGTCAAAGGCATATGACATATGTATCAACTGTCGTGAGAAAGGGCATTGGAAGAGAGAGTGCTCCAAACTCTTCTCGAACCAAGGTATATATGTGATTGAGGTTAATATGGTCACTAGTTCTGCCTCTTGTGTATTAGATACCGGCTGTGGAGCTCACATTTGCAATGACTTGCAGGTGTTGAAAAAGAAGCAGAAAAACTGGGTAGCGGGGACATGATCCTGAAGCTTGGGAATGGCAAGGCCATCTCGGCATAAGCAGTAGGATCCGCCACTCTAGTGATTAGTGATAATATTAGCATAGATTTAGAACAAGTTTATTTTGTACCCAGTATGATTAAAAACATCATTTCCATTCCATTGTTGGACAATAGTGGTTATGAGTTTAGAATCAATAAAAATTGGTTTTATTTGATGAGGTGTGGAATTGCTCATCTACTTGGTACATTACATAACGGACTCTATATCTTGCAACAAACGAATTTCGTCCTCAATGCACAGCACAAACAAAAATTAGATAATAACGGGAACGCACGTCTGTGGCACGCTAGGCTAGGTCACATATCCCAAGATAGGATGAAAGGTTAGTAGACTCAAAGAACCTAGAGGTTGGGGACTTGAGCGATCTACCAACTTGTGAGTCCTGTCTAAGAGGGAAAATGACCAAGAGGCCCTTTGTAGGACAAAGCAAGCTTGCCACAGGTCTGTTGGACTTGGTCCATACAGACGTATGTGGACCACTAAGGACGCAGGCCCGAGGTGGGTTCTCCTACTTCATAACCTTCACCGATGATCATTCACGGTATGGTTATGTTTACCTGATAAGGTACAAGTCTGAAGCTCTTGAGAGGTTTAAAGAATTCAGACTTGAAGTGGAGAACCAAACCAATTGCAAAATTAAAATCCTTCGGTCGGACCGAGGCGGTGAATACCTTAGTACGGAGTTCCTAGATTATCTAAAAGAACATGATATAATATCAGAATGAACACCTCCAGGAACACTGCAGTTAAATGGTGTCTCTGAAAGGAGGAATCGAACCCTGTTGGACATGGTTCGGTCCATGATGAGTTTTACCAAATTGCCCTTATCGTTTTGGGGCTATGCACTAGAAACGGCGGCCAAATTATTGAATTTGGCGCCTACTAGCACATTGACCCAAACGCCATATGAGATATGACACGGCAAGCCTGCATCCTACAACTACTTGAAAGTGTGGGGTAGCCCCGCATACGTCAAGAGGTTAGTGGGAGATAAGTTAGAATCTAGGTCTAGCTTATGCAGGTTCGTTGGATACCCTAAAGAAACTGCGGGTTATTACTTTTATGACCCCTTGGAACAAAAGGTGTTTGTTTCAAGAAATGTAGTATTCTTGGAGCAAGGCTTCCCGGAGGATATCCAACCTGATGAGCTGATCCTTGAGGAATCAAGTGATGGAATCCAGCCATCAGACACAGCCGCGGAACCCTCACTTAGAGGATTCAGGATTAACAGCCGAAGGGCTGACCAACCTCGAGAAGTCCCACATGCTAGGCATGAAGGACAGCCTCAGGAACAACCAGTCCCGGTTCCTGAACCGCCGGCTCCGATACAGTCAGCGCCCACAGTCACCACTGACGTTCCCGTTCTCCGTAGGTCCACTAGAGAGACCAGACCTCCAGTGAGATATGGCTTTCTAGGTGCGACCGATCTTTTGGATAACGATCCTAAGACTTATGGAGAAGCGATGTCTGACATCGACTCCGGGAAATGGCTTGAGGCCATGAAAGCCGAAATGGACTCCATGAGCGAGAACCAAGTTTGGAGTCTTGTAGATCCACCGAAAGGTGTTAAGCCAGTGGGCTGTAAGTGGGTCTACAAGCGCAAACTTGGCGTTGATGAAGAAGTCACAACCTTTAAGGCTAAGGCTTGTAGCTAAGGGATACACTCAACGACCCGGGGTCGATTTTGAGGATACTTACTCGCCAGTAGCCATGGCTAAGTCCATTCGGATTCTGCTCGCCATAGCAGCATGGTATGACTATGAGATATGGCAGATGGACGTGAAAACGGCATTCCTCAACGGTTTCGTTGAATAAGAGATCTATATAGATCAGCCGCAGGGTTTCACGGTCACTGGAGAAGAACAGAAAGTCTGTCGCCTCCAGAAGTCCATCTATGGCCTCAAACAAGCCTCCGAAGTTGGAACATTCGATTTGATGAAGTAATACGGGGTTATGACTTCATCAAAAACGAATCCGACCCTTGTGTATACAAGAAGGTCAGTGGGAGCTCAATAGTGTTCCTAGTGCTTTATGTGGATGACATTCTGCTCATTGGTAATGACGTTAGATGTTAGGAAACACAAAAGCATGGTTGTCAACCCAGTTTTCCATGAAGGACTTGGGTGAAGCCTCCTACATCCTAGGCATCCAGATTGTCAGGGACAGATCTAAAAGGATGTTAGGACTCACCCAAAACTCGTATATGGAGAAAGTCCTAAAGAGATATCGAATGGACAACTCCAAACGAGGATTCCTTCCAATGAGGCATGGGATCAAGTTATCCAAGAAACAGTCCCCACAGACTGATGAGGAACTTGAAAGGATGAAGGTCATCCCCTATGCCTCCGCCGTAGGTAGCATACAATATGCGGTCCACTGCACTAGGCCTGACATTGCATACTCTTTGAGCGTAACAAGCAGATATCAGTCCTGCGCAGTAGAGGCACATTGGAATGCTGTTAAGGGCATCCTTAAGTACCTAAGAAGGACTAAGGAAATGTTCCTAGTCTAATGGCAATGGAGAACTAATTCTGGAAGGCTTTAGCGACGCTAGCTTCCAGTCTGATGACGATGATGCCAAGTAACAATCAGGGTACGTATTCAAACTCAATGGAGGAGTAGTAGCTTGGAAAAGTTTCAAGCAAGCAACCATTGCTGACTCCACCACAGAGGCTGAATACATAGCAGCTTCGGAAGCTGCTAAGGAAGCGGTTTGGATGAGAAACTACATCCAAGAGTTGGGTGTGGTGCCTAGCATCGCCGAGCTCGTTGTCATCTTCTGTGATAACAACGGCGCTATAGCGCAAGCAAAGGAACCGAGATCTCATCACCGTTCCAAACATATTCTTAGACGCTACCATCTTCTTAGAGAAATGGTAGGAAGAGGTGACGTCCGGATGGACCGAGTCAACTCGGCAGACAACACAGCAGACCCGCTGACAAAGCCTATGTCGCAGAGCGCTCATACGCAACATCTTGAGAAGATGGGGATTAAGCATATGGTGTTTGATAAAACATTTATGAATAAAGAAGTGAAAATTCATATGGCAATACTTTGTTTACGTTCACTTATCTGCATTTACATTTTTGTTCACTACGCAAACAAAGCCCACGGACTGAGAAACGATTTCGGGGACTGGGACTACGCTTGGAGGTAAGGTCCATGAAATCAGTCTCACCGAATCAGTCCGGAAATCTCCAAGTCAAGGAATCCCGAAAATGGGTACCGGGATTCCCTTTGAGACTTGCACTAAGCATCTGCTGTCGTATTTCATCGACGGGTGACGAAGGTCGTCTAAGCAGTTGTTAGTGGGTCAGCGTGCTAGGAAGCAGCTGACTGAGGTGACTCGCGGGAATCGTCTTACGGAGGACCTTGAGTATGGTCAGCAAGGTATGACGTGTATTCCCGGTTCCAACGGTACAGGCCAAGTCCTTTGACTTGAGGAACTGCTGAGTTTACCTGTGCATCAGGTCTGTATCTTAGATATGGTGAGAGATTGCCAAAATACTCTTGAGTAGTCATAAGCCATATCTAGTGCAGCTCGGGTGTACAAAGTGACAGTAGTTTCCAAGAAAGGATCTGTCTCCTGTCAAAAGGTGTTGACAGCTGAGTCTCATATATGCTCTGTGTCTTGTCCCTGAAATCTGTGGCCACAGTGACTGAACAGAAGGGAAAAGGTTTCCCTTGCGGTGTTTAGTGAGGACAAACCGACACTTAGGTCCAAAATGGGTACCTGCATTTTCCGTGCCCTAGACCCTAAGTGATGAGACCGAAGACAGAATGACAAGTGTACTGTTAGAGCCTAAATGTTCATCCCCGAATATTTCACCTAGTCTCTAGTGCCATGGACCGTTGCTAGATGGCCACCCATGGTAACGGACGGATTCTAGGAATCCGACCAAGTCTAGCTGAATGGTGAACCTAAATAGTCACACACTATCCACACACACTTAGTATTTAATTTAGAATTAAATATTGGAGTAAATGAATGATTAAATTAGATTTAATCGGGTCCTATATTTTCTTGGAGAAATTAATTCCTTCTATTTGATAAAAGGAATTAAATTAATAAATAGGATTTATTAAAAGGGTTGATTTAATGGGCTTAGAATAAATTATAATATTTATTTATTATATTATATTTATTCTTTTAGCCTTTTGGAATATTTAATAGGATTTAAATATTCCATTAAATTAAAATCAAAGGTTGAGATGGAAATGGGAGATGGAAGGCTAGGATTCGTTTGACTAGGTCAAACACTAGTTTGACTAGGACTTTGACTAGGTCAAAATCCTAGTCAAATTAGGTTACTTAGAGTTTGAGTTTAAAGAGGATTAAACTCTTCCTCTATATAAACCTCTAGCTTCCAACATTTGTGATTTTTGATGATTCTTGAAAAACACACACAAAACACACACTCTCTCCTCCCCTCTCTCGTCCGCCCCTCTCTCTCTCTCTCTCACCAAGAAAATATTATTTTCTTGTTCTTTTGTTCTTGGAACAATTGAACAAAGGAAGATCGATCCCGTTAATTCATAACGCGTGGTTGATCTATCCTCTCCAATATAATACTTGTTCGTTGCTAGCACGACGTGCAAGAATACGTGGGTGGATCGTGTGTCACGATTTGGAGGATCTCAAGAACGAGGTCTTGGTGCAAAACGGGGAACAACGCGAGTAGCAGTTGAAGACGAAAACGACAACGGGTAGGTCTCGTTTAAGATTTTCGTCCCTCTTTATTTTTCAACTCTATGGCCTCCATGATTTCTTTAATTGTTTTATGATCATGAGATACACCGAACGCCCGGGAACCTCAAGGGCACACCCCTTGAGCGTGTTCTTTAAATTAAAAGCATGCCTTTTATTTTGTAAATTTATTTTTACCGCGCTTCCGCATTCGCGCAATTCTCGGGACGATCCACCGGATTTCTTTCAGGCATCCCTTACTACAATGTTTTCAGGCTCCTTCTGCATGTCTTTGTGCGCTGGACCCATGGCTTGCTTTCGTTGGTCTATGATATGTCGGAGATCGAAGCGTTCTTATTCCATTGGCGCCTTTACCCCCGCAGCCTCCCGAACAATGCTTTTTTGTGAAACAGGTGAACCGGTAATTCGGGGAGACGAACCCACACTGGTGCGATTGAGGATTCGACACGGGGATTGAAATCCGGCGACCACTTGAAAATCCGCATGGGGAATCCGTCGATGAATATTATCTGCTTGAGCCAAATACGTGAAAGATCCTCCTCATTATGCAGCTTGATAAGAACATGTTTGATGTTTATGACACCAAGAGAATAAGCCCCACGTAACCCGAGTTTCTCAAAGTGTGATCTGATGGCTTGCATTCTAGGATAACCATGAGAGAATTTCCCAATCAAGGCGAACTTCAAGGGAGCCGCTAGACGCTCGTCTCTTTCGAGGAAAAATTAATAGCCCACCCTCCCGGTAAACGCAGGGGCGACCATAGTAGTCGTCCGAATCCGAGAAGATCTTCTTGGCGGCGCGAGGAGAAAGGGGCTCAGCATTATCGCCGGTCAGTGCAGCCAGAAAAAGTGCGCCGACAAGCAGGGTCCGGCGGCCGCGGCTCATCAGGTTGGTTAGGGTTAGGGTTGGGAGGAGTCGTGGTGGACATGGATTCTAGGGAGAGTAGGAATTGTGGGAAAGAATACTTCCAGTAATCTTGAGACAAAGATGAGGTTTGTAAGTTCGAAATAAGTGTGGCAATTAGGAAGGTATGGAGCGGGTCAGAGTGGACCCCCAATGTACCTGGCCCGTCTTGCTTTTGCCCCAGTACAAAACCCATCGAGAAGGGTTTGACCCTTTTTTTTCATTTCAAGAGATTGAGTAAGTGGAAAGAGTTTAACTATTTGGTTTTCATTTTCTATTTCTGTGGTTATAAAATAGAAAATGGCTCTTGTCCTTTTTTAGGTACATGTCTTATGCAATATACCAAAAGTATACTTTAAAACCTACTAAGTTTCAAGAACCTAAACTCAATGTGTTAATCATATATGTTTGAAATACTATATAAAAACAAATCAAGAAAGACAACGCTGAAAAAATTAATCTTCAGACAACAAAACCCAAAATATTAAAAATATCCATAAAAAATATATAAAATAAATATATAAAAGAGAAAATTATAATTTTCATCCTGTAATTTAGAGGAGCAGTAATTTTGATCTTGCACGAATTATTTTGTAATCTAGTCTTATAACTTTGAAATTTTGCCAATTTTGGTTCCATTTGGCCAACAAGTCCCAATTTTTAAAGGTCATGTGCCCGTCACATGCGTTTTTCCTTAAAAAACTTATCAAAACTGTCAATTTGTCAAAGTTATAGGACTAAATTGCGAGAATCAATTCGTGAAAATTGTCATCCCTTAAGTTACAGGATGAAAAATGCAATTTTCCATTTTTGTAGTCCATTTGTTCAACATTGCCCTGGACACATCTTATACTAGGGGCATGTTGATCGACGCTGCTTGAAAATTATATTTTTATAACTCTAATTTTTTGAAGTATGGACTTTATCTCTAGGGGTAGTGAAAAATAGGTGAATGTTTAGTAAAAAATGATAATTTTATAGTCTATTTGTTCAATACTATCATCGCCAATCGCTTGTGGTGGCATGTTGATTTGTGAAACTTGAAAAATATATTTTTAAAACTCTAATTTTTTTATTATTAATTTATTTTATCTATGAGTAGTAAAATATAGTGGAATTTTCAAAAAAAAAAATATGAGTTTTTTAATCTATTTGTTCAGTACTACTCTCAGCGCACTCCATGCTGGGGGCATATTGATATGCAGTGCTAAAAAATTATAATTTTAAGTCTCTAATATTTTGAAGTACGGAATTTATTATTTGTGTCTCTAAGAGGAATAAAAATTAGGTGAGTTTTAATTAAAAATAATATTTTATAGTCTACTTGTTTAGCACAATCCTCGCCAAATCCCATGCTGGGGCATATTGATTTGCAGAGTTTGATAAATGTGTTTTGAAGGCTCTAATTTTTCAATTATAGACATTATTAATTTATTTTCTCTATGAAGATTAAAAAATAGTAAAATTTTCAACAAAATATATGAGTTGTTTTGTGAAAAATTGCAATTGTCATCTTGTAACTTAGTAGGTTGCAATTTTGCTCCTACACGAAGTGATGTAAGTTTGAAAATTTGGCAATTTTGGTACCATCTGACCAAAAAGCCCCAATTGTTAAGGTCATGTGACCAACACATGCATTTTTCTGGGCAATAAATGACTACAATTGACAATTTTTTAAGTTACAAGATTAAAATGTGAAAATCAATTTGTACAGGATCAAAATTGGCACCCCCAAATTACAGGACGAAAGTTGTAATTTTTCCTAAATAAAATGTGTACGGGTGAGTCAAAGTGGATCGGATACCTGCTCTGGCTCTAGATGGGTCCTGTTTGTTATGACCCGATACTCGGCCATTACTTGATTTTTGGATCAGAACCCGCCCCATTCCTCATGGGGACCCAAGAAACCCAAACCCTGTTTCCAAGCCGAACTCAAGACCAATATATAGTGAGAATCATGCCCCCGACTAATTTTGCAATATTGTCCGGGTAATGATCCTCAATCACAATTTTGATATGAAAGATACTAGGTAAATTATATTTTTGGTCCCATAAGTGGACCTATTTCTAATTTTGTTTCTATATGTGCAATTTTTTTTTCAATTTAAGGACACGAAGGGGATTTTCATTAAATATTTAACGGTTGATGCTAATTCGTTAAGTGACTGTAAATTTGGAGAGAATATTGTTGGGAAAGACTTGTTCCTTCCTTTTTGTCATATAAATAGCTTATTATGTATAATGGGTTATAATGTAATCAAATTTCATGCAATGCATATTATATATGTTATTATATTAATAGTGCCTAAATTTTCATTAAATTCAGAAATAAAAACAGCAATATCAGAACCAAATTTAGAATTTTAAAAATATAAACTCCATTTAAAAAAAGTTGGACGTTGATCAATAATTACAAAATGTACATTTGGTTCCAATATTTTGTAATTGTTCATCAACATCCAACTTTTTTTTAATGCAGTCTATATTTCTAAAGTTTCTGAATTTAGTTCTGATCATTGCAGTTCTTATTTCTGAATTTAATAAAAATTTAGTTATTATTAACATAACAACATATATAATTTACATTACATTATAACCCATTAGAAATAATAAGCTATTATACGAAGAAAAAGAAGGAACAAGCATTTTCCACAATTTTCCCCTCCAAATTTACAGCTACTTAATAGAATTAGTATCAATTGTTGAGTATTTAACGAAATCCCCTTTCTGTCCTGAAATTGAAAAAAAATACACATACGAAATACAATGTGTTAACTGTGCACAATATAAGACCAAAATTGGAACCATGTCCGCTTATGGGACGAAAAATGTAATATACTGAAAAATATTGAATGTAATAAGAAGTTTCTTGTCCAGTACTATACAATATATATATATATATTATAATGTTTTTTGTTGTCTATTGTCTATCTGAATTTAGGGGTTTAATGCAATTTAACTCCCTGTGATATTACAATGAACAAATGACCCCCGTATGAAAGAATATAGCAGTTTACCTCCCTGTATTCTTTAAAATGGAAAAGTGCATAGGGAGGTAAAGTGCTGCATTTTATAGGGATGTAAATTGCTCTATTTTAAAAAACATGAGGAGATAAATTGATTCGTTTTTAAAAAATATAGGGAGGTAAATTGCTATTTTATTTTTTATAGAAGGATAATTTACTTGCTTGCATTTTTTCCCTGAATTTAGTAAGGTTTTAGAGGGTCAAATCTATTTTAGGAAACCTTCAAAGAGCTTATGTAAACCTTCAAGAAAGAAATATGTGAGAACAAATTTTAAAAAGGCCTCGCTTATATCCTTTCAATACTTAAGCTAGTGAGATTGTAATGAAGAAAATATGAGATCGTAAGAATAGTCAAGGCATTAAGACTGATACCTAGGGCATAGAAAGTTACAATTACCCGTACATGAGCTATTGATACATAAATGATCGTATGGTAATCACAAATCCATATATACTCGCATTCAAGTCGAATCAAAGCCGGATTGATACGCCCTGAATAAGATTGGCATAGAGAACCTTTGATCATTTTCATAGTAAGCAATACTCTTGGAATATTTATGACAATTTAAGTTGCCTACTTATCGCCCCACATCAGAGTTAATTATTGGTCAAATTATTCCAATTTTCATTACATATGTACAAACGATCACTAACCTAATAATGATGTATGAATGGGGTACCTAAGTACTCAAATTGAAAATGACAATAATTAGCAATATGAAATATCCTCATGCATGACTCTCTGCTTTATCTCACAAATAAATTATGGGATCACACCTTTGGTTTTGATAGCGATAGCGAGTAGTACTTCTCCCTCCTCCTCAAGTCATATTGAATTTTCTTTTATAATTTTTATTGCATTTTTTATTTCATTTCACATACGCACATCATAAGTATATAAATAATATTAGCAATTTTCTTATAAAACGATTTTATGCACATAACATGTATGTATGCAACACAATAAAAGACGCACAGAAATTACAAGAGAAAATCCAATCCGACAAACTGCATGCATAATATATCCAAATTTCTATAAAATCCCATAACTTTTTCGAAATCCATGTGAGATATCACATGGAGCCCCCTTGATTGTAGTTTAGTTTCATTTGCAAATTTGAGAGAGAGAGAGAGAGAGAGAGAGAGAGAGAGAGAGAGAGAGGGGGGGGGGGGAATTGAAGATCATTGGAAACATAACGAGGATAAAGAGAGATGTATGCTTTGTAGGAATCATGAGCCATGTTTACATGATGAATGGGCAGGTGAGGACCAGTTACCAAGAATTGTTCAACGAATAGACCCGCGGACTGCGGGGGAGATCACACGTGTCTCCCATCTGCCCCATCTCTTCAACATTAAGAATAGAAGGATGACTTTCCAGCCCCGTGCTGCTGCATGTGGCTCTTGGAAAGATTCACTCTCTCTATCTCTCTCTCCTCTTTCTCTCTCCCCACACACACACAGGCGCACACACACACACAGAGACACACATGTTGTTGCATGTCAAGTCCCAACCCAATTAATTTTGACAGCTACGTCTCTTTAATTGTTGCATATAACTTCAGTCATGGTATCTCCCTATTGAATGAAGTAAGGATATAAGTAGTGGTGCATTGTGTATACATAATAAATATGGTACTACAAACATCAAAGAATTAATGTGTATTTATGTTGAAATGAATTATGTCTTATCTACTCTTTAGTCCGGAGCTACACCAAGAGTAATTATAATATTCATATATGATTTTTTGAGAGTGTATACTCTAAATATATAATGAATCTGTATGATGTCGGCCGTGGAGTATATCTTATGAAGATCGCATCAATACTTTTCAATAGAGTATTTACGATTTTCAGACAAGTCCTGAATTCATTTTCTCACTTCAAGATCATTATGCTCTCTCCACCCCCCCCCCCCAAACTTGCATTCTAAATCGGAGAACTTATTTTTTTAGTCAGTTAAGTATGCTCAATATTAATTTCAGTCTAGTAGCTATGCCCATTTTTTTCGAAGTTCGGTAACTTGCAAAATTGATGAGATTTAGTCCGAATAGGGATTTTTACTCAACTTTTCGGCGATATTTTGAAAATTAATCGGAAAATACCCACGTGGGAAGTATTTAGTTAATTTTTGACAACTTATACACATGTACAACCACGTGTAATGATACATGCCTATTAATACTGAATGGATAGGGAAGGGGCGAGGGAGGGTAGGCGACGAAGGTCTGGGGCGGAGAGCAGGCATAGGGGTGAGTGGAGGGTGAGGGGTTAATTTTTTTTAAATAATAATTTTATTTTTCTAAATTATAAGTATATATATATATATAATAATTCAAGTTAAAATCCATCTCATTTGAATTGTCACATAGGCTTAAAAATTCTCAAAATATGTAAAGTTGGCATGCCATGTAATATTTTCGGCCAAGAAAATAAAAACCGACCACTTGAGGATTCTTTTTAATCAATTTTGTAAGTTACTGGACTTAAAAAAAAATGGGTATAGTTATCAGACTAAAATTGATATTGGGCATATATACTTAACGTACTAAAAAAATAATTTTTGCTTTTAAACCCTAATATGTATGGACTCACTATGACGTTGTAGACTCACAACTGAGAGAATCGAGGAGCATTTCATTCTTTGAGGTTAACGATCACCTATATTAACTCTTAAAAGCCCTTGTCCTGAATTTTTGATACAACACAAGCTATCCTTGTCAAATTAATTAATACTATACTAAAATTATTCATATGTCTTAATTTAGTACATAACAAGAATTTTATTCACTATTCATCCATATATAAAACACATGAAACATATATATATATATATTTTACGGCATATCTTCACACACACACATATATATATATATTAATGTTGACTCCTTTTACATGAGAGAAATCCAACTTAGATCTTTGATGAAGTTCTAATTTCCTTCTATGTGTTATATATATATATATATATATATTATGGTAAACAATATAAATCTTATATATAGTACTCCATCTACACATTTGAAATTCAAATACTAGTTAATTAATGTTTTCCCATTGTTAATTGCATAGTCATGTGGGTTTGAAGTAGTTATATCGGTTGCATACAAAAGTTTCCAGGCTGTGTTGTTTTAAGAAACCAAGAACAACAATATTGAGTAATTAAATTAATTAAAAACCTTATCTTGATTACTAGCTAGCTACTGTTGCTGTGAAAATTAGTGTATTTTTTATATGGGTTTACATTAATAAGTACACCTCTCTCTCTCTCTTTCTTTCACACACACAGATCTTATTGCCAAAAAAACAGAAAAACCTTAACCAATGCCCTTTCAGTACTCCAGTGTAAGAACTAAGATGAGATCAAAGCTCATCAGTCACACAGACAAAACAAACGGCCCCTTCTTTTCTGGTTGATTGAGACCTTGTGAAACATATGGACAACGACAAGTTGAATTTGGTGACAAGGGACCCCGGAGCTTCATTAATTTATACAAATTAAAACTATTATCCATCTTGAACACTTTGCTCAAGTGTAAAATTCTTACTCAAATCAAATTTAATCGCACTAAATTAATCAACAAGTCATATGTAATATATTTGTCATGTGATTTGTTACTTTTCTTAAATTGTAAACTAATCTTACAACAACTGTATTACATTTCCATCAAACTCAATTTGATTTAGAATTTCCTATATATATACATATATATGTATACATGCGTGTCTCGTGTCTCTATCTTTCTGTGTGTGAGAGAGAGAAAGAAGAGAGAGAGAGAGAGGTCCACACGCTTGTAAGTAGTCATGTGTATACAAAACGGAACCCTAATCCAGAACTAACCTTTTGAAATCCAAGAATGCTAAGAAATCTACCTAGCTAGCTAGATCATAGATGCTCCCAACTTCATCACTCTGAAAACCCTCTTCAGACAGCACATCGACAGCAGAAAACTTAGGTATAAAAATCTGAGTCTCAGTGATAGCGCCGCCGTCAAGGGATCTGGAAAGTGGACGCTGAGATGGTGGATTCAGCTCAATTTTTGGTGGGTGACACCCAAAAACTCCACTTCTTCATTCTTTTCCCCTCTCTTTATATGGTGAAGACTATGAGTAGCTAGTTTCATTAATAAACAACCCCAAAAAGGAGCCCCCAAGAAAGCGATCGAGCTGCAAAAGATAGAATAAAAAGAAGAGAGAAACACAAACAAACCCCAAAAGTCCACTCTCTCTCTCTATCTCTCTCTCTCTCTCTCTCCTTTATTTCGGCCTTCCCACTAATCAATCTTTTTTGAGCAACCCTTTACTGTAGTTTAGATCAAATTCCCTACTCTGCACTCGAATTTCAGAGCTTTTTCGCAGCAAATCTAAGCAAGAAGTTGATAAGGGTCAAGAAACATGGATGGGCATTCACTTCCACCGCCATTTCACACGAGGGATTTCAATTTGCAGCACCAGTTCCACCACCAGGCTCAGAATTCCGAGGACGAGCAGAGCGAAAACCAGTGGCCTGAACATGGGGCAGAAGCGGAACCGGATGAGGAAAGAGTACTGATTCTCCGGGCAAGGATGAAGCGGCGCCGCAGGCTCTGGAGAAGGAGAAATGTCGGCCAACAGAAGGCCGAGAGGCCGGCCTGCCGGGTCGAAAAACAAGCCCAAACCGCCAATCATCATCACACGCGACAGCGCTAACGCCCTGCGAACCCACGTCATGGAAATCTCCGACGGGTGCGACATCATGGAAGGCGTTGCTAACTTCGCCCGGCGCCGCCAGAGAGGGGTGTGCATTATGAGCGGAACTGGCAGCGTGACGAATGTAACCCTAAGGCAACCGGCGGCCCCCGGGGCAGTCGTGACTTTACACGGGAGGTTCGAGATCTTGTCGTTGGCGGGGTCGTTCCTTCCGCCGCCAGCTCCTCCGGCAGCCACCGGGCTGACGATATATTTAGCCGGCGGACAGGGGCAGGTGCTGGGTGGCAGCGTCGTTGGACAGCTACTTGCATCAGGACCAGTTATTATAATGGCAGCTTCATTCAGCAATGCTGCGTATGAAAGATTGCCGCTCGAAGAAGAGGAGAATGCAATTCAAGTCCAGGGCGGCGGTTCACTTGGATCACCGCCCGGCGGCGTCGGTGGGCAGCCGCCGCAAAATCAGCAGCAAATGTTAGCTGATCCTTCTTTGTTTCAAGGAATGCCGCCTAATCTTCTTAGTCGATGCAGATGCCGAACGAGGCTTTCTGGCCACCGGTCGGCACCGTTCTAGCCCGGTTGTCGATCGAATTTGTAGAAGGTAATTTTCTTGCTTCATTCACTGTTTCATTAATATCAAATTAATCAAGAATTCCAAGCTGAAACTTATAGTTTAGATGATTTGGGTTTGTTAATTTCGAGTAGTTGAAAATGGGATCATTCTTTACCGTTTTTTTCCATGAGTTTATGTTGATTAGGTTGTCTTCCTAGTTTGAATTTGATGATGATGGTGGTGGTGATCAGATGTTAGCCAATGATTGTAATTTCATTACAATAGTACTTTGTAAACTTTTTTACTTGATGAGCATACTCTTTATGAAAATAATCACTACTCACATTTTTCCAACTTTACTAAAAAAATTAATGCTAATAGCAACCACATATATATCTTATAAAATAATAAAATTTGTTGTTAATGTATATTAATAATTAATTTACTTGTTAATTAACTTAATACTGATTTTAATGTCAATTTTATTTTTGTGGTTATTGAACGATTTTATTGTAGTAATTTTGGATGAAAATCATAAATTAACATTTTGATCAATACTAGGGTAAGCATCATAACATAATCATTATCTTTTAAAAACCCTAATTATTGTGTTTAAGTCTAATTATTATCTTTGCATAGTAATCAGTGAGATCATTACTATCACCTGACTAATATGCATAACTAGAAGAAGGGCTTCATTAAAGCCATTGACGGTTTCAATACGTCGGGGTGGCAAAACATTTTACGAGATGCTAACAGGTATGGGCTTCTTCATATCTAATTTCCCAAGATTTATTTTCATAAATTATTGATCATTTGTTGTGATATTTATAAATGGAAAATAGCATTTTTTCGTTCTTATATGTTTAGGTATACACTTTTCAATTGATTACAGAATTTATGTTAATGGTCTCATAAGTTACAAAATTATAATTTTTAGTCATTTCTTCATATTCCGTATGTTAGTATTTTATGGAAAAAACACATGCTAATTAGCATGTGACGGTTAATGAAAAAAATACATTTTTAGTTATATAGAATTGAGTATTCAACACTTTTAGTTCTCTACTTTATGAAATTTTCAAAATAGTCATAAAATTGAAAAAACTCGATACATTTAGTCCTCTACTTTACGGAACTTTTAAAATGGTTTCAAAAGTGAGAAAACTTGACACATTTAGTCCCATATCAAAGTTTCTGTCAGAAAGGCAAGGACACGTGCAATGCGCTTGTTGTTAGCTTGTTGCTCACAAAATTGATGGACACACGCATTACAATGTTCTAGCCGTCTATTTTATTCTGACGAAAATTTTAATGTGGGACTAAATGTGTCGAGTTTTTCCAATTTTTGGAACTATTTTAAAATTCCATTAAAGCATAGGACTAAAATATGTCGAATTTTTTCAATTTTGGAACCATTTTGAAATTAGAGAACGAAAAGTGTTGAACCCCCTATCCTATTGGACTAAATGTGTAATTCTGTCGGTTGTTAACTCTTAAGCCTTTTTTAGTCACGTATTTATCGTTTTTAGTCGTATAACTTACTTGATTCTCATTAATGGTACAATAAGTACAAAAAAAAAATGTTCACTTTTATTTTTTTTGTCAAATTCTGTTATATCTCCAACAACCATTATTTAGGCAATGACTTTTCGTCAAATTACTAATGAAATTTAACGAAACGACTAAAAATGATAATTTTGTAACTTATAAGACCAATAATGAGAATCCAATAACTAATGGAATAAACAATACACATGCATAAAGAAATGACGAAAAATGTAATTTTCCTTATATATATATATATATATTACTAATTTGATGTTTTCATAGCCAATAGATTTAAGAATATTTTGATGGTTAGATAGAGTAGCTAGTATACACGTGAAGAGTAGTGAAAACAAGCTCCTTTTCGAGGCAAAAGTACAAGCTAGACTGTAAAGGCAACAACCAGCACAGCAGGGACAAAGTGCCTTGAGCGTTTTTTACGGATTCTTGGAATCTGAGGTTCTAATTTTCCTCTTTTTTCTTTTTTTTTTTCTTTTTTACTATAGATATATATAAGAATTAATGAAATATTAAAAATGGAGAGAAGATGATGAGATTCTTTGAACTGAAGCAAAGCCTTTAAATACTTGACACACTCTACTGCTTCCTTTTTAGCAACAAGCCCATATGTAGGTAACATGCATCTTACAAGCAGCTTATCCGTTCATCTTTCTAATTTCATACAATCCCACACTTCTTCCCTTTCCTTTTCTTTCCATATATATATATATATATATATATATATCGATTCATCATCATTTCTCCACATAGTGTGTGTGCACACACTGAAGTGTGTGTATATATCTCTGCGACTGAGAGAGTTTTTTTTTTGGTTAATGCCGCCGGTGCCGTGACGGAATTTGGCCGGACCCCTACCATATATTAAATCATCAAAAATCTATACAAATCGAAAGTTCAAAAACGAGGAGGACTCCTCCATGTACATAAAACTAAGGAAAACGAAAGTTCGGAAAAATGCTGTCCAAGCGGAGGATGGCCGCCAACTCCCTCTCCGGCTGAATGATGAAGAAAGAAGAGCGCGAATAGCAAGCTCGGCCCGCGAGGAGATCCGCGACCTTGTTCCCTTCCCGATATACGTGAGAGAAAACCACGCCCATGCCCCGACGCGGGATCCGAATTTTAGTTAGCAACTGTTGAAACCTCCAGTCTCCTTCATCCTTGAGAATGATTTGAAGAACCACTTTGGCATCAAGTTCAACCCATAAACGAGAGTAACCGCCTTCAAGAGCCAGCTGCATCCCTTGAGCAACGGCGTAGAGTTCAGCAAATCTGTTGGTTTGCACTTCTAGATAATCACCTAATGCGAAAACCATGCGACCGTGCGGGTCCCTGAGCACTCCCCCGGCACCGGACTGCCCCGGGTTACCTTCGACGCCCCGTCACAGTTAAGCTTCCACCAGCCCCTAAGGGGCCGCTGCCACAACTAAAACCGGAGCCATGGGAAGGACCTTCGGGAAGAAAAACCCTTCTTGCGCTGCGACATGCAGTCACCCTCCAATGAGCAGTCGGAAAATTCCCGACCCTGTAAAGGCGAACCAGATGAGCCCAAACTTGTCGGATGATCCATTGTGCCGAGAACCGAATGCCCTGGAACTTGGCTGCGTTACGCATTGGCAAAACAAACCACAAAACCAATGTTGGAACCAAGATCCGAATATGACCTCTGCCAGAGAAAGGCGAGGAGTGCTTCCAGGCCTGGAGCATCGTCGCGATATACGAAGTGTCTGGCGGACTGAGAGGGTTTACTAACGAGAATAGTTGTTAGTAAAATTTTGGGGAACTTGGTAAAGTTTAGGCCAAAACTAGCTACAAAGTTTTACAATATTAAATTCCTCTTTGCTTATAGCAAGGAAATATTTTGTTTCTAATGTTAATTTTGATATGTCAAAAACTTAAAAAAAAATTTATCCCTGTTAAATTTGTGGGAAATTGCAATTTTGGTCCTGTATGTATAGGGTATTGGTATTTTTAGCTTTGTACGATTTTATTTGGTCATTTTGGTCCTCTAAGTTCGCGATTTTCGTGTTTTTGGTCTTTTTCTGGCGAAAATGGCCGGAAAAAGTCATGTGCGAGGCACATGACCACATTTTTAAAAAAAATTCCGGTGACCACATTTTAAAAAAAATTCCGGCCATTTTCGCCGGAATAGGACCAAAAATGCGAAAATCGCGAACTTACAGGACCAAAATGCGAAAATAAAATCGTACAGGACTAAAAATGCCTATAAATTTAGGATAAAAAACCTAAATCGTGAATAATGAATGAATCCAATTACACATAATTATAATAACCTGCTTCTAATTATGAATCATGAATGAGCCCAGTTACACAAACCTGTCACGCATTAAATTTTAATAATATCCATAAAAAATTATATTATAAAATTAGTTATAAAAAATTAAAATTCTATAATGTTTAAGAGTCTTAATTGCTCTAATCTACTTAGAGAATGAATAACAAATTCAACTAAGACAAATTAATATGCCAAATAATATTTCAACACAATTACTTTGCTAGAAGAAATCTTAATTATTTTAAGAAAATTTTAATTTACCATGTCATATTAAAATTTAAAATAAAATACACATGAATAATATATAAAATACTAATCTAAACTTAAATATATATATATATATATATATCTCATAATGAATAAATATCAAAATTTAATTCTGTGTAATTGAATTCATTCATGATTTACGATTTAGGTTTTTTATCCTAAATTTATAGGGAGGAGGTTTAGAATATTTAAAATTCTAAATTGTTAAAAATTCAAAAATCTGTAATATAATAATTAATAATATTTAAATGAGGGTACATTTATCTTTTCACAATGAGGAACAAACAACTTTAGTATTCACACATTTATATAGTGTATAGTATAGATTTGATACAGTGCGCAACACTCACCTATTTTATGACACTGAAAATATAAGTCTGCTTTATTTTCATTAGGTTGCTTTATTGTTATTATTAAGTTGTTATTAATGTACATGTATAGCTGATTGTATATAGTTACAAATTTATAAATAATTTTTTGCTATAACTAATGAGAATATTTTTCAAGGAAAATTACAATTCTGATCCTGTATGTATAGGGAGTTGGCATTTTTAGTCCTGTACGAATTTATTTTCGCATTTTGGTCCTGTAAGTTCGCGATTTTGCGTTTTTGGTCCTATTCCAGCGAAAATGGCAGGAAAAAGTCATGTGCGAGGAACATGACCACATTTTTAAAAAATTCCGGCCATTTTCGCCGGAATAGGACCAAAACGCAAAAATCGCGAACTTACAGGACCAAAATATGAAAATAAAATCGTACAGGACTAAAAATACCAACCCCCATACATACAGGACCAAAATTGCAAATTTCCCCTAAATTTGTTGCTAATTCAACAAATAGACTCTCTTTTTGAATTCTCCTAGCTATTGGCATACTTTTTTGTAGGGGAGTTACATGCAATTTTCCTGCCAAATTGGGCTAAAAAGAACTAAAATTACTAAAAATTTAAAAGTTACAGGATTAAATTACGAAAACTAATTCGCACAGGACCAAAAACGTCATTCCCTAAATTCGAGGACTAAAATTTGTTGAATTTTATTTTTTGATAGAAACGATAGTTATATGATTATATCAATATTTCAATAAATTGGGTAACTAAGAAATACATCAATTCGATCACTACAACGTCTAAACATTGAGAAACAAATTACAATAAACTCCTATAAATTATGACAAACACCCACACATTCGGTGGGAACTTGAACCCATGAGTTCAAACTTGTTCATACTAGGAATAATGTGTGGATCAAAGAAATTTACTAGATAACACAAGTTATATACATATATTGGTTGATTTAAAATGTTATAATCAGGACATACTAATAATCATAATTATAGTATGCTGATTGACTTAAAATTATCTATATCTTTTTTTTTAAAAAAAAAAGAGTTGCAACATTTTCAATTGCACGACAACATATAGAAATTATATATATATATATATATATAAGCTTAAATGTATATTTGGTCCCATATCTTATGCGTTTGGCAAAAAAGTCTTTAAAGTTTCTAGGTTAACAAAAAAGTTTTGTAATTATTTGATTTTTTGAGAATTTAGTGCTTTCGGTGCCAGAATGTTCAAAACTTGCCAACAATTTGTCATGTGCGAATAATTTGGGGCTTTTGCAATCATTAATCCATTTTCCAGTATGGCATGGTTCTCCATAAGTCCTACAATTGACTGGCCTTTTTTCTTTTTTCTAAATTTCATGCCATGATGGATAAATGGACCAATGATTGCAAAAGCTCCAAACTAATCTAGGGCTTAATTGAATTTACTACCCGTATATATGGGATAGTGGTTAAAGAAGGATTGTATATAAAAGAGTGAAATTTATACCGTGAAATTAATTTTTTTAAAGCAATTACAGGACTGGCCACCGAATTTTAAAAAGTCCTAATTTTGCTGACATGGACATTTTTAGGGCTTTTAAATTGGGAAAATTGTTCACTGGCCATAGCAGAAAAATGTGCGAAAATACACTCTTTTTTTTGGGAAAATACACTTTTTATTAACTAAGTAGCCCCCCTTCCCCAGCCCTAATTCTACTCAACAACAACCAAATCATTGAAGATTGGAAAACAAAAAATGCAAAATCGATTGGATAAAAAAATAGTAAATAAGAACATTAAATCAGGCATAGTATATTAATATGATCACCTAAAATAGTGGTTGAAAGTTGTATACAAAATATTGATGCCAAAACCAACAAAAACTCCTCATAAGCTTCCCAACTTATCAAAAGCCAATTTACAGTGTATTGGAGCTTCCCACAAGAAAAGAAAATATATTCACTAGTACAAAAAAGTTGTTAACAAGCAATACTAAACTCTATTTCTTGACTGTTTTGCTTCTTTCCGCAAGCTTTTTTGTTCCCAAGTTCTAAAGATTTGACAATGTGATATATTTCTTTCCCCTTTGCATGATGACTGGAAATGGTTCTGGGATTGATTCCTGGGTGCTACTGTTGAATGAAAAATTATACTGAGTTCCAAACTATAGGAGCAGGAGGCCCTGATATTAACCCTCGGAGGTGCACCACTACTGGTCATTTGTAGTTGATTGTACATTGAAGGGTCGTCGATATATCGAGGAGCAATTACAAGATTAGACAATGGATTCTATACGGGGTGTGGGTGGAATGCTGCTTCAGCCTCATTTTTAAAAGATTGTGAGTTGACTAATAACTGCATACATATACACATTTACACATGATTTAAACTTGTAAAAGCTACTAAAAAAAAGGGGTGACCTAAAACTTGTAGGATTTGGGGGTAGAATCGCATTTACACCCGCAGTTTTTTTTTTTTTTTTTTTTTGGGGAACTTTGGGGAGTACCTAAATAATTAAAAAACTGAATAATATGACCGTGAAAGACATAAAAACAGAAACAAGCATAAAAGCAGAACATGAAAACTTTATGACCGTGAATAGTTATAAGAAATTTTCCCTTACATGTTTTATTGAACGTATAGACGACTGTGTTGCTGATCCTTTTCTGATTAGTTTCTTTCTTTTCCCCTATCCCTAAGCACCAACATAAAACAACAAACCACACCTCAAATACAAAAAAAAGGAACATTAAAGACAGAGAATGCAAAAATTGAGAAAAAAAAAAAAAAAACAAAACAAACACATCCAAAACCATTGAAGTCTATGACTGTTGTTTTGGTGTTCTTCCTCTTTTTCTTTCTTATGATTCACAAAAATCATTGTAATTTAAGTTAATATAAATGCATTGAAGTAAAAAAGAGAAAAGAAATACATGAAATGCTTAATTTCAACTTTTGTACAACTGGTGCTACATTATTAGCTGCACAACTATGAGCTAAGATTCTTCAATTGTCAAGTCTTCAATAGTATCAAAATCTCCATCTTATTGTGTTTGATCCTTGAGAGGACATGTCCTAGCATTGTGCTTTTTTTGGCCGCACTTAGAACATTTAACTGTGGTTTGTTGCATTTTCAGCTTCAATGCAACTCCTTTTTTCCCTTTTTTATTCTTCATCGTAGACTCATCTAGATCCCTTCTTCGTGTTCTTGAAGGCCTCCCATTCTTTTGCCAAAGTTTAGTGGAATGGAGGTATTAAGCAACTCACAGTCCACATGCTATCACCCCCTATTGGCATTATTGAATTTGCATATACCCTAGTATAGGTTTCAACAGAATAGCAGTTAGCAACACAATCTTTTGGACCATCTTTCTGATTACAAATGGTTGAAATTGCATGTTTGCATGGGATCCCATTAAGGTCTCACTTCCTACACGAGCATGAGTGCTTTGCCAAGTCCACTGCAAGTTGACTCTCATCGAACTTTCTCCACATTCTTGTCAATTGTTTATTCACTCTTGGACAAATTCTTCCTCTCCATTTTGCTGCAGCCATATCTTTATTTTCCTGCACCCTCCTCATCAGAAACTCCCTGATTTGTTCTAGCATAGTCAGAATTGATTTCTCCCAGGCATCTAATATCATCATATTGAAGGTCTCATAATAATTTTTTGATAGCGTATCACACTTTACATTAGTGTTAAAGTGTGATCTACTCCACTCTTCAGGGGGTTTATCAGCAAACCAATCAAATGCAGTTTGATCTAGATCCTAAAGTTCCTTAGCTCATGCCTTGAACTCACCTTTAGTGCATGCCCTTGCAGCCCTTCATAAAAGCATTCTTAAATAACAACCCTCTAAATCCTACATTCTTAAAGTTGTTGTTCATGTGCCTTACACAGAATCTATAGGTTGAATTAGGTAAAACCTCTTGAAATGCTTGAATCAGACCCCTTTTTTTTTTTTTTTTTTGTCTGACATAAATACATACCCTGTCTTGTTTGACATTCCCAAATTCTTCTTCAACAATATCATAAACCACTCTCATGTTTCTCTGGTCTCTCTATTCACAACAACGTATGAAACGGGGAACATATTGTTGTTTGGATCCACATGCACAATAGTCAAAAGAAACCCCTCATAGGCCTTTTAAGTGGCACCCATCTACTTCAATGAGCTTCCTACAAGCCTCCCTGAAACCACTTTTCAATGTTCCAAAGTAGACATAAAACCTACTATACATGTTTTCCCCTCCAACATCCTAAGTACCCAAATTATAGTAATCCCTAGATTTGTTCTCCTTATTTCATCTACATAGTCCTAAAGTCTTGAGTATTGATACTTTGAACTTCCGTCAAGCTTCTTTGAGGCCCACTTGTTACACTATAGGCTTGATCCCTTGAAATGTGACACCTAATTTCATTTACAGCATCCACCCTAAACCCCTTCACTGTCTTTTTGGGATTTGATTTGAACCTATGAAGGTACTTATCAACACAACCAACTAGATTTCACATTCTTAAGATTAAAAGTCTTGGAACATGTGTTTAGGGTTGTAGTTTCAGATTTGAAAGGTGTATTCATCTTTCACTTTATGAGCATGTGAGCTCTAAGCGAATTTTGTATCACCATATTTGGAATAGTATCTAATTGGGTCACTTTTTGTGCAAATGATGAGTATTTTTGTCTTAATCTCATGACTCTGGATAGCCTTCTTAAAACTCATCCTTTGTGCTAAACAACATGCCCAACAAGAATGTTGGATCAAATATCTCAACAGGATTGAATATTTGGTAGCTTGGTTTAGCTTGTTCATCATTGCTCAATTTGTTTTCATCTAGATCATAATCATTATCCAAAACATCTCCCCCCCCCCCCCCAATAAAACCACTTGACCCATCTTCTATCTCATCACTCTTAGTAGGTGGTCTATCAGTTACTATATCATTTACAAAATCCTCAAACAATCTGTCATCATCACCTACTTCTATTGATATATCATAGTCACTATCCACTAACTTTGAATAATCATCTAAATTCACAGCATCATCCAACCTACCCATCTCACCCACACCCTCATTCTGCAAACCCACACTTCCCTGCCCTATGTCAATTTTACCTAACTATTCAACATATATTGAATTGTCCCTTATTGCCATGTGTTCCTCTCGAATTCTAAAACCTTTTTTCAATATTCAATCCTAAATTTTCACAAAACAAATTAAGGTTGGCCAAACACAAGTGAGTTGAATCCACATAATCAAACTTAACCACTTCACCCCTAATGTAACTAGGAAGAGGATGATTGGTGGGGCTAAATTTACCACCGTAGTAATAAGTCACAGTGACTGTAGTACTATCAGGATTTGTGAATAAAAAGCAAAAACAAAATAATAATAACAGAAGCCAGTGTATTCTCGAACACATAGACTGATACATGTCAAACAAGAAACAAGAATTTAATTATATTCACACAAACTAATACGTGTCAAAAAAGAAACAATAATATTTTGGGTTTACAATGAGGCAATTCGACAAACCTAGAATATATGTCACAACAATTATCTATAAAACGCATCATGACAATAGTTGCTCACAGTTATATAAGCCGAATATTGCTATTAATTGTTAAATGTTGTTGTATCAGGAAGTCTAATGAAAGTTAAACAAGCCATTTTTCAACAGAAAGATGATATAGTACAAAAAGAGTTATAGCCTCAATATCAAATCACCCACAATTTAGTTAAGTTTGAGCTCTAGTTACTCTAATTCCAATAATGAAGCCCATCCCTCTTTTTCCCAATATAAATAAATACGGGAATTGTATGGGATTTAGCAACGATTTTTTTCTTTGTAATTTGGAATGAGAAAATATTCGTTGAACAAATTGGACTGGCTTTTGGACGCTAATGGAACGGGAGACCTTCTATCCTAATTGATGGTGTTTCTAATATTTAGGAACAGTTGGAAGCGATTGTTCCTAAGTAGGCACGACATTTAACTCATCTGCTAAATACCGTTCCTAATTACGTATGTTTGTGTTAAAATATAATTTTTGTATTTGGAACACATTTTTACTATTTTGAATGGTTTAAGTCTTTTTATTTATTTTTAGATGGTTTGAAATGGCCTTTGCAATAAATTTGAATGTAACAAAGACGCATCTGCCAACTCTTCTAGGAATACATTTTAACATAGTTGGTTTATGTCCGGGTGACAGATTTTGGAACTCTAGTTGAACCTTGCGTGGGAATGTACTTAGGAACAATTTTGTACTTTATTAAGAATACATGGTTCGAACTGTTGTAGGATTTGGTTTTGGAACGGTAACAGTGATATTTAGTCATTAAGTTTGGAATATACTTAGCCATGATTTTGTCCCTTATTTGGAAAGCAATGTTGGAACGGTTCGTGGAACTTAGTTTGGAACGGTAGCCTTGATATTTTGTAATTAATTTTGGAATGACATTTATATTTGTTTCAATAAGTTAGAACTGTTTTTGCAACACAGGTTGAACTTCACGTTGGAATACACTTTGGAACGATATTTATGTTGTTTTGAAGACAATTCCTGACCGTTCAAACGACCGTTCTTAAATTATTTATTATTATTTTTATATTTAAAATATATTTTTATAATTATAATTAATTAGTAAGTAAATATTGAATAATGGATTTCCATTAGCATTAAAATATTGATAATCACGGAAAAAATATTATATTTATATAAAAATCATCCGTTTAATCACAAATAATGAAAACAAAACAACCTAATCTATAGTAGACCCCACCCCCCTCATCGTCATGGTCCATGTCGTCATCGTCTGGGGCACGGGGGTCTGTTGGAGGCTGTGACGGGCCAACAGTCGAAGAGTTGGTATGTATGGATTTCATCATGGCCATCATGTCGACCATCATCATCTCGAGCTGGACCATCCGATCCTCCATGTCCGAGCGTGGCGGTGGCGATAGTGATGTGTAGGTTTGGCTAATTGCGTGGGCCTCAGAACCAAGACCGAGTACACGGTCCTTGTTATTGTGCTCGACCGCTGCCAGCCACAGGTCCTGTTGGGTCATTGCCACCGAGCCTTTCGATTCAGCCGAGTATCCTGGCCATCGACCATGACCTGAGACTAGTGATCCTCTAGCAGCTTTTGGAACATCTACTGCAAAACAAAAAAAAAAAAAATTAATATTATTATTATTATTATTATTATTATTATTATGATTATTATTATTATGATTATTATTATTATTATGATTATTATTATTATTATGATGATTATTATTATTATGATTATTATTATTATTATGATTATTATTAGGGTTAATTACACTTAAACCCCCTCTGAAAATGCATAATTACACTTTCCCCCAAATAAGTTTTGAAATTACACTTACACCCCCTCTGAAAATTCTCTGTTCACACCTGACCTCCATTCATTACAGTTTTGACGGAAAATGTTCATTTCAACAAAAATAATTACATAAATTTTCAATTTTACCTTTCGTTTAACATTCTCGTGTAATAATTTTGTACTTATAAGGAAAAAATATAATAATATTGGTCTCAATCTATATGTATATATTACACTTATCCTCTTATAAGTATAAAAATATACATGAAAATGTTAAATAATGGAAAAATTAAAAAAATTTGTAATTATTTTTGTTGGCGTGAATATTTTTCGTCCAAACTTTAACGGATGGGGGTCAAGTGTAAACAAAGAATTTTTGGAGGGGGTGTAAGTGTAATTTCAAAACTTCTTTGGGGGAAAGTGTAATTATGCATTTTCAGAGGGGGTATAAGTGCAATTAACCCTTATTATTATTATTATGATTATTATTATTATTATTATTATGATTATTATTATTATTATTATTATTATTATTATTATTATTATTATTATTACTACTACTACTACTACTACTACTATTATTATTATTATTATTATTATTATTATTATTATTATTATTATTCCAAAAAATTAAAGAAACAAAATAATTTAAATTATTTATTACTTACCGCCACCTCCGCTCCCCTAGGGCCAATTCAGCCGCCGTTGGCCTTATTTTTATAGTGTTTGGAGAATAACTTCATCTGCTTGATAAGCCGATCGAGCTGTGCCTCCTGTACAAGAAAAGAACAATTAGTCAAATATTTATAAAATATTGATAAAAGTTTTAAAAAATTTAAAATTACTTACCATCTTCCTTTTGTGCATGCTAACTGTGGAAGATCCCTGGCGGTAGGCAATAGATGTCGCCGCGGGGTTAGCCGACCGATTGGCCTTGTTCTTTGGCGGACTCATTCTGGAAGTCTGTGCTGGCCCAGTACAGCTGGAGATGGTGCTAGACCTTGTTCGCCAGCTACACCAGCTTCACCAATTGTTGTCTGGCGAGGGTGAAGCGCTTGTGAATGAACTTCTCCGTGAACATGTGAAATCTCCGGAACATGGACTCATCATCGCAATTCCACCAGTAAGGCATCTGTAATATAAAAAAAAAAGAAAAAAATTGATAAAATATTTTAAAAAAATTAAATTATACGATAAAAAATCAAAATGAAATTACCTTGAAGCTCTCGAACAAAAAGTGTTGGTGCTTTTGGCAACACCTTCCGCCAAGGTGGGGATAATGTCCCCGCACCACCATATTGATGTGCTCAAATCTAAAATAACATGTTAATTAGTGTTTATCAGGAAAAAAATCCAAAAAAAAATAGTACCTCACGTCGGTCAGGGTGATATACTAGCGCACTGATGGTGGGGGTACTGCTAATGCAGGTAGTGGTGCTAGAGGTAGTGCAGCCCATAGACGGGTCGGATCTGCTGTCAGTGCTGTAGTAGACGGTCTGACCTCCTGTACGGTCGGTGTCGGAGTAAACGGGTCTATCTCTGGATTTGCCGTCGGTGCGGCAGTTGAGGGGTCAGCCGCTGGTGGTGGTAGAGGGGGTGGTCGGAGTGCTACTTCCGCAACCTAGGAAACAGCACCTGCTGGTGCTGGAACCGGCGGCCCACGACTGCACCCACGGCCACAGCTATGGCCTCATCCACATCCTGGATGAGGCAGACCACCACTAGACATGATCTAGACATTTATTCAAATTATTAGTTTATGGGTTTTTATAAATGATGTAATTAATAATCTATGTTAATAATTATAATTTCGCCAAATTTCATAATTGTTCTAATTATTTAATTTTTTGTAATAATTATCTAAATATTCTAATAATTATCTAATTAATCTAATTATTGAAAATATTCCTAAAATGCATACTAAATCCCAAAATTATTTTCTAAAATGTATACTAAACCCCAAAATTAATCCTAAAATGTATGCGAGAAGAAAAATCATCTTCTTGAGTCGAATCACAAGGGAGAGTATCGGGGATTAGGGCTTTTTTGGGGGAGGGGGTGTTTATCTCTGTCTAATCAAATGGAAGAGGATTTTTTATTTTTATTTTTTTGGGTACTTGTTCTCCTTCCCCAGCACTCACGTGCTGGGCACAAGTGTATTTTTTCATCTTTTTTTTTTTTTTTTTTTTGCCTAGTTAGTGCTTATATGGCGTAGGATTTTCACCCATTCTCAGGCAACAATTCCTCAATTTAAAAAAGTCCTAAAACGTCCATGTCAACAAAATTCGGCCACATTTCGTCGGAGTCCTGTAATTGCTTAAAAAAATTTAGTTCCAAGGTATAAATTGTCAACCCTTTATATACGGTCCTTATTTTGTCTCTATCCCATATATACGGTACAGTAAATACAATTAAGCCTTAATCTAGTCATGTAGGGAGAACATGACTAATTTCTGGCAAGTTTTGAACATTTCGACACCGGAAAGACTATATTCGCGAAAAATCAAATAATTACAAGATTTTTTTGCTAACCTAGAAACTTAAAGAACTTTTTTTGCCAAACCACATAAGATATTTAAATTTATATACATATGGATAATGACTTAAATTATTAAATGGTTGTAAGCATATATATAATAATTTGATTAGGTCACATATTAATTTATTTGATAAATACAAATAAAGGGGTGATAATTACATAATGTTCCTATATTTATGTTATCTATTATAATAAGTGTTATTATTACCAACAATATGTTTCATAATTGTAGGGCAGGATATATAAATTAGCTTAGTGAAAACCCTTAATTAATATATAGCAATGCATTCAAATCGAATTCGTTTATTGTTTTGTTACAATTATTCTATTTTTTGTTTTATTATTTGTATATTAAGGACAATCAACAATTAAATCTTTGATAGTAAAATGAAATTAAGCAAATAATTAACTATATATCTTTCCAATCACATAACTAAATACTTGAATAATTAAGAGCTAAGAAAATAACAAAAATATGCCTAACTTCATGATCTTCACCCGAGTACCGTATATAGGTTTCATGTATGATTTTTTCATGCTATTTGTTCTTGTTTTTTTTTTTTTTTTTTTTTTTGTGCATGTGAATTTTTGGAGGGATTAATTTTCAGAACCTCAAGTCTTTGGTTACAAGAAAATATATTACTTGCACTATCATGATCAACTTGTAAAACATATGTATTAATTAATTAATTCAAGTTTTACCAGTGATTTTCCATGAAATGGGTGGTTAGGTCGAATATATATTACAATTATAGGAATATTAATTAGGGCTAATTATACTACTTAGACCTGTCAAAAAATACAAAATTGCACTTTCCTCCAAAAAGATCTTTAAAATTACACTTACAACCCCTCTAAAAATTCTTAGTTTAAAAGTGACCCCTCCCGTTACAGTTTAGATGAAAAATAGTGAAGTCAGAAAAAAAATTACATAAACTTCCATGAACTGGTGTATTATGAAAAGAAAAAATTACAATTTTGGTCTTGTAAGTATGGAAAATTGGCATTTTTAATCCTATAAGATTATATTTTCGCATTGTGGTCCTGTAAGTTCGCGATTTTCGTGGTTTTGGTCCTATTCCGACAAAAATAGACGGAAAAATATGTGCCTTTCACATGACCATATTAAGAAAATTATTCCGGCCAATGCCAATTTGATGACTTGGATTTCCAGCTATTTTACGATTTTTTTTTCAATAAATAACATGGATTTAAAATTGCCAAATTGGATTATTTTGCCAAGTCACCTAGTTAGGTGGAGTAAGTCAAATCACGTGTTCCTCACATGATCCAGACGAAATTTAATATTTGACCATGACTAATTGTCTGGTTAAAGATAAATAGCCATAGTAAATAATCATTCACCGGGGACATAACGGTTGTTGGTCGTAGTTTTTGCGAGTGTGGCTAAAATATTTTTCATGGCTAAAAGCCATGGAAAAAGCATTTGCTATGGCTCATAGTCATGGAAAAAATAATTTTCATGGTGGATTGTCTAGGTTTTTGCAATGATTTTTATTTAGCCATGGTTAATAATAATTATTTTTGTTGTGAATCAATGGAGAAGTTGTTGCTGAAGGCTAGAAGACAATGGTAGAAGATAGTGTTCATTTGAAGCGAAAGGCATGCCAACTTGCCCCCTCCACCGTAAGTGGATCTCACTACAAAAAAATGCGGGAATTGAAATAGTAACGGGAATGATTTTTTTTTAACTTTTGGAACGGTAAATAGTTCACTCGATCCTTTTGGACTGCCATTAGGAACGGAGGCAATCCGTGGCAATAAGAGGCGATCCTAATAATTAGGAACGGTAACGAAGAGACCGTTCTTCTTTGGGAACGGTTTTTGGCATATTTTCTATATACCGTTCCTAATTACCTTTGTAGGTATGAATTTATAATTTTTGCATTTGGAACACCTTATAAATTTTTGGAACGGCCGCATCAAAATTAAATCGCGCAATTAGGAACGGTAGTTAGAACACATTTTGGAATGTCATCATAAGTTGTAGATACATTTTAGCATGGTGTCTGGAATACAAGTTGGAACGGTCTGTTGTATAGATTAGGGTCAGTAACTGGAATATATGTTCTCGTGTTGGTTAGGAACGGTTTCTGCACTCCAACTTTGGAATACGACTTTGGACCGATTTTTGGTATTTGCTTTAGAATGAAAGCCTAACCATGAAAGCATTGATTTTGGAATACATGTAGGCACGGTAAGTCCCGTCTTTAGGAACAGTTTACTTCTAAATTTGGAATGGAGTTTTCCTCGGTATTGGGAACGGTAACTGATTTAAAACAGTCAAATATTGAAACGATTTTTTGGCGCTCAATGGCCGTCTAAAGCACCTTTCCTAACTAATGAATTATTAATTTTTTTATAGTAATAATTATTATCATTTAAATATAAATTAAATAATTAATAATTTTTTTATTTTTATTTTATAATTAATATTTAAATATAAAAAAATGCATAATTTAGAAATAAAAATTATATTAAATACGAATATTATCCGATTTAATTATAAAAATAATAATAAAAAATATATATAATCTACTCCTCGTCCCCATCAGCCTCGTCCATCTCGTCAATGTCTGGAAGGGTGAGGTCTCTAGGAGGCCGTGACGGGCCGGCGCTGGAGTGACTGATCTGCACGGCTTTCAAAATCTTTTTTCTTTATTTATTATTTTTTTTTCTTAAAACAATTAGTAGGATTTATGTATTACACATAAATATTACTTGTGTGTGTATTCTAATAGAATTATGTACTATACTGCTCCACCAATTATATTGCCAATTGAGATACCATCCCAACAAGCACAAATATTGACAATGTCAGAACCATCCATATTTACCCAATTGCAAATATGCATTCCATCCCTACCTACATAGTCAGAACTATCTTGCAATCAAGGTTGAATACTTAAAAGCACCACCACCAATGACTGGGACACTGGTATCCTATTTTACAAGAAGTGCCAATATGACCGAAGGTTCAAAATCCATCATTTTGCAAGAAATATGTGGACATTTCCAACTAGCCTTCTCAATCTAAATATTGAAATTTAGACTGGCATTTTGTGAAGTTTTTGTGTGGGGTTTAGACTAACATTTTGTGGTGATGGGTTTATGCACGACATAGGAAGTGTTTTGTTCTCAGATTTTGCAAGTTGTTGTAATGCAAATTTTTAGCCCAACAACATGGGTTCGATTATTGCCAGAAATTAAAAGTTAACTTTTGATCAATTTTTGCCATAATGTACTACAACATTGCAATTCTGTCGTCTTCCATTCAATCTCAAAAGAAAAGATTGCACCTATGACATAATCCAACATTACTTCAAAAATTTACTACCAACATTTGCAATTTTGTTGTCTTCCATTCAATCTCAAGAAAAGATTGCACCTATGACATAATCCAACATTAAATACAATAAATGATTCATTGATTCAACTTAAAATCCTTACAATTCTGAACTTGCATAGATCATCTTCATCCCTGCATATTTTTATCTCAACATATAATTGATGCACATCCAGGTAAAAAAAATCAAAAAAATTGCACCACCAATGAGAACTCACTTGTGTCTTCTATTGCAATTCTTCAAATTTCTTCATTCTTCTTCCATCCCATTGGTTCTTCTTATTAACCCGGGAGGGTCCCCCAATCAAAAGAAACGACAACCCACTCTACAGTGGAGTTATAAAAAACAAAAAAAAAAAAAACCTAAACCATAAAAAAAAATATAAATATTATGTTAAAATCATGCAAAAATATAGATTTCCACTTGGTTCAAGAAGAGAAGAATGCAAAATCATTTTTTTACTTACATTGAAATCACGACATGCATGGATCTTCTTTCAAAATTTTCAGTTGGCATGAAGTTCGAAGGATAGCTCTCCTAGCACTATACCACTCGATCGAGGCAGCAACACTTGATATCGTCAGCAGAAATGGCCGAACTTATACTTCTCCTCTTTCATGTGGAAGAATGACAGAAGCAAGTAATTTTAAGGTTTTTGACTTGAAAATTGGGGCTAAATAAAATAGGGGGAAGTAGTTAGTAATTTTCCCTCCAACATCATCCGACATGTCAAGTTTGGAGGGAAAACTAGTTGTCTTGGCAATACTAATCCAACTAGGATCTTTTTTTTCCATGTCATTTAATGCTAGCTGGAATTTCAAGTCATCAAGTTGGCCAGAATAATTTTTTTAATGTGGTTGCACATGACTTTTTCTGGCCACCTTCACTGGAATAGGACCAAAACTGCAAAAAATCGCGAACTTACAAGGACTAAAATACGAAAATAGAATCATGTAGGACTAAAACTACCAACTTCCATACTTACAGGACCAAAATTGCAATTTTCCTTTATAAAAAATCGTTCTAAACCGTCACTCGAAATAACCTGATTGATCTGACCCCAAATAAGTGAATCGACTGGTTCATGACTTTTTTTAACAAATATCCAAAAGTAAGACTAAACCATGGTCTTTCAATCTTCAAAGTTAGGCACGCATATTTTTTGGAAAAACAATTCTGACATTTTGAATGCTCAATAAGTTATACACTATACATATGATAACTATAAAGGATATATAATTTACCAAATCTTGAAACTTTATAGATTATATAAATATAGCTTCCTCTAGCAATTAGATCTAAACTGATTAATAAGATCCTATCAAGTTACATTGGTTTTTGAGAATTTTAAAGAACTTGTAAAATTGCAAGAATTAATTATGACTTACACTTAATGTGATGTATAAATGTTCTAGCTAGAACTAGTCATGCATTACATGGGATAATTCTAAGCCTAGGTCAATTATCCATACATATATATAGTATTTTATTTATTTTTAAGCCATTTCGTGTATAGTTGGTTCTATTAAAAAAAATTAGGCATAATTAGCCAAGATGATTGTTAATGATACACTAATTCAACAATAAAAAAAATGAACTAATGATTAAAAAAAATATCGAACATTGAGGTCCTCCAATCTTAGAACATGATTATAACTGATGTGGGGCTATCTTAAGGTCTTGAAAATTTAACACAAGGGCCCCCTTTTTATTAATCTCACAATAGGTCAAGATCCACGTCTTCTTTATTAGTGTTGTACCGGCTCTACTTGAATACGGGTATGTATAGATTCACCATAACCATCAGATCAACATTATTTCAATGGTTCACGTGAAATTGTACAATTTGAGACTTCTTTAAATATTAACCATCCATGCTTCAGGTATAACTTCTGACACTTCATACATTCTTATAACATTTATATCATTTCTCCTCTGACCTTACTTACTTAAGTATCCGGAGGCTATAACTAGGCCTTCCAGGTGTTGTTCTCATAATTGCTTGCCTTGTAGGACACGTTACAATATTTTCAACTTACCTAAGTATATTTGGATCATTCCATATCTGAATTAGACCCTAAGGCAATTTTTACTTCATAGCATGGGATAAAAATGGATAAAATGAGGAATGAGACTAATTTATCAAATTCACTATTCATGTTTACTCATATGAGAAATAGACTCATATTATCTCAATGTCGACTTCCTAGAACTGACTGGGATAAAAATCTAAGTACTGATGTGTAACAAAAAATGGCATCCCATCAAATTCTACTATCAATTCCTCTTCCTCTTCCACTTCCCAATTCCCTGCATCTCTCCTCTGCCATTCCTTCTAAAAAGCCAAAATAACCTCCCTTCTACAATTCATCTAGAACTGTATATATACTAGAAAGCGTAAAGACCTTATTGCCCCCTAACTTCCCACTAACCCAACTATCTTAGTGGATGTAACTGCAACCAGGGGTGATTCGGTAATTTCGTATTACTCTTCTGGGAAATTAATCACTGACATTAACAAATAATAATCTGTTTGTAAACTAGACAATTTTCATTATATGTGAAGTCATTTTGTCCAAGTTTATGGATAGTCAAGTATAGAATATCCCTTGCCCGTTGTACCTTTGATCTCCGCACATTGTGCATGCATCTCTTGAATAAGTCGTTTTCTACTAACTTCTTTACAATGCAAAGGGACCCCGATCAATCCTCAGGAATTTTTGTAAGCAAATTCATAGAATCAAAAGATGTTCCATTGATGCTTAGCTGAAAATAACAATGTCAAAATATCTCAATGTTATGTGCATCTAGTCAATGAAAAGGAGTTCTTATTTCCCTTTATATTTTTGTGTAAGCTTAAATTATTGCATACCTCAAGAAAACCTTAGCTCCGGGGCTTTTCTCTAGTGTGCCTCAAGGAAGCTTTTTGCTTCGGGGCTTTTGTGTGCCTCAAGGAAGCTTTTTGCTTCGGGCATTTTTTATGTGTCTCAAGGGAGCTTTGGTTTGAGGCTCGTGAGGGCCATCCCCTTCTCTAGTAAATAGAAATATCAATGTGAGAGGCCATCTCCCTCTCTTGTTAGATAAAGTATTAATGCGAGGGGTCATCCTCCTCTAAAGAGTATCAACACAGTTTTTTTCTTTTTCCATATGCGCTCAAGAAGTTTTTAGGATATTTAGTATAAATGAAGTTATTAAGCATTTATGTTAAGGACTCTATATATATTTTTTATTTATGCAATTTAGGAATATTTCCCTTCTAAATATTTAATCGTAGAAAAAACCAAAGAAAGGGAACCAAAACACCGCACACAGGAGGGGGAAGCCAAGAAATCCCCGTACCATCTCCCCCTCGAACCAAGATAATAGTTTTTTATTATGTGTTGACCTACCATGCGAGCGCACCCGTCATGGCAAAGGTCATCTAGGCAACCACTTGTTACCTCTCCTCACATCTCTTTCTTTTCCTTCACTTTAATCGTTTTCGCTCTCTTTTCCTATACAAGCTATTGTTTTTCAGTTCTCAGCACTACTATGCTAAAAATACGCAAGAGTGTTAAATAAAAAAATCACAACTAATTCCTTAAGAATATTTATTCCTCCAGGATCTGATATTCACCGATAACTTGACCGAATCTTTCGAGGACTCTTCCCACTTTTCCACCCAGTGAAATTCGCTTCAGCCTCCATTGAGCGTGTAAAATCTTCAAGGCATTCCTCGCATACAATATAAATTTAGGAATAGAAAATCATATATTTAATCGATACAAATCACTAATCAATTATTATAAATCGCCAAACAAACATCCGTGCCAAATTATCACAAGCAAGTTATTGTCCTCATTTTCTACTGTAAATGTGTCATTTCTCAAGATCTAAAGTATCGCATATTGTATCATATAGGAGTTCAACAAACTTCGTTAATCAATGTCACAAAAACTGAATCAACAAATTATTTTTGGAAGAATGGTTCATGACAACAGCACAGTGGGAGATGAAGTTGGATGCATATAATTACAGCATAAAGTATCCTTAATCTACTGGAACGACCACTAGAATGTAAATCTCTGGACCAGGTCTACTGGAACGACCACATTCACACATAAAAGAGCAGGAAACACTCAGTATTTCATCACTGCACAATGAAACAACACCAAAATCTAAACCACATCAACCTTCCCTATTGTTGATTCTCTTAGCAGAGGCCTTATGTCCAAAATTATATCTTAGAGAACATATTCAAGTAGTCCGCCAAAATGAGACCAGATTTAAATACCCACCAGTGTCTGTTGCATCTAGTACATTATAGTCAGTCGCCCCCATTCGCAAAGTTGAAACTTTTATCAGTTATCGATCGATCCACAAATGCAGCTTAAAGCAAACAAAACAAGAAAATTAGAATTTTTTTTTTCACCAAAAAGGTTAGTTGTGATTTCCAGTAGAACAATCTTGGCAATCTAACAAGTCCTCACAAGAAATAATCTGTACCCAAATGAATGAACCTCCACTGCAAAACCAAGATGGCAAGAAATGACCCACCATTTGGCTGTGGGAGTGTTTCTCAGAATTGGAAAAAGGGCATGCCAAACCATCATGACAACAAAAACAAGCTACAAATTCAAAATGGTAGCTTCACCATGTACCCACACTAACACTACGAACCAGCAAACAAACCCAGACATGGAACCCAATGCACAATAAAAGAGCAGACAATTCACCATTCCATAATCAAGATGATAAGAAAGGATTCACTAGATTATACAAGAAGTATCTCATTAACTATGGGAAGCAAGAGTGCGTGATTATCACCAACGACCAGAATGAGCAAAAAACAGAATCAGTGGCTTCACCACGTATCCATACACTAGAACGAGCAAACACACTCAAACATAGAACCACATTGTATATGAAAGAGCAAGACAACTCGCACATTCAAAACATCAGAACTTCGGAGTAACGACTCCATATCTCCATGCACCTCGCGATAGTAAACAGAGAAAAGAGAGTGGGTGAGTGAAAGTACCTTCCGCGACCGAAATACATTTCGGCAATGGCCAATCGACGACGGGAGGGAAGGATTAGGTGATTCCGAGCCCAAATGAGGGAGCTGATAAAAACTAAATTGATCGGATGGAATTGTTCGACTTGAGGTGAGGAGTCTAATGGTATGCACGCCGGCCGGTAACTCGTCGGAATGGCGCCGAAATCTTAAAGTGAAGAGCCGGCAAAAACTGGCGATTTTTGGGCGAAAACTGCAACTTCCGACTTCGAGTGGTGGCGCATTACACTCCCAATGAAGGCACACTTCCAACTTCCGTGATTTCCTCATGCTTGAAAGAATCAGATCCCACTATGGATTAAGAAACAAAACCCACTTTGGTTTCCTCCTCCCAAATTTCTCCTACTACTGATGTAATCTTCTTGTTTTGGGATTTCGAAATTCTCACACTCAAAAGAAACATCCGAATTTCCCCACAGACGTGCCAATTTGATGATACAATAATAACATCCCATCAAATTCTACTATCAATTCCTCTTCCTCTTCATAAATTCCCTGCAATCTCTCCTCTGCCATTCCTTCTAAAAAGCCAAAATAACCTCCCTCTACAAGTCCTCTAAAACTGTATATATATTAGAAAGCATAAAGACCATATTTGCCCCCAACTGCCCACTAACCCAACTATCCTAGTGGATGTAATCGCCGTCAGGGGTGATTCGGTAATTTTGTATTACTCTTCTGGAAAATTACATCTTCCTACACCATCAAATACAAAATCTTGATTCTCCTAAATTGTCATTTAACCCAATTCCATGTCTAATAAATAGTGTCTAGCCGAATGCCCCATTTCCCATTTTTCAAGCCTTCACATTTCTCTGTAGGTGAACGAGCTTCAACCCGGTTCTTTATTGTGAAATTATTCTATTCAAGACTCCCGTGTTTAGGTTTTGCAATATCCCATCCAACTCATCACGCGGTGTCCCTCTTACACGCGTTTTATTACTATTCAGGTAAAGATGAATAAACCATGTAATATATGGTGTACAGTGGATTCGATATAAGAAAATAAGTGGGAAGTTAGATTATTGAACTTATATTAGATGAACACAATTGACACTTCATATACATATATATATATAATATATATATATATATATATGGGGTCTGCTACTGGAAAATCACTACAAGATATTACATTTTTCTATTTTTAATTTGATGATGAGATAGAAACCACTTATTTTGCTTGATGGGACTTGTTAATCAATTTTTTATTTTATCGAGTATTGACCATCCAAATTTTTTATACTTGTCGAAAAATCAACACATTTTTAATTAATTGTGTGGTTACCATGGTTGATGTGTGCATAATCCAGTTCATGTTTGTTATCGAATAACATAATAATTATCAGTTTGGGGACTATTCCCATATTACGATTGTCGCATTTTGACAATGTAAACTTCAATTTATAATATTCTTTACATGAACTATCTAGCCAAAATCTTATTTGGTCATATAAAAAGTTTGGTTGGATAAGATGATGTAAGTCAGTCTAAAGAACATGCGGGGAAGGGGGGTTCGTCTTATCAAAATCAAGTCAATTCAAATTCAACACCAGAGAAATGTAAATTGTAAAAGCACAAATTCCAACTTCAAATGGTAGCTCCCACGATAGTTAGACCCTGCGTATGCAATTGTGGCCAACAAGTATAGGTAAGAACTCATTCGACAATGCAAAAACCTGGTAGAAAGTTTTGAGGTTGCCCGCGGGAGTTATTGTACATGGACTAAAAGATTCCTGCTTTTAGTTTGTATAATATATGCACTTCCACCTATAACTAACTTATTAATATTTGATATATGTTTTTCCAATGATCAAGGAAATCCGGATAGAATGTAGCACTCCCTCCAGGGTTTAGATCTGAATAGAATGTGGGATCCTCCGAGGTCTAGAGTTGCGATTCTCAAAAACTTTCATGTGAGCTTAGGTCCCTAATAAAAGATAAACACGTCAGGCTAGCCGGATGGTACCTAATTAAGACCCTCTGATGCTTAAGTCAACTCAAGGTCAAGATCATAATATGCGAGATGGAGTATCAAATGTGGTAGAAAGTAATAATGTGTCATACAATAATGCAGTGGGTTGGGTATATTGATAGGGCCAAATGTGCCCACTTGCCTGGTCCATATGGTATCATCTGAAAGCATGAGATGTTAGAGAATCCATGGTCCAGATTCTAGGTCCATGGAGTGGGTTGCTGGAGCGGGTCATGTTCTGCCACGCGAGCTGAAGTAAAGAGCGAATCTTTTGGTAAAAGGAATTTTTTCGTTGTCTATGGATAAATTTGTCCTTTAACCAGATATATGTGTAAACCCCCATCACAAGGATTTGTACTGTGAAGCATTCCAATGAGTCGATCCATTGGTTTTCCAGAGATCAGAAAAGTCATACCTAGTTTGAGGATAATACATTGAGTACTATGCACGGATAGTCATATTGCTTGCATCCTATCATGGCTCATAATCATCATCATCTTGTATATCTCATTGACTGACTTTCATATAGGCTGCAAACGCATTCAGTTGGAACCAGGGATGCAACTCAACTGATGTGTGCATAATCTAGTTCATCTTTGATTTGGGGGAGAGGGGGTGTCTTATGTAAATTTTAGTGGCACAAATTTAACTTTAATGATAATTCACATGATAGTTAGACCTGCAATTTTACAATTGTGCCCATCCAGTAGAAGTACCAAACTCATAGGCTAATGCAAAACCTAGTCAAAAGTTTCGAGAGTGCCCTGAGAGTAACATACATGGAGTAAAAGCATTATGTCTTAGTTTGTATAACAAATGCACTTCAACCTATAACTAACATATTAATATTTGATAATATTTTTTTCAATGATCAAGATACTATGAAGCATAACGGATTTATCCGCAAATATGCTAAAATTAGAAAGAAATCATTCCTTGTTTAATAAGGTGGTTGAGTTAGTATGAGTCATCATATATGGAATATTTAGCAATGGATAAGACATTAAGGATCATGCGCAGATAGTAGTATTTATCGTATCCCATCCTATCTCATAACTATCATCATTTTGTACATCTCATTAACTAACCTTCATATTAGTTGCAAATGTACACAGTTGAAATTAGGGATGCTCTCAATTATGTGTTTTGGGTACTTGATATCAGTTTAAGTGTTGCTTGACAATCTATTCCACATTTTTGCTTTTATCAGTTCCAATAAACATGGAAACCACGATCGCAGAGTGATCATTGTAGTTCGCAAGGAAGGAAATCACAGGTTAAAGTGATCATTCACAAATTCGTGCTTGAACACCCACAATATCCTACCACGCTTACTTCGAGTATTAACTATTTTCTTTGGAATACCAAGGTTCTTCAATTTAGGAATATAAGCATTGTAGGTATACACATGTCAATCAACAGTGTCCAAGCCTTGGTGATGCGTGTTCTCTGCATAGACCGGAACCATCAACAAGTGAGTAGTCATTCCTTGCGGGTATAACTCCCAAGTGTCTTAATATCGTCAGCAAAAGGAAGGGGCAACTCGGTCTCCTTCGTGTATATAGGCGTGGAGTGAAGATTGAATAAATCCCATATTACATGTTTATTGTGTCTAGCTTCATGTAAAGTGCAGACATGCACATATTGCAATAATCTTCGAGTAGGTAGAAGTCTGGGTGGCATAATCATTATCACTTAAGGCTATGTTTATTAGCATGTACAGGATTGGGTGGCTTGGGATTGGAAATGGATTTTCTTCGGCATTCGGTGGGAAAATAATATCAATAATGTGTTTACTTTTTGGGTGTTAATATTCTTGATACACCCATAACTGGTGTGGGATTAAAATGTAATTTACAATCTTGCCCTTCATTACCGACAAAACATCAAGTCATAGTAGCCATCGTTGAAAATTTTTATATATTTTTGAATGCACCCACCTCCTCCTCTAAGCCATATTTACCTCCAAGCAAGGCCTTCGAGATTGTAGGGAAGATATGGCGATGGTGTGTTAAACATGGTTCAAAGTATCGGATGATACATAACCGGATCGACCCTTGCCGATCCGAAAAAATCACTCGATTCCCTATATTATCCGACGTGACTTCGTATATTCAATATTATCCAATGTCATCCGGTATTGTCGCTGATACAATGATAATATTTCTCCTATCCGATGATATTGCTGATAATAACGGATGACATCGGCGATACAATTGATTAGCATGAGCATAAAGGAGATGAAGATCACTGAAGATAATGATTATAATGTTGTTTCTTCACGTAGGCCACTGAAGAGAATGAGTTCACTTGAGAGGTGGGAGGCTAAGAAATAGATTGCTTCAGGTGTTTTGATGAAGAAGGAGATGGGTTGCTTTACGAGGAGGAGCGTGCAGAACTTGAACAGTCGTTTCCATCCAACTACAGTAAGACTATTGATAATACCTACTTTTGCAGCTTGCCAAACTTGAAATTGAGTATTGATCAGACATAGAATCTCTTGCTTTTTAAGATATCTTGGAAGAAATCGCCTAGATGGACGTAAGGCTACAACATTGGCTAGCATGAGCATGAGATTCCCACATTATTGAATGGAAATAGTGGACTGCCTTGTCTGCAACAACAAAGTGAAAGCTGAAATTTGAGTTGTCTTTATATATTGTTATAATAGAAGACTATTATTGTAGCAAAATAGTAAAAAGAACACGTGATTTTATTGTACATTCTGAAGTTTATAAATGCATTCAAAGTTTTCAACTTCCCAAACCCAAAACATTACTCTACTTTTATTGTGCTCAAAGTATCCAGCTTTCCAAACCCATAAGTCTTCAAGTTTATAAATTGGTTCAAATATTATGTTTTTTTTTTTGTTTGGTTAAATATCTCGAATTGTTCTTTAAATACATTTTTTTTAATTCGGTAGTAAGAAAATCAATAATTTTTTAGAATTTTTTTTCCAAACCCATACGTCTTCAAGTACATTAATTTGTACTTTGTTCTGTTAATTAATTTATGAATTCAATTAATGATCACTAACTCAATTATATATATATAACAGTTTATGTTTATAAAAGGTTCAATTATTATGTTTTTTTTGTATTTTATTAAATATCTCGAATTATTCTTTAAGAATGTTGTCAATTTTACGTTTAGTTAAACTATTACTAACAATTTTTATGTATGAAGTTAATGGCTCCGAAATTGGATAATGGTTGGGAGTATGCAACTCCTGTTGGAGGAGATAGAAAAAAAAATGTAAGTGTAATTACTGTAGAAAAGTTGTACATGGCGGGATTACTCTCCTTAAACAACATATTGCACACGTATCTAGAAATGTAGAAGCCTGTACAAGAGTTCCATTGGAGATTCGAAAGACGGTACGAAAACTATTGGATGATGGGTTAAAAGAAAGGGCAGACTCGCTTCGAAGAAAAGAAGCAATAATTAATGTTGTTAGGGAAGATAGTCTTTACGGTGATGTGCCAAATATTCCTGTTGATAGTAGTGATGAGGATGATGACGACACAGATGAGCATGGAATGTCAACATTGGAGCGTAAACAACTGGAGCAAGCTACGACTGAAAGTCATTACACGAGATTTGTAGAAGATGAAACCCAAGGGTCTCTTGGTAGGGGTGCAGGTATTAACAAAATATTGAAATGATGGTTTACAAAATATTAATTAATATTTATTTTATTACCCACTATTAATTTAAGTTTATTTTAATGTTGCGGGATACTATGGCTCGTCTTCAAAAGGGTAAACTTCTGGATCAAAACGTGGAATTTCACAAAGTTTTGGAGTAAAATCAGGTGTTGAGATGTCTTCCACTGGCTTTGACCGACACATAGTTTCCTAAAAAAAGAAAATTGTAAAAGGCATGTTATCCAAAGAAAGAATGAACAAAGTAGGTAAAGTTGTGTCAAAATTCTTTATTTTCAATATTTTATTTAATGTGGTGGATAGTGGTCCTTACATGCAATCTATTATTGATACCATCGCTGAGGTGGGACCTAGTGTTAAGGGACCATCTGGTTATCAAATCGGCAATATCTATTTGAATAGGAAGATCAAAGAAATCGAAAAATACATTAGCACTCTCAAAGTTAAATGGCCAATTTTTGGGTGCACAATTATGTGCGATGGCTAGAGTAGTAGAACATGGCATCTGATCATCAATTTCATGATTTATTCCGATCGAAACATGTTTTATCATTCATCTGTGGATTGCACAAATAAAGAGAAAAATACAAATTTTATTTTTGGACTTATGGATCAAGTAGTTAAAGAGATTGGAGAACAAAATGTTGTTCAGCTTGTCACAGATAATGAGAGCTCTTTTAGAGTAAAAGGAGAGATGTTTATGCAGAAAAGAAATCATCTATTTTGGTCCCCATGTGTGGCACATTATATCGATTTGATGCTGGAAGACATTGGAAAGATGAAATCAATAAGAGCGATCATAGATGAAGCTAAGAGAACTACTAGCTTCATATATAATAGTGATAAGGATGTGAATCTAATGAAGATCTATACCAAGGGTAGAGAATTGTTAAGAGTCGGAATCACTAGATTTGCTACTAATATATTGCCCTTGAGAGTCTCCTTCGTTATCAGATGGAATTAAGACAATTATGTACATGTGATGAGTGGAGGACTTTCAACAACACCACAAAACGGAGAAATGAGGCCATCCGGGTGTCTGAGATAATATTAACAGGGAGATTTTGGAAGAAAATAAGAGAATGTTGTCAAATTATGGAGGCTTTAGTGAGAGTGTTGAAGGTCGTGGACCAGGATAAAAAACCTACTTTGTGCATCATATATGAAGCAACGGATGAGCACAAAATGGCGATTAAAGCAAGTGTTAGAATATGGGAGAAATATTGGGAGATTATTGATGATAGATGGTATCGACAACTACACAGGCATTTGCATGCAGCAGGTAGGGGTGTGCAAAAACCGACCGAACCGAAAAAATTCGACTGAACTAAAAAATCGATTTCGACGGAAAATTGAACCAAATTTTTGGTTCGGTTTTCAGTTTAATTTTTTTAACATTTTAGTTTTTGGTTCGATTTTATCGAAATGGTTCGGTTCACCGGAGCGAACAGAAATTGAATTTTATATATATATATATATTTTATAAATAATAATATTATTATTAAAGTCTGAAAGTCTGAAGTCTCTCTCTCTCACACTTTACTAATTTGTTGGGTCTTTGTCTTTGACTTTGAGAGAGACGAGAGAGTGACGACGAGAGACAGACGACTCACCGACGACGAACGGCGAGAGATGAGAGAGTGACGAGAGACGCTCACTGGAGACTGGAGACTCGGAGACGACGAAGAGAGATGAGAGAGTGACTGGCGACGCTGCTCTATGACTGTGGCCGTGGCCGAAAGACAGAAAGAGGCGGCTGTGGGCGAGAGAGACGGCGATTGCGAAGAGGACCGCGAAATCTGCCGGCGACGGCGAGGACTATAACTTCTTTTCTTCAAAGGTTCGATCTGTTTTTTGATTTTTTTTTAATTTTCATATTAAATCTATCACAGATTATCATTTATCTATGTATTTTTTTATGAGTATTTGTGAGTATTTTCATTTGTAATATGCCAATAAATGTTGGGTAATGAACATTGAACTGTTAATGTGAGTATTCTGGACTTGCAATATGCCAAAAGTTACAATGTAATATGCCAATAAATGTTGTGAGTATTTCTGAACTGGTTGTGAGTATTTCTGAACATTTTGTGACTTGAACTGTTTCTGAACTATTTGTGAGTATTTCTGAACATTGTAATATGCCAATACATGTTGGGTGATGAATGTTGGGTGATGAATCAGAGGTTGGGACCATGGGTGATGAAGTCTGGACTTGCAATAAATGACCAAAAGTTACAATTTATTGTTGTTGGTAATCAATAAGTTCCAATTTTGTTTATTGTTGTTTCAAAAATTTATTGCCATTTGTAATAAATATGTTACCTGCTTGAATTACAGTCAATAGTTGATAATTGCTTTATCGTATTTCTACTTTATAGTGTTGTGTAAAATTGTAAATGGATTTGCCTGAAGGGAGCGAACGAAAAGAAATGATGTTGGAAGATGAAGGCATTTCAGACACACCACCTCCACCTCCGCCTCCTCCAGAACAAGAAAGACCACAACCACAAGAAAAACAAGCACAGAGGCCCAAAAGGAAGGAGACATGCAAAATGGCTAAGGTTTGGGATCACTTCATCGCCTATAATGATAGTGAAGGAAAGCCAAGAGATCGATGTAAGTATTGCGAACGCACTTATGCTGTTGATCCTATTAAGAATGGCACTTCTAGTTTGAACAATCATATGAAACAATGTAAAAAACATCCTGATAATCTAGTTTCTGTTGTTGAGAACCGCACAATAACTAGTTTCTGTCAGAGTGTCAGTGTAACGAGGGATGTAAGAGAAACTTTGAAGTTTGATCAAGAAACTGTCAGGACTGCCTTAGCTCTCATGATAATTATAGATGAATTGCCTTTTAGGTTTGTAGAAAATGAAGGATTTAGACAATTTATCTCCGTCGCAACTCCACAGTTTAATGTCCCTTCAAGAACCACTATAACTAGGGATTGTTATAAGTTGTTCTATGATGAAAAGAATAAGTTAAAAACTTATTTCAAGAATTCGGGACAAAGAATCTCATTGACCACGGACACATGGACTTCTAATCAAAGATTCACCTATATGTGTTTGACTACGCATTACATTGATTCTGATTGAAAATTACATAAGGTTATCCTTATTTTCATCCCATGTCCTACTCATAAAGGTGATGATGTTGGATTGTTGATTGAGAAATGTTTGTTGGATTTGGGATTGATAAAGTATTTGTTGTAACTGTTGATAATGCTTTGTCAAATGATACGACTGTTGCTTACTTGAGACGAAGATTTGTTAATTGGGGAACTGCTGTTTGTGAAGGAAAATATTTGCATATGAGATGTGTGACTCATATTATCAGTTTAATTGTCAAGGATGGATTGAAGGAATTGAATGATTCCATTGAGTGTGTCAGAACTGTTGTTAGATATGTTCGTCAATCACCTGCTAGGACCAAAAAATTTAACGAATATGTTGTTGAGGAGAAGGTTTAAAGCAAAAAAATCATTGTGTTTAGATGTCCCTACAAGATGGAATTCAGTTTATACTATGTTACATACTCTCTCATATTTAAAGGCGTGTTTGAAATATATGAAATATGATGCTGATTTTCGTGGTGATTTTATGTCTGATGGTTCTTATGGTAGAATTGAATTGCCTACGAAATATGATTGGGTTATGGTTGAAATGTTTGTGATGGTGTTGCGAAACTTTTATGAGCTAACCAATCAAGTATCTGGGTCATTGTATGTGACATCTAATATTTTTTTGGATGAAATAAGTGTTATTTGCACCTTATTGAAGGAATGGATTGAGAGTGATGATAATATTTGGTAGATATGACTCGAGAAATGAAGGTAAATTTTGATAAGTATTGGGGTAGTGTGTTGATAAGATGAACAAGATGTTATATGTTGTTGTTATGCTTGATCCTCGGAAAAAGTTCGATTATCTTAAGTATATTTTCAACAATATGTATGAGCCACAAACAACAGCAATATGGCAAGTTTGGCCAAAGATGTTTTCTATGTTGTATTTGAAAATTACAGCAAAGCATATTTTTCGACAACATCACGTCCTTCCACCACTTCCTCCACGTCTAGTGAATCAGATAAGATCATGGTGCTAGTGGTCCAATAAAGGAGGTTAGTAAAATCAGGATAAAGAAATAGAAACAAATATTATCTGAGGTTGAACGTAGGCAAAAATCAGAGCTAGATTTATATTTAAATGAAAAAAATTGTGGACGCTGATGAAGATGAATCTTCGAGATTTGATATCAAGGAATGGTGGAAAGTGCATTCTCCGAGATTTCCATCTTTCCACGATTGGCACGGGATGTGTTAGGCATGCCTATATCTACCATTACGTCGGAATCAGCTTTCAGTACTGGAGGTTGTATCATTGATGATTCAGAGCATCATTAACTCCAAAGATGGCACAAGCTTTGATTTGTAGCCAAGATTGGCTACGGCACGCTCCGGTGAAACCCCTTGAAGAGGACTATGACAGGATCGAGAAAATTGTGAAATGTATATGTTAATTTAATATTTATTTATTTATTGAGAATATTAGTTTATTCAATATTGACATCTTTTATTTATGTTATACTTGTAGATGTCGTATCAAGTGTTGGCTTAGAGTCAACCATCATCAGATTATGATGTCATATGTCACGTAAGTATGATTTTATTTCATGTACTTTTTTATAATTTTATTTATATTTGTAGTATAATATCTTTCTTTTTGTTTATTTTTAGTAGTAAATTTGACGGAGCTTCGATCTCGGCTCGACGGATTTTCACTCAAGATTCTCAAAGTTGACAGAGCTTCAAACTTTTTTATTTTATTTGTAGTGAATGGATGTTATTTTGTCATTCAATATATTGTCGTGTTAAACTTTTCGTTGAACTTGAACACTTAAAATATTGAATTGTTATTTTCATATTTGAAATGGAGTGCCTATGAATGGAATGATATTCGTATGTATCGTATCGTATCGTATCAATTGTTATTTGTTCTTTTATATTTTTATATTTTTAACAGGTATTTTTGGTCAAAATTGAAATTTAAACTAGCAAAAAAATTTTAATTATTATTTTCGGTTTTTTTTTCGTTTGAAAACCAAAAAAAATCAAAATTTTTTGTTTGAAAACCGAACCGAAGTTTGTTCTTCGGTTCGGTTCGGTTTTTTAAACCGAATTGCACACCCTAGCAGCAGGTAACTTTTAAGTATCGTTTATTCGTTTCCTTATATGAGTAAAATATTATTTTATATTTATTTTTTGTTTGTTTTTTAGGTTATTTCTTCAACCCAATTCTGCAATACTTAAACACTTTTGTGTTTGACACGGCTGAGGTTAGACGAGGAGTCAAATAAGTGATTAAAACACTGGAGCTGGAGTTCATTGTTCAAGCTAACAATAATGAACGAGGTATAAAGTTTTTATATATTTTCGACTTCTTTGAAAATTATTTTTTCTCAAATATGCATACTTCTAATAATTATAGATAAGGACATTTGTTGATAAATTGGGAGAATTTGGAATTCCACTGGCAAGACAAGCAGTATCTACGTCTCTCCCAGGTATTAATGATTCTAAGTACTTCTGTATGTACAATGCATAACATTCACGTGACATCTAAATATAAATCTTATTTTGGATCAATGTTGGTATAATTTCGGTGATGAAGCACCCAACCTTTGGAGGATAGCAGTTAAGGTGTTGAGTCAAACATGTGCATCATCTAGGTGTGAAAGAAATTGGAGTACTTGGTTATTAATTCATACTAAATTGCGTAACCGTTTGGCAACCCAAAAAATGCATAAGTTGGTGTATACCCATTATAATATGCGATTAAGAGTCAGAAATTTGATGTATCAAAGGGAAGATGATGACTATTATAGTCCAATTGATCTTAATCATCTTTCATGATAATGATATCTTGGATGAGTGGACACGGGAAAACGAAGAGCCGTTGCTACCCGAAGATGATTTAGAGTGGTTAGATGAAGACAACCAATGCAATGAAGAAGGGCTTAGGAATAATGTACCAAACGATGAGGATGATGATGCCACACTTCCTTTGTCTCATTGGTCTATTCAAAGGTCATCAAAAGGGAAAGATAAACATGTTTCATCGCAGGAGAAGGCTAAACAAGTCACCTTCAAGGACAAAAGTGGACAAGTTTCATCCTCAAGAAAGGATAAACATGTTTTACCGAGCCCAAGCAATCAGGATGATAATGATGACGATGATGATGATGATGATGATGACGATGACGATGACGATGACGACGATGATGATGATGATGATGATGATGATGATGGAGATGGAAATGGGCACAAAGATACCCAACAAAGTCATAGCATGACATGGCTTGAAGGAGATGAAAATTACAAATGCAACTCAAGACACAGACCATGGGTATTGCCCTGGAATTGAGAATCAACGCCGGTTCCTATCCAATTTGACAGATTTCCCTAGTTAATATGATGATTCTAAATCACAAAGACATGGTAGAAGGCAGCCCGACCTCCAGTACTCTATGCAGAATCTGAAAATTGATGACGACATGCCGCACCAACTGCAAGGACATCAGGGGTCATCAACAAGTACACATAGTGGGAGATCTCAAGCTAGAAAAAGAAATTGTGGAAGCACTACAGATAGCCTTGGTGAGAGTAATCGACATTCAGTTATAGAATCATCTCATAGTAGTAGTACTAGTACATATTATCAAGGTTCAGGCTATCACAACCACAAGGCCCTTATGTAATACCAACTCAACTAGTGATGTACTTTCGATATGAAATACCTTCTCACCCGGCAGGCGTTATCAAGTTGGTTCTTACACCACGTCTTTCGATCAGAATTACTCACTTACTTCACATGATTGTTTATAGGAGGAGTGATGATGATGATGATGATGTCGATCATTTTAAGCCCCACCGGCGATCCACTTTCTTTTGATCATACTTGTATATCTTAAGCATTTTTGTAGTTTATCAATGCTTTATATTATAAAATTTTTCATTTGTAATATTATATAGTAATTTGTGGTGCTGTAGTGTTTTTATAATTTTACTAATCTCTTTGAAATTTTTTAAGCATTGTACAACATATTTGCTTGGTATTGCCCAATAATATCCTGATACACCGCGATCAATATGGAACAATACCCGTCGATATCATCGCCGATACCGCAATTTTGAGCCATGGTGTTAAAGGGTCTCAGTCTAAATTCACATTATTGCTTCATCTCAGAGGGCGGAGCTAGAGCTTGTTCTGTAAAATCGTATTCATTTTATCTTTTTCATTTCATTGTTTCAATTTTTCCAAAATCCTCTCTGATTTTGTATGAGGGGAGAAACGCAGCAAGTTATCATCTTCTATATAAGGGGAATTTTGTAATAAATTCTAGTTGCTTAATAGCTACCAAAACATAATTTTTTACAGACTTCAACCAAATAGGCTTCTCTTATCTCTGTTCGAAAAACATGGAAATGGAGGAAAGTGTGTCAAAGGGCGTAATTAAAGGCTTGGAGACAACTTGTCCGGATAATTAATGCAGTCTGCAAATATGGATGTAATTTGGTTGAAAAATAGGGAACATATTGACATTGTACCAAGATAAGTTGGGGGTAAATCTGGCAAAGCTGAATATGTGCTTGTCTAAGCAGGTATCCATATTAAGCCATCCAACCCTTGCTGGTTGGATTAAACTCTGGCAAATATTACAGCCCAATATCGGGCCATTAGAATAATACCGGGTTGCATTAAAAATTAGGAAATGAGGCATTAGACTTAGGCTAGATATCCAGCCTAATGCTCCCTAGTAAACATGGCTAAGTGTCTCTTTTCCATTTAGCATCCAAAGTAGGTAGTCACTCATCAAGCTAACAATCTTCTTGTGAATGATCAAGGGTTTGTATTGTGAAGCGTTCCAATTGATCGACCTAGTAATGTGCTAGAGATCAAAAGAAGTCATAACACTATGTATGGAGTATGTAGCTATCCATAAGACATTGAGGACTTCTCATAGATAGTCATATTGCTCGCATCCTATCCTAACTCATTACTATCATCGTTTTATACATCTCACTGACTGACATTCATATAGGCTGCAAATGCCCGTAGTTGGAATCGATAATGCAACTCGATCATGTATTTCAGGTACTTGATATTTTCTTAAAAATGCTTGACAATCTATTCCACGATTCCGCGGTCATCAACTCCAATAAACATGGAAGCCACAATAATCGAGTGATCATTGTAGTTGTTAGGAAGGAGAACACATCCACAAGTTGAAGTGATCATTGCAAAGTAGATGAAGCATAACAAGGAATAATTTGGGTTCATCACTAATATCTTCGCCCTCTCCAATCAATGTACATCCTAGTTTTAAGGCCATCTCTCCAATTCGACCAGACATAATTTGCCTCAATGGAAGCAATGAATTCACCACTCGCATCAGGAGTTGTATCAACAAAGTTCGTCATTTAAGCTTCCATAGGTCACGAGCATCTCTTTACGGATGTAAATGTGCAGGAGACAACATGCCAAAATAATATTATTTTGCACCTTAATTGGGTAATATGAGGGGCTCCTTAATACACCCCAATGGCTTTTCAACACTCTAAATGTGCATTCAATTACATTATGTGTAGAAGAGTGCCTGAGATTGAAGAGTTCTTTGTTCTGTGGGCCAGAAGGTCCTTGTTCCCATTCCTTGAGGTGATGATACCTAACACCTCTACGTGAGGGTTAGAAAGCTGTCTCATTAGTGTATCCACTAACACATAAATAGTAATTCTCTATGCCACAAGCATTCATAATAAGTGCAATAGTCCTTAACTTTATCATGCTTATAACAATTCAACATAATCGCAAGACTTAAAGGTGATTATACTTTTTCTCAATTTTGTATAGGGTTAACTGACACACCCAAGGACAATCAATTAGGATGGAAATGAATTTTATGTTTTATAACATATGCCTAGCACATTTACTGCAATTTGTCTCTCACACGCCCTATAATGATCCTTATCAGAAGTAGGTACATGTACTTCGATGTATGTCCCATCGAGAGCGCCCAGACAACCTTATAAATGATGTACCATTAAGTAATTGTATAAGTTAATTTCAGGATATATATATATATATAAAGGAGCAACCAATACAATAAAATTATCTTAAACCATTTCACCTATAATCAAAACCACTCTTCTGAAACTGGAATCAAAGTAGGGAGCAAACTAAAATGAAGCTAACAGTGCACCCTGATCGTATAAAATCAAACTTCAGGACACAATTCTTCTTGTGATGTGCCTCCGCTTTTAAATATATCATTTACTAGCGTGTGACCCATGCTATGCACGGGTTTAATTTAATTCTAAAAGAATTATATTTTATAAGATTTTTCAAATTAAGTGAAGGTTAAATGAAGAATTTTCTTAATTAAAATTATTTTTCTTTTCCAATTATAGTGCATTATAAAAATTTTGTGTCATAAAACTTGTAAAAATTTACAATCATGAGAAATATATACAAAGGGATATCGATCAAATTGATTGATGATGCCATAAGTTGTATTGCATTTTTTTAGCAAAGGTGATTAGTAATAACATAAATATCAATATGTATGTTCTCAAATATATTTATATGTTTATTTAATTTGTATATATAATGAATATCAATAGAAAATACTTATATGAGTCTTATTAATATAAAGCTATATATAACATGAAAATAATTTAAGAATTTCACTATTAATGCAATGCTATATAAAGTCATTTACATACTTATACAAATTTACCATATCAAAATTTTATATTAATTGAAATAGAGATAACATATTAATTAGTATTTGTCTTACATGTATATATAATAATTGCTATCAATATACCATACACTGTACAAAGTTTTAATTGTTAAATTAATTCGAGTAAATATGTATTGATAATTAACGCATTAGAAAAAAGTTATCAGAGAGTTTTTGTATATGAAGTTGTAAAGAATTGATAAATTTTAATATATAGGAATAAATTATGAGTTTCAATAAAATAAAAAGCATTACTAAAAAAATTATGCGCACAGGTACTGCGTGCCACAGTTTCTAGTTATAATAAAAAGAATTCGTAGAGATTCAAACCCATGACCTCCAGGAATATTTATTATAATAAAAAGAATTCGCAGGGGTTCGAACTCATGACCTTCAGGAATATTTATTATAATAAAAAGAATTCGCAAGGTTCGAACCCATGACCTCTTGGATATTTATTAATATAAAAAGAATCTGCAAGGGTTTGAACCCCTGACCTCTAGGAATATTTATTAACATAACAGGAATTCGCAGGGGTTCGAACCCATGACCTCTTGAAATATTTATTCACATAAAAAGAGTTAATAGGGGTTTGAACCCCTGACCTCTAGGAATATTTATCATAATAAAAGGAATTCGTAAGGGTTCGAACCCATGACCTCTTGAATGGGAATGAGTTCTTTTATAATCTAAAGAATGTGAGAATATTTGAAAGTGACAATCCTCAATAATTACTAAGAATTTTTGGCCTGAAACACAGACAAACAACCAATGTCAATTTTGTTATAGAGACTCTTATCGGCATCATAGTTATTATGTTGTCCATTTCATAAAGAAGGAAGCTCTGTACACCGAAATGGGACCAAGAAAATCTTGTTTGATTTTTACCAACATATAATTCTGGCATTTTCATAGATAAAGAGAATGTTAAGGGTGTCTTAAGAATTTTTTATTTTATTTTTTTTTTTTTTTTGGTTAAAGATGAGAGTACATTAATCAATTAGCATTTGTTGCCACTGAGTTAGGTCTCGTTGGATACAAAATCCCACCAGGCCAGGTGGGATTGTGATCCCTTAACATCATACTTATCCAGGATGATCACGATCCAGCCTAATTCAAAATTGATGGGCTCCAAAATAAGTAAATATGGGACAAGGCCTAATATCATGTGATATCAAGTTACATCCCCAATCCCATTAAATAACATGCCCTAAATGAACCTTCTAAATTCAAACACATCAATAACCAATTTATTTGCAATCCGAACATAAAGCAAACGAAATATTTTCTTAGGAAGAAACATAACCAGATCCACAATTAAGAATATATTTCCAAGAAACAGTTTTTGTCCATGTAATTCCAGCACCACTACATATTGGCAGCTTTTTCATAATTGAAATCCACCATTTTTGCTAGAGAAATTCAATAGTTTTTACCTCAACAGAATAATACATTTCCTTCAAAACATTATTGCATCCAAATGCCAACTTAAATAACAGTTGCAACCAATCACACAGCTGAATAGGTCACTTTGCTTTTACTTGTACATTAATCGCACAACAAGTATTTCACTATTTCACTTGTCATATAATTGATTTAGGTTTGACCAAACCCGGTTTGAGTTAGAATTTCTACTACAACCAATACGACTCCAAATTTACAAAAGGGTAAATTGCAATGACCTCCCCTAAGGTTTGGCACAATTACGACTACCCCTTGTTGTTTCAAAAATTATAAATACCCCCTAAAATTTGTAACCATTTAACAAATAACTCTTTTTCATCCATTTTTATGAATGAACTAACCAAAATGCCCTTGTACAAATTGAATTAATTTTTTAAAATTTTTTGGATAAAAATACGGAGAGTGAGATTTCTTATGTTTTTTACACAGATGAGCAATAATGTATATTGTCTCGACTAACTTTTCTATAATTAAAAAAAAAATCAAGGGCAAAATAGACCATTTTAGGCCCTTAGTTAAAAATTACAAACCTTAGGAGTATTTATAATTTTTGAAACAACAAAGAGATATCCATAGTTATGCCACACTTTAAATAAGGTCATTGCAATTCAACCTTTACAAAAATAAATCATTTTTCTTCAGTTACATAGCACGAAAACAACCAATTTACACGTTTAAAACCTGTTCACAAAGACAACTACTTATCTTTCTATGTACAAGTTACAAGACCAGATAATGAACAAAATGATGGTTAAGTTAGATACAAAACAACCTAGAATATGAAATAATAAAACCAAGCTCTCCTTCTGAACCATTTTCATTTTTTCCTCCTTTATCGATCTATTCAAAATACTAGTTTAACCATAATCAACTCTTAGCCTCTTCAACTCAGCTTGGAAACTGGGGCTGGACTTGAGTATTCGCAGTGCAAGAGTCCTTATATCCTCCCGTGAACAATCTCGTGATATACGAACGAGCTCCCACAGGGCACCTCCATTAATCATTTCCTTAGCGTTGATCTCTGGAATGAAGTAATTCTAGCGTTTAGGTATGTCAATCTAGTCTAGTGGTCCTTGTATAAGAAAACGTAGTGTAGAAGTTTACCATGTTGTGCTAAATGGCAGAGTGCCAGCTCAATGTGACGTCTGATTGGTGAGGCTTCATTATTAGCATTCTGCACGATCCAGGGAAGGGCGCCATCTTCGATTAGGACTGACCTCCCACTCTTAGTCCCTGCATTGAAAAAATAACAAGTTTATAGGTATAATTAGTACGTTTATGTTACCTGTAAGATGGTTAAGACACTATATTCATAAGAGTATCAGACAATATTGTTGCATCCAATACTCATCTTGCTCAAATCTTTAAGTTCAGACCAATGAATTCTCGAGCTAGAAAGAAAACTAGAAAGGGTACGGAAGACATTTTCTAAAGCCAAGGCACACTAGTGTCAGCAAATGCAAGATTGAGAAACAATATTCACTCAGCCGCTGTGCAGCCACCTACTCATAGAATTGCAAATTAGGAGGCAGAAAAATCTTGTAATAGTGAAATTTGGACTTCACGAACTTGAGCTAGTGATAGATTCAAACATTCCAAACACAACGAAGATAATGTGAGATGACATTGTCCAACTTTTACTAAAATCAGCAAGAGAAAGCTAAAAACTCCATGTGTGAGTATGTGTGTATAACGACCCGTGTGATCATTTTTCCGCAAAAATTCTTGTCTAAACCAGGATATGACCATATTGGTGGGACTTTTTGAACTGTACACCATTTTTTACTCGCCATATGATTAAGTTTGGTTCAAACAGGTCGGGCTAGAAGTTATGCATGTCCCAGTAAGTGGCGCCAGGAGCCTAAGAATGTCACCTTGAGAGGAAGCTCTAGACTCGCATTTTGCAAAGTTTGCAATTCCTCGAGCAACTTGAGCAAGAACATCTGGATGTCTGCATCCAACCATTCCCAATAGCGCCCTAATACCACCTTCAGCTCTAAGCTTTGCTTGTAACTTATCTGTCAAATTCAAAACAGATGTTAGTAACAGCAAAAACTGGAACCTGAGTGCCACTCCACTTCATTTCTAGGCCACACAATGTTAGTGGGAAGTGTTGTGTATGGCCTGTATTTTTTGGGGAGACATCCTTGGGAAACTAACAAGGCCATAAAGGTATCGAGCATGTCTACTTACCGTTGCCACAAAGATTAGCAATGGCTCCAGCAACCATGCGGAGTGTCTGAGGATCCTGAGCCTTGGCTGCTGTCAACGACAACAAGCTTATTCCCCCTTGAGACATAATCAGCTCCTGGTTGGTTTCTGCCAATCACCATGTATTAGAACTTATACACAGGTGAAGCTCAGAAATATCTTCATCGTACAAGTGCGAATCCTGCTCTAACTAATGGAAAATTACCATTCATTGCAAGATTTGCGATAGCCCCAGCTGCAACTCGATGAACGGTCTCGTCATTGGAACTCCTTAGGAGTGTAAGCAAGGATGTGAGTCCACCAGCCTCAACAATCTTCTCTTGATTTGACTCTGCAGATTAAGGAAAGATGAGAAGTAAATTTCATAAGCAATGTGAAGAAAGAGAATCAGCTGTACAAAGAGATAAGGTGGACGACAAAGGAATTCAGATCTCCATCGATCTAAAAAGAACTGCACTGTAAGACACAGAAGTTGTCCAAGGACCATTTAATCGGAACAGATTAAAACCAGCTTGAACTTGAGAGTTTGACAATCTGCACAAATGTCTTCTCAGTCCAAGTTCATTCATTTTCTAGTGACTGGTTAAAGTAGTCATTCACACAACTAACATGGTCATATCTCATGCATTATTACCACCAGATTTAAATCCCTTCCATTCAGAGTCCTCACTAAAGAACTCTCAAGTTTCTTCACAATACTGCCATGTACAGTGAGCATGAAATGGAGGCCCGAATTATGACCGAGCAGAGAACAAGCATCTATGGCTCCAATGCAGGAATAGATACTTACCACATGAATCAGAAAGATTTGCTGGTTATATACAGAAGCCAATATCATTCCAGAGAATCATTTGAAAAACAGCAAAATCAATGTGTGACTCAAAATATGAATCAAAAATGTTTTAGATCATACCTTCTGCAGCCAGATTCGCAACTACTTTTACAGCATGAATACGTACATCAGCATCTTCTGATTCAAGTAATGATAAAATTTTGTGCAGACCCACTGTTGCAAAGTGGTAGATATAAGCAAAGAGAAACAAGGAAAGAGATAAATTAACAAATACTAAGAAAAAGTACAAAGACAGGAAATTAGTCCCCCACCTTGTTCAAAGAGTTTCACAACCGAGGCTTTCTCTCCATTGCCTGAGTCTCTCAGCTGTTGATGCTTGACCTCAGGCATTAGAGAGTCCATCGAGCTAGGTGTGTTTCCACTCATATCTCTATCAAGGTTTCTTCTTGACTACCAAAGTCATAAAGAATCAGAAATTAGATAATCCATGTGGGAGCAAAATTTAGGATGATCACAATTCACATGCTTGTTTTTAGAAGTCCAAATACTCGAACAATATATTTTCTATATACGACTTGTTGGATGATGAAACACCTGATCCAGATTCTGTTTTATTTACTGATTTCACATTAGTGCTTCCTGCAAACTGCTTACCTCATCTGCTTCAAAACTTATCTGCAGAAGCTGACTTTGTAGCATTTCTATTTCTTCTTCAAGTTTTGCTTTTTGACATACTTCATCTTCCAGCATCTTACGAAGCTTCAACAGTTCAGTGTTTCTGGCAGCCTAGTCACCAAACTAATTGCTTTAGAAGCCAAGTTACAGATTTAGCAAGAAAGTATAATTGGTATGATGAATGAAGACATTAACCAATCAAACTAAACCTCTGTCTGTTTCCAGTGAATCAATTGACTTTTAAGATTATCGATTTCTGCTTCTGCAGCTTTGCGTAAAAGAATTTCATTGTGAAGTTTTTGTTTAATCTCTGCAACTTCACCCGGAGCAAACCGCACAGGAGGCTGCAGGGGCATAGAACTCGGTAAGAAATATTTAGAAGGCTTACTACTGAGAAAATTCGGAATTTTTAATTACTTGGCCGGACAATTAGAGTAGTTAGCACATAAAAGAAGGCAGGCAGGCAAAAAGAAAAGGCAGATAGATATGGCAAAATTGAAGACAGGAAAGTTTCCAACGATATCTTCTACATTAATGATATAGAAGATTAGTGTCGAGATGTAATTGTAAGGACAACATCAGCACCAAAAACAGAGAAGACACTACTTTTAGTACCATAGCCAACTTCTAGAGTTTCCCAACTCAAATTCATATTTGCCAGTTTATTCGTTTGCCTCTCCACTCCGCAGAAATACATCTGCCTTGGTGAGAAGTGAACAAGAATTAATGTCTGTTTTAGGTCCCATGTCATCAATCTGATCCTCAAGTTACTCTTTACCTGTGAGGGAATCTAATTCATCAATTCGACACATGATAGTTTTGAAATTCACTAGTTTGGAACCTATTGCAGATCGAAGTGTCTGCCATCCAAGTTTGTAAACCAAATAGAGTGATGGCTCTAAGAGTCTAAAGGAATGCAATACACGACAGGATCATTCAATGTATTTTTCTTCCTGTAGTGGAAGATAGCACGAACTCAACCTGAAGAAGATGATCAGAAATATGCACCTAAATTCTTGAGGGTATAACAGAAAGGTAACAGCAAACTTTACGCATCTTGCTACTGGCAGTTATCATTTTCATTTGCACCAAACCTTTCAATAATTCTACAAGATGAAAGCAATGAAAGCGGCTCATAGTGATGCTTATAATAACTTGAATTCGGAGCAAGAAAGAGTATGGAACAGCCAGAAAGCACAGAACTAAGCAAGTCGAAAACATGAATTAATATTACTAGATGAACTTCAAACTTTGATGGTCGTAAAGAAATTTAAACTGGTTTGTTTCGTTTTGAAAATTAATCTCCTATTTCCTATTTCCTCTATAAGTTAACTGCCACAAGGGACTCCAAGGAAAGCTTCAACATGAGTAAAAGACGAAACTGTGTAAAGCAAGAACAGCTTTAGCACCACCAATTATTCATTTGATTTGAAAAAGCTAGCAGTCTAGTATTTGAATTCTCCGCCTTGAGAACAAGTTTCAATCAGCAGTTGTATGAAGGCACCTATCATGCTATGTAAACAAATTAATATGCAAATACCTCGCCATTTGATTTCTGGTCAATGCCATCATCAGATGGCCCAACTTTGACTTTTCCATGTCCATGCTTTTCTTGTTTTTCCTTCCATTGTTCCTCGAGCCGTTTTACTGATTCCACATAGTCTTTCTGACACTTCAGTTTCTCCTTCTGCAAAAAAATTACAATAAACAAAAGATAAGAAGTAGGCAAGTCAAAATCAGGTTCAAACAACTAAGAGCATATGAACTTATATATTATGAGCCTCATAAAAGGATAAGCATAATTAAATGACTTTCTCCAAATGAAATAAATAAATCATCATACAAACAAATTTAAATTCATAGTTAGACATTACATTTATTTTCTTCAGTTTAATATAATTTATTTGCTTATTTTTTGTTTGAAAAAGAGCAAAGTTTTACAAAAAAATGGAGGAATATATACAAAAGAAATACACAGAAAACTATTGCATAAATTACAACTACCTTCCCTGAAGTTTGGCATAATTACAAATACCCCCTCGTTGTTTGAAAAATTACAAATACCCCCCTGAAGTTTGTAACCGTCTAACAAATAACCCATTTCCATCCATTTTTATGGGTGAACTGAACAAATGCCCTTATGCAAACTGAATTATTCTTAAAAATTGTTGAATTTTTTGGGACTACAATGCACAGGGAGAGGTTTCTTAAGTTTTTTACACAGAGGAGCAATAATGCAATTTGCCTCGGTTGATTTTTGTACAATTTTAAGTTTTTAACTAAAAATTCAAGGGCAAAATGGTCAATTTCAGGCCTTTGGTTAAAACTTACAAACCTCGGGGAAGGTGGCTGCAATTTACCCAGTAGCTGTAATTTACCCAAAACTATTTGGTTTGATTTTGTCATTTAGATTTCTGCTTTTGTCAAATATGTAATTCATTTTGTCCAGAAAATTTGATCCTTTTCTTAATAAAGGCATTATTCTCATTCAACATTCGATTACATTTATCAATCCACTAAATGAAGACAATTAGATCATCCACTAAACCTTGCTATTTGACATAAAGCTACCAACTCATGATAAAGCCATTTATAAAGGAATATCTTTTAGGTTAGCTCCAAAATGAGGATGTTTAATGATCAAACTGTCTGCAGGCCTAAATAGGCATTGGTGCATAAAGAGATCCCCCTTTGTGGCACCCACTCTGTAAGCTGCTTGACATTGTTGGATAAAGAGATCCTCCACTGCTGCATGACTATATTATATTCAGCATATTCCCCAAGTAAACAGATTACAATGCCTTAGATGACATTTTAACATATGAAATTGAGATAGAAAGCATACAGTTGATGTATATTCATACCCAGGATCATATGATATTACGAATTAAGCGCATTCATATACCTCCAGTGCATCAGCATAGCTCAGTTCAACTTCAGAAATACGCTTTTGTGCTTCCAAAGCCATCCTTTCAATTTCATCCTGAAATGCTTTTTGTTGCCGTTCATGTTCTGCAATTAGTTTGTCCAATTGTATTTCAAGCCTCCTTGATAAACTCTTGTAATCAAATTCCTCTTTAATTTTTACCATATTCTCCACCTTCATAGCCTGCAAAAACCATTACCAAATAACAACAGAAAGATCAACAACAGAAACAACCATAATAACAACTATATTAATACTAGAGTTATTCTGAACCCCAGCAACCAGTATCAGTGTTTCCATCGTATTTTAGTCATAATATCTTTGCAGAGTTCCATACTTTGTTTTTTAACCCATTACATATCACTAGAAACAGTTGGATCAACCCAAAGTATCCTGTATCTCCAATCTTATCTAGTAAATTTGAAGGTTAAATAACTAGATAAGTGAAGATATCTGTAACGCATACTTTTGAAGCAGCCAAAAAATTGAACTCACCCGTTGTCCAAACATGATGGTGCTGGATGTCTCTCCTCGGTGGCGCGGTGATGGCCCAATAGTAATAACCAATGAGGTTCTTGCAGTACCTGAGAATTGAACATCATATTTGGATCTCAGTTATAGAAATAGTGAGAACAGACAGCCACAACATATAAGAGACTACCAACATCAAGTGGTTTCCCATCAATTACATATAAGAAAAAACTTCAAAAGGGATTGGAATCAACTAAAACCTCCCAGAATTACGACAGTAGATATAAAGTTTCAAGCAATTGCTGGCGATTGATTTACTAATAACTTTTCGTAGGTAAATGTATGTTATATATCCATATGGATTTGGAATTTACAGATAAATACAATAAGACAAAAAAAAATCATTGGACATTTCTCGTGAAGCTAGACCAATTCTTTGCATTCTGGCATAGATTTACATGCAATATAAGGGTCTTGAAGTGCAAATTAGCGGCGATGATTACTAGAGGGCAACATATTCTGAGGTGCTAAACTTCATGCATATGCTGCAAATTACATTATGCATGCAAAGTTTTTAAGTGTGCATTCTGCCACAGACATGTTCCAAGTATTTAATTTATTGAAGTCAATTTATAAGTTCATGAAATCAAAAACTATTAATCATCTCAAGAAGAGAAGAGTGACTTAATCATAGTCCTCAGCATAAAACCATAAGCCAAAGTAACAGAAAGTAGGAAATTAAAGTATCAGTGGATATTCCTATGGTGAAAAGTATTATTCAAATCTCCAAAAAGTATCGTTACCCAATATAAGAGAAAACTTAGCCAAAAAGAAAGAAACAAAGATGGAAAGAAAGTATTTTGCCAGCTGAATGATCAAGCTCGTAGAAACCAGCATAAAGAGACCCTTAGACTTGAATACATTCGTCTCAAGACTCTCAAGAAATTCATCTATATTCTTCCTGTGGACTACGGACTACCCAGGTTTTCCAAGACATCACAAATGTTAATTTTACACACTTCGCTTTGTAATATGATTCAATATCAGCCTAAATTAGATTATGACCTCCAAAAGAATCCCGAAGCAATCTTGTGAGCTTTGAATCACGGACAGGAACATGGGCACTGTTCTCTGCCAATGCATTAATACACTTTCCTAATGCACTTAAAGAGAGATTGATAGATTTTGCTTCCTCCAACGTATGACCCTCACTCCCTGCCAGATGGAAACAATTGATCGTTAAAAGTAGGACAAAGAAAGGGTTAGGATTAGAGCTTAAACATACCAAAGAAATTTTCTTTCAAGACTTAAGATACTGCTAAGAGGAAGAAACTATAATAAATGAATGCACATTGGTGTGGTCCTTAGAGACAAGCAGACAAAAGATAAATTTGCCATAATCTCCCTAAGTATTTATAAGAGTAAAAATTATTTTGGTACCTAAGTTTTACCATTATTATCAAATTGATACATGAGTTTTTGCAAAAGATCTAAACCGAGTTTCTTCATAAATATCAAATCGATACATGAGTTTTCACAAATGCTCTGATTGATACTTAAGTTTTTCCATGAATGTCGAATAGATACCTATGTCTATTTTAAATATTTTATAAAGACAAATATATCCTTTAATCCAAAAATAGTTTCACTCTTTTTTTCCATGTGGATAGTATTCATATATTTATCATGATACATTCTATTACTAAATAAATTTATGATAATTATTATAATAAAAGTATTAATAAATAGTAAGATATAAATATCTAGCCCAAAAATTAAACATACATTTGATGGGAGCCAAATAAAGGAGAGAGCAAGATATAAAGGAAAGCAGGAAGCAGAGCGGGAAAGGGCCATTTGCTAGATAACTACATCCATTAAGCAATAAAAGAGTTATGCAACAGATGATTGAGTATAAGAGACTTGGGATGCAAGGTTCAGTGGCTCAAATCATTCAAGGCAAAAGAGTAATTCCTTCTCAAACTCCTGTTTTGCTGGGTAAAGTTTAAGATCAATGAGTGCGACATCATGATAAATACTGAGTCAGTTAACCCACAACTGAGTGAATAACTTGATGAATCTACCAATTACCAATTACCAATTACCAACAGAGGGAACTCGCAACCTCACAAATGTTAAAAGCTATGCCATATTACTTAAATGAGTAAAAAGTTAAATACGATGGACTTTAGGATGTAAAATGAACTGGTAGAGAGTCTAGAGGCATTATAGCTCGGCCTCTTCTAAGAACTTGCAAACACACAGATAGGTCAAAAGCTATGCCATATTACTGCAATGAGTACCAAGATTGTGCAACAGAATGCATTTCTCCTATAGTATCAAAGCAATACCTGACTTGTCAATGCGTTCAGAACCAGCGAGGTCCACAATCACTAGCTTGCTTTTCCGTACAACCGGAGGCTTCAATGTTTTACCCATTAGAGTCATGCTACCATTTTCACTTGGAAGAGAAGCATTTCTTCCTTTGACAGACCTCTTTATGTGTACCTGCAAATAGACAGATCCCAACATACAATAGTCATAAGATGAGCAATATAGCATGAGCTACCTACATCTAATGCAAAACACTATAAAAAGAATAGAACTGCATATTATTCACCATTAAAATGGCATGACTACGAGAGGATTCTGTATTCAATTTTGTGTTTGCAGCAAATCGATGAGCTTCTCCTAATTGTAGTAATTCCTTAAAACTTTTATGATCCCTAATTTCAACCAGAGTCGCCCCCGGTAGAGAAACATCTCCACTTTTTGGATCTTCCACAATAGATATACTATCATTAGCTGGATTAAGGAGGTCCTGTATCGTCTCCATATAAAGCTGGACAAATATATAAACAAAATAAAAGTTAAGAAACTCCTGATGTATAACCATAAAACTGATTGACTGAAACAAAAATCAACAACAATTTTTCAGAAAGCAATGTTGAAATTTTAAAGTGGCGAGTACTCATGGTTAATAGAACCTGCAAATAAGAAACAGAGACTAAATCATTCTCATGGGATATCTCTGCCAGTATATCCTCCATTGCACGTAACATTATCCCACGATCAGCAGCGTCTTCTTCTCCTAATCGTCCAAGAGTATAGGTTTTCCCTGTACCAGTCTGCCCATATGCCATCACCGTTCCATTGTAACCCTCCAAAACACTCTGCAGAAAACAACACGAATGCACCTTCTACGTTAAAATCTGGAAAGGATTTGGCAAATTTTTAGGTCCAACCAGGGTGAAGACCACACAGCAACACTTTACATCAACCTTTAGAAAATCCAGAAGTCTATAATATATGAATCGTACATCGACAAAATCAAATTGCACAATATCACTGCAGCACCAGAACTCAGTAGAGAAAGATTTTTGCTATAAATAACTATACATTGAAGATATCTTACACAGGAGAGTCTGATGACATTCTTTGCAGAAAATGCAGAGGTAGAAACAAATTAAAACATGAGTAGAGCATAATAAATAACAGAACAAGATGGACCTATATGTTAAATCAGACACTAGTAGTATCCAAGAAGACCAGCTAAGCGTACAATGAAAACATAACTTAGCACAAACCATCAGTTCCCAAGTCAAGAGAAGCATACTTGTAAGCTAAAAAGATTGCCTTAAAATTTTATTAGAAAGGCAATCATCGACAAATTTTTTAATAAGAATCAATTTATTGGGAGCATTTGGCACCTGATAACGTTCGAGATACCATCAGCAGCTTATATAGCAATCAAGTACTTTAAATGTTGTTAACTCAAATCATGTTGTTATGAAGAAAAATAATTATCAAGCAAAAGGATATTTTCATATACAACGGAACACGACCTGTAGTTTTGGAATAATCAGGTAAAGTAATGAGGATCGATATATAACTCAAGTTTGTATTTACCTCAACTACGGGCTTTGCTACAACTTCATAGACACGCTTCTGAGATGCAAACTCTGTTAAAACTTCATCAAACTCATAAGTATCAGAATCCCAATTGTTTTTCCGAAGTTTCAACCGTTTGAGCTGAAATAAAGAAAATCACAGTGTCAGATGCAAGCAAAAGGTTCTAATTGGAATTATAAAAAAATCTGAACAATGCCTTTCTGATGATAGTGTGATGAAGCATCGTAATACAATGACAGTGTTATATGGTTGTACCTCTGGTTGCAATTCCACGCAATCAGCAAAATCAGCATCAGCCACCATCTCTTCTGCATTTCGTGGTCGTAGTCGGACCGCAACTCGCACTCTCTTGGAAACTATATCACACATTCACAAGTGATCATCACTATTGGGAAAAGACTACACAATGCAGCAGGGAGAAGAATGTGCGGGGCAATTGTAGGTATATTATTCAACAAAAGGAAAAAATTCACAAAGTCTTCTCAGGCGGAACCCGTCGGCTCAGTACATAAAGCCTCACAAGGAAAATAGGAGGAAAAAAAACCCAAAAGAAAAGGAAATATCATAACTGCATAAATCACATTCCCTCATGCATAAATAACAAAGCTATGTCCTCTACCTGTTGCAAAACCTACCATTTCCAAGAGGATAAATCTCCCATCAAAGAACTTCTAGCCGAACCCTCACAGCAAATAATCACCAAAGGTGAGAGCAACGTGCATAAATCAAGTAATTCAACCGTGATAAGGCACCATAAACATAAAGTTTTAGACAACTGAGTTGCATTTCAGCAGAAAGAAAAAAGGAAAAAGAATTAATACGAATTACAGCAAAAGCACATGATAGTCAAGCTTTTAACTACATAAGAAAGTCAAGATCAACTCTTCATATTCTACCCAACAAAGAGAGACGCAGAGCCGGAAAACTTGAACAACATTCAAAACGACAATGAGCCCAAAATACTGAAAATCTCCGCATTCAACAGGAAACAACCAAAACCTACCCCATTTCTAACCCAAAACCGCTTCATCTGAATTACGCTAAACATTACCTGTAGAATCATCACGGCTCGAACCGGTGCTACTGCGCCTTACACTAGGAGAAGAAGAAGAAGAAGAAGAAGATGCCGTCGGTTGCAGCACCTTTGACTTAAAAGAAGAAGACGAAGAATACTTAGAACTGTGATTCTCCAACTTCATAGCTCCTCCTCCTCCTCCTCTTGCTATACTGCTGCCATTTCTGTAGCTATTGCTCGACATTTTGCTTTGATTTTCTCTTCACATTGCTTCTCTTTACCTGAAGAAAAGCGATCAGAGAAATTTCAAAATGGCTTTTGGAGTTTCTTGACAGTTGAAAAGAAAGATAAACTGAAACTAAGCACTGTAAAAGGAAAAGAGAGAGTGGGACTCAAATTATCATCCACCAAAGGTCGCTTCCGTAACTAGATTTAATTTAATTAAAATTTGGATCTAATTATATTAGAAAAGGCAAAATATTTATAATAATATCTAGGTTAACTTACAACGATTTCTCGTCAAATTTATCATAATTACTAATATTTTATCGTTATTTAAAAAATTACAAATATCCTCTAAAATTACTGGCCGTCAAACGAATACCCCCTACAATGGGCTGTCACGAGGATGTATTTGTCAGATGATCATTAATTCCAATGAGACATTTGTAATTATTTAAATAACGATAAAATATTTATTAGATGACGTAAAATATTTGTAATTATAACAAATTTCAAGAAAATTTATTACAAATTACTCTAATATTTTATGGAAAATAAGAATACATAAACGAATTCCATGTCAGTATTTGTTTTAAGTCTTAGTCATTTTTTTAATGCGACAATGTATGAGTATTGGTGCTCGGTTCCTTGCAACGGAGCAAGTCAAGCTTGTATTTTGAGTATAAATATAATTTCTTGTTTCAAATTATTTTTTTATAATAAATTTGTCAAAATTACGTTCCGATAAAAAAGTTACAATTAGTGGTTTTTAATTACATCCCAATTAGTTTTCATTTGATTGACCATTAAATATTTTTTATTCATTCATTAATTTCAAAAATGAGATTAATTTTGTAGCTTAGCAATAATTTGTACTTGCATAATCAATTATAAAATTATGAATCTTAATCTTCATAATTTTTTTTTATAAAATTAACCAATTACGTAATTATAGGACCAAAGTGAGTCTTAATAATTATTTAGCATTGGTAATTTGTTAATTTTATGCATGTAGAAGTAATTATCTAAAATGATGATGGATCATCACCTTTTCTCTTCTCCCTTTTCTAGCTTAAATTAATATCTTTGCTAGAGATTGGATAAATGGGCTGGCATTATTGTCCTCCATGACTCTTTGGGAATTGGAAATAATAATGCTATTTTGTCATATGATTATGTGATATTTTTTATTACATTAATTAATGTGCAACATGTGCATAAAAAATAGTTGTGAAAAATAAAATAATAAGTAGAGAGAAGATTGAAATTTATAACTCACTAGAAAATATGATTCTTTACTATGATTAAATATCATGATATTAATCATAGTTAAAATCATAGTTAATATAAACTAATTATGATCAAAACTTAAATTTTTGTATTGATTTTAGAATCCTTTATTATTATTATTATTATTATTATTATTATTATTATTATTATTATTATTATTATTATTAGTTAGTTAGTTAGTTAGTTGGTTAGTTAATTATGGTTGATCACATCATTGTATTTAGAACCATTTTTATGATTATTCATGTTAAAATTGAGAAATAATGTACTATCTCAAAATCTTTGATAGTAGTTGAGTTAATAGTTATTTTTCTTATTTACAAGAAAAAGTAGTATAGAAGGTTATTCGAATTTGATAAGTAAATTTTTAGGTCAAATTTATTTCGAAAATACTTCAAAAGTACTAAGGTAGGCAAGAAATTCAATAGCGTAAAAGAAAAGAGTGTATGCAAACAATATTGGGATGTCCCGATTCTAGCTCTTAAACGTTTTAAGTTAAAAAAATCCTAAGATGAGAAAACATGAGATTGTAAAATTGCTTAGAGTAGCAAAAGTTGTACTGGAGCCTTGAGGCATAGGGGTTATATATTTATAAACATTCACATGCTATACAATTACATATGAACCACTGATCTAGAAGTCAGGCTAGGATCGAGTCGCACAACTCGATTAAGAAAGGCGTGTATCTTTGTCACTTTTGATGTTATTACGAAATTTAAGGGCATTTGTGTGACTTTTGGGTATTTTTATGTAACCCCATCAGTTATTCAGAAAATTATTCATCAACACCATCGCAAGATTTCATAACTCTGTAATAATATAGTATAAATATTTATGAATTGTTCTTAGACTTCACATTATACTAAAAAGAATATTTACAACTATTATATGTAGCTTCACTTATTACTTTTCTTATGTAACTTCAATTTAACATCTAAATTTTGGTATTTCAATAAGTCGTCAATTTTCTATATTCTCTCTACATATCTAAATAACGTGCATGTTATTACAATAGTGTCATAAAAGATGACATATCATAAATATTTTTTTACTTTATTGATGGTGTGACGTATATACTATAGTCGTATGGAAATAATTAACTTTAACTCATCTATTTAAGTTTTTTTTTTCATAATGTTGAAAAATACTAAATAATTTCTCTCATGTGTTTGAATTTTACAGTTGGATTGTACCATATTGATGGGTGCATGTCCTTTTCTAAGCACATGATATGCTACTAGTACTAGCTTGTAATTAATACTCACATGTAATTTCAAAGTAGTATAACAATAGGCTTCTTCCTGTGAACCTCATTTACCAAAATCTTGAATTTTCTAAAAATAAAAATTGAGCAGGTCAAGTTAATTCAAATGATAAAAAAAATACAATCATAACATCATAAATTTAAATATAAGTACTTGATGGTACCTCAAAAAATAAAGTAAATGGTATCTTGAGATTAGGTTTAAATACGCAAACACCTCATACCTTTTGTAAATTACAGTTATACTTTTGAAGGTTGTAGTTATAATTACAAGTATACCCCCTAGAAAGTGACAAAAGTTTGTACAAACACCCCCTGTGGTACATTACAGTTAAACCCACTAATGAGTTGTACCTGTAATTTTGACACAGGGGAAGTTTGTGTCCTTGAACTTAACTCCAAAGGGTGTCAATGTAGTTTACCCTAAAATAAATTACTACGACTTACTCAAAATTATTACAATAATTTGAATATTTATCCGATCAAATAATGAATAAAAATTCAGCTCGAGACAAAGGTAATCTTACAGAGTCATATCCAGACTTACCACCAGCGTAACTATGATTTTCATATAAGTTCTGGATTCATTTTATTAATTTTATGTCTTTACGGCCTAGCCCCCGAGCATCCAAAACCCTAATATATATGGACCCACCGTGATCATTCGATCATTTACGTGGAATCTACAATTGGGAAATACCTATAAATACACCCCCCCCCCCCCTCACATACAACTTTTGCTGCTCCAGCATTCGACGACCTTTATACACTTATCTCTTACGATCTATTTGACTTAAGCATTAAAGGGTTATAACTCAGGCTCAAGCCTCCCGATGTGGTATGGTGGTCTGTTTTTTATGCTTCGTAGTTCATAGATTCTAGGCATACCTTGTTCATCATGGATAGCAATCCCCTTAACCCGAAAAAATAATACAATAAAATATATTTGTGCATTCGATTCAATTACAATATAAGAATTAAGCTCCACAATTTTAAATATGGTTGAAAGTTATTTAAACCAAGTTTTGAATAATATTTTAAGTTTATTTTCAATGTTTGGTGGGTATAAATAAAATTAATGAGAAACATTAAGTGGATACCAATAGTAAATCATAGATAAGGTGAGAAGAAAGAGAGTAAAGTGGAAATGGGAGAATTAAAACTTGAAACGCGCCAAAGAAGATGTTTACTTCTTTTTAAACCATTTGAGTTGTAGAAATTTAAATTGCAGAAGGGACCCTCTAAAACAAAAGCAAACTTGAGGGCCACTACTTCCTTTTCAAGAAACTAAATAATTCTCATCATTCATATTTTATTATCATACTAATAATTGCTTCTCATTTCCCTCCTCTGTTTTGTTATTCATCATATTTTTTTACTTAAGTAAAATGCAAATGGAAATGCGAGGTATATATTAACTGCACGGGATTTAACGGTGTTTAAATGTCATGGTTCCTAACTTTATTAAAAATGTAGAGCTCGTCTTTTTATGTGAATGTATTATGAATTGGTTGTGGTCCGTCCATAATGCTTGATTCAATAGAAAATATTACGTAACGTAATTAGCATATCAGCTAGCAGGGCTACAATAATCAAATTGTGCTATGTTTCGATGAAAGAAACATTTTGTAATAGATAGATTTTTTATTTTTTGTAATTGAGAACATAATTTTCTTTTTTTCCCCTCAAAAAAGAAAAAATACGCAACTTGCTACAAACAATTGGCAAAAGGTTATTGTACAAGAAGAGGGTACTGAGATGACAACTGCTACTTTTGATTATCATTGTTTATTCGACGCTTGTCTACATATTTTGGAAATTATAATACATTTTACATAAGTTAAGCTGATTTTATTTACTCTGAATTTTGGTTGCATTATTATCTATACTTTATTATGTTTATTTTTGGTGCTCATCTTTTTATACTCTGTCAATTTTATTTTTTTAATTAATTTATTAATTTTCATTTTTCTCTTCCCTTCTCAACTTCATATTATCTTTTCTTTCAACTTTCATTTCCTTTTTGTTCTCTTTTTCTTTTCAATAATATCTAATAACTTTTTATTTTTTTATTTACCTAATTAATATATTTTTCAAATAATAATTACTTTTCAAACCTTAAAATTAATTATGCACACACATTTGAGTGTGCCACATATACTAGTTAAATATAAAAGAGAAATTAGGCATGATGAGTTTACAGGGTTAAATACAATTTACCCCTCTGTGATATGAGAAATGAGAGGAAAAAAAAAACCCTGTGAATACAATAGCAGATTACCCCTCCGTGTTTTGAAAAATAAAGCAAATTACCCCATATCAATGGTTTAGATAAGGTTATTTTCCCTCATTTTCCATTACACAGAGTATTTTGCTTCTTTTTTTTTTTTATAAGGGGTATTTTGTTCATTTCTCATATCACAGAGAGTAAATTACATTTAGGCTGAAATTTATATGTTAATTTTAAATGGGCATAAATGTAATTATGAAGCCCAATCATGACAAAGAAAGGGGGGAAAGGGCAAGCACCAACTTAAAGGTGCAATCTAATTGAAGGTCCACATTGTGCATTAGTTGTTTTCATGCCTTCCATATATAGAGAGAGAGGTGTTAGATTTCATTGTACTCAAATTGTCCCCATTCCCATACATTGAATTTGGATTTGAATTGAAGGCAATGAAAATGAGTTGGGATGTGTATATATAGTTGCTTTTTGCAAATCTAATGTGAAAATGTTAACATTATCTTGGCTAAGTTCACACAACAAATCTACAGGAGAGGGTGTTTGGCTGAACTTATTTAAAATATTTTTTAAATTTATACGTATACCTGATAAAGATGTTTTGAAGTTTATAAAATATTACGTCTTATTCTGAAAATAAACTTTTAAAGTGCCTGGATAAAATAAGAGCTTATAAAATGTTAATAACGATGGTTTTGTATTAATATGACCAAAATTGAAGGAGTTTGTTAAAATTTTAACAATAAGTTGGAAGCTCCATACTTTTTTTTTTTTTTAAAAAAAAAACAAGACGAGGTTGTATGCTCCAAATATCTTAGTTTTTTATCTTATAAGCTCATTCTCTAAAAATTTTGTCAAACACTTTTCAACATCTTATATGTTTTTAGATATCTTATAAGATTCTTTTAAAAGTTTAGAAGCTCGCCAAACACCCACTAGAATAAAAAAATTATTGCTCACGATTTTATTGGCTATTTGACTAAAGTTGTAGTAGATAGCTATTATTAACCACGGCCAAACGAAGATCGATGCAAAACCACAACTTATTTATCATGAGAACTATTTTTGTCATGGTAAATATTTTGCCATGGCAAATAGCCATGACAAATATATTAGCCACTCGCAAAAACCACGACTAACAACCGTTGAATGATGATGATCATTGAATTTTTACGACAACTATTTTTTTTAAACATACCAATTAGTCGTGATTAAAATGCTATATTTCCTCTTACTGACCCTCTAAGACTTAAGTAAATTGTTGACGGATGAGAGGAAATTTTGAAAAATAAAGTTTTGAATAAATGAATTTGGGAACATGATGTTTTGTTTTTGGGATGAGTTGGTGTTTTGGTTCGCATCACTACATTTTAGGTAGTTTCTTCTATTTTTTTAAATAATATTTTCATTCTTATTTTGTTGTTTCTTTCCAACATCACATTACTCTCTTCTTTCATAAACCTTCTTTCTCTAATTCCAATGTTTATGTTCATCTATTTATTTTGCATATACTTTTAAGTATTTTTCTTTACCTATAAAAATCTTAAAGAGTAAAAATATTTAAATAATTTATTTCAAGTAATCTCAAAAAGTTATGCACACAGATAAAATGTGTCATAAGTTATTAATCAACACATATAATTGTACAAACACACTAATCATATATTAACTCATGGCCATATACAATGTAAAATATGTTTTATATTACATATAATCATTAGTAAAAACAATGAGACAATAATAACAAGTAAAAATGTATTTCAATCAAACTCTACACTCAATTAAATCAAATGAAAAAAATAAAAGAAAAACATTCAGTTCATTATTACTTTAATTTATTTCTTCAGTCAAACAATAAAACAAAACATATCATTTCAAGTGGAATTCCATTTTACTTAAACCATCTATTTTTGAAATGATCGATCTATATTTAAAATAGAGACGGATGAATATTTACTTAACGTAGTGTACAACGGTTGAGTTATAAATCATAAATGCACCCTAATATTTCATCATTTTTTTATGATTTCATTTAAAAATTTGGTATATATGGTCCCTCGAGGTCGTTGGGGTCTAAATGGTGTACTATTTTGTTTTTTTTCTCTTTGCAAACTCTACCTTTCTAGCTAGTGCTAAAATGTAATAGCAATGAAACGAAATATTACCAAACTTCATAAATGAACACACCAATATTTGCGTTGCACCTAAAATACATGATAAATATGCAAGCAACCATCGCTTCAATTTCTTGAAAAATAATCTAGCTAGAAAAGGGTTGTCTACCATTAAAAAATTACATATGTAGGATATTAGTGGAAATGATTAAACAATATAAAGATATATCAGATCAAGCATTTTGGGAGCGTTCAGAACAACGGAAGTCAAAAGCATAGTGTTTGGAGTGCATGTGTGATTTGACGCTGGAATTTTAGACGGTCATGACTTTTGATTTTGAAGGAGTTCTAGAGCGATCTACCATGCATGAGATCATCTTTTCAAGGAGACCAACCTCTTAATTAGCACTACCATCGTGAGAGGCCACCGTTTATCATGAAATTTCATCGTCTCGATCATTGTCCGGGCGTTTCTTTAAATTTTTTCATTTTTCTTAATTTTCATATTGTTTTGTAGTTGTCATTTGAGTCTCATATTTTACCAGATTATTCCTAGGATGTTAGGGTACTTTCAGTCAAATTTTATAACTTTCTAAGATAGTCCAAAACGTAGCCTGTTTTACCTATTTGACCTCGGTTAGAACTCTTTCTTCTAAATACCTGCAAATTCTTTGAAAGAATTCATTAAAAAATAAACCACCTTTTCCCAACATCGAGTTCTTTGAGAACGGAAGACGAGCTCTTCAATTATTCTCTCAAATTTTATTGCTTCCGCTCCATCAAAATATCATTAATCGAGTATAATTTTTAATCTAATATAACTTTAAATGAACCACTAAATAATTGTTTTCCCTTTTCCTCCTATGATAGGGGATGGTGGGGCTGTGGGCGTTGGTGCTTGACTACAATGAATATCCCCAACTACATTTTCATAAAGTGAATAATTTCTCCACCTTTTTCTCTTTACTTGAGAAGGTGGAGAAGAAAGCCTTAAAGGAAGGCCTGCATGAAAGAGAAGTCATGGCGTTGATTGATAGAGATTTCACATCCATTCATGCATACATACTACAAGTACCCTTATATAATTGGGTAAATTAAAGCTAACTCCCATGAGGTTTGACATAATTACAAATACCTCATTATTGTTTGAAAATTACAAATACTCCTATGAGGTTTGTAATTGTTTAACAAATAACCATTTTCATCCATTTTTATGGGTGAACCGACCAAAATGCCCTTATGCACTGAATTGTATTTTATTTAATTCTTAAAAAATTTTGGATTACAATGTGTAGGGAGAGATTTTTTAAGTTTTTTACACAGACGAGAAATAATGCAATTTGCATCGGTTGAATTTTTTTACAATTTTAATAAAAAAATTCAAGGGCAAAATGATTAATTTCAAGCATTTGATTAAACATTACAAATCTCAGGGGAGTATTTGTAATTTTTAAAAAAATAAGGGGTATTTGTAATTTGACCAAACTTAAAAAGAAGTGACTGTAATTTACCCTATATAATTTGGTCAAGAAGAGAGGGTGGGTGGGGTAGGGTAGGGTGGGATGGGGTGGGCTGGGGGGGCCTTTGTTTCTTTCATGAGTTTGTATTGAATGAGACACTTCATTTCATTACATCAAACTTCAACTAGAATGTGGTCCTTTTGATGGGATTTATATATAAGCAATTCTCACACTTTAGTACTTCCATCACACTTACTTTAAGAATAACTTGAGAATAAGTACGATGAAAGTTTTTTTTTTGCCTCCTCACTATTTTTTCAGGATCGGGAGCGTTCTGTGTTAAGAGGGTGTTTGGCTAAATTTATTTGATGAGTTTAGACATTTTATAAGATGTTGAATTTTATTTACAGTTTAGCTTTTCTAGAGTTTAATTGGATAAAATAAGATTATCGAGTTCATAGGATGTAATGACATAATATGTATAAATAAAAAAAATTTGATGTCGGCATCGAAATATCAACTTTGTGGATATATTTTTTATTTTTATTTTTTGGTAAAGCTTCAGTTACGAATGGACTTCACTTGATATGTTATGATCTATAATTATGATCAACGTGACTCGTATCACGAACGCTTTAACCACCTTTTATATTATGGTCTATAATTATGAATAAATAATCAACCGTTAGATGATAATTTTTTAATTTAATATGATCAAACTTACAAGAGTTTGATATAATTTAAAATAAGTTAGAATAGTTCTTATATAAAAGTTTATAAATGTCTAACATCTTATTTTCAGATCTTTTAAGTTTATTTTTGAAAAAAAATCAAATATTTTATAACATCTTATAAAGTGTTTTTAGAAACTCATTAACTCACCCAAACAAAACTTTATAGTTTTGAACTTTTGACCTAGGAAAGAAGGAATACATCAACGACAATTAGGCTTCATGAACTAATCAATTTTTCTTTCATCCTTCATAGATTAAAAAGAAAAGGTATATTTTATTGATACCTCTAAAATTATATCTAATTATACAAACACTTTTTGATCTTTATAATATTACAAATACACCCCTTAAAGGGTGTCAGTATAATGTATTCAAAGGGTGTTTGTATAAAATTTTACCATTGAATAGGGGATGTATTTATAATTACAACTACAATCGAAAGAGATGTACTTATAATTTACAAAGAGTAAATAGTGTATAATTAGATTTAACCTCCGAAGTATCAATATAGTTTAGGGTAAATTACAGTGACATCCCTTGAGGTTAGACCAAAATATACAAATACCTCATATTTTTTGTAAAATTACAGCTACACCCCCTGAAGTTATAATTGTATTACAAATACACTCCCTATTCAAAGGCAAAACTTACACTAATACCCCTTAAAAAATATTACACTAACACCCTTCACGGGGTACAACTATAATTATGCAAAATATATGAAGTGTTTGTGTAATTAGACCTAATATCAGGGGTGTCAATATAATTTACTCTATAATTTACCCTTTTAAAAAGAAGGCTTCATGAACTTATCAGTAGACCTAGAACTTAAAAGAGTTGTTGCGGGCCGGCACCATTTAATAGCTTGGGCTTCTTTTGTTTGAACCTTAAATTGGACAGCCCGAATTCATCTTTACGGGTTCACATTAAGGCCCCGTTACTTTGAAGACTGAATTATATGAGTGATAGGATTATTTTGAATTAAATAAATGATAAAAAAATCCTATATTAATTGTAAGGTGTTTACTTACATGTAGTAATAAATTCTGATAAAATCTGTGTAGTGTTTACTTTGTTGTATTTAGTTGTATTGTATGAAAAAATTATCCCTTATCCCTTCAATAATTAAATAATATAGACAAATAATTCACCACCCCTTTGCAAGAAAAGGCCTTATTCAAAGTAAGACAAATTTATTTATTAAATGTAAAAAAAATAAAATTTTTAAAATTAGTGTCATTGACACAAATTTTAAATTTGGGCGAAGATAAGACGGGGGTTGTATCCCCGTCTTCATGGGTGTGTCAGGCGAGTTCTATTTTTGTTTTGTTTTGTTTTAAATTAATTATGTGTTAATTATTATTTAAAATTTTAAATAAGAATTAAGTTTAATTATATAATTAATATTAATTAGTTATTATTTTAAAATTTTAAATTATTATTCATAATATGTTAATTATTTTTCCTAAATAAATATTATTAAGTTTTTAATAATTAATAAACATATTTATTAATTAAGTATGACCTATAATAATACATTGTGTAAAAAATAAAAAATATTATAAATTAGTGATGATTATAAATTATAATAGTGACCACCAGTCTCATATGTATGTCGTTGGTATTGGTGTCAAGGTCCTTTTTTTTTCCCCACCAATCGGTTCTATTGGCTCATTTATTTTTTAAACTACGATTAAAAACTATATTATCTAATTTTTTATTAGTTGTCGAGGTCTTTTTGTTCTCTTAAAAATTTGATAAACGTAGTTGTTAATCAACATAGTTTAAATTTGATAATATTGTGTTGTTGGCATGGGCGCTAAGTCTTTAAATTTATATATGCAAAATATCCCATGTTATTATGACAAACAAAAGTTACATTAACCACGTAATTGATAAAAATATTTAATTCACGGGGAATATAGAATGGACGCTAATTAGTCTTCTTTTTTAAAGCATGTAATAACGAGATTTCAACGGCGCATTGTAAGAAAACTTAGCGCCCATGCCAGCAACACAATATTATCAAATTTAAACTATGTTAATTAACAACTACGTTTATCAAATTTTTAAGAAAACAAAAAGACATCGACAATTGATTAAAAATTAGATAATATAGTTGTTAATCGTAGTTTAAAAAATAAATGAGCCAACAGAACCAATTGATGAAAAAAAAATTTACCCCGACACCAATACCAACGACATATATATGAGACTGGTGGTCACTATTATAATTTATAATCATCACTAATTTATAATGTTTTTTAGTTTTTACACAATGTTATATTATAGGTCATATTTAATTAATAAATATAATTATTAATTATTCAAAAATTAATAATATTTATTTAAGAAAAATAATTAACATATTATAAATAATAATTTAAAATTTTAAAATAATAATTAATTAATATTAATATTAATTATATAATTAAAATTAATTATTATTTAAAATTTTAATTAATAATTAATATATAATTAATTAAAAAAAATAAAAAATAAAAATAGAAAGGGGTGTGTCAGGCGAGTTGCCTGACTTCGCCTGACACACCCATGAAGACGGGTATACAACCCCCGTCTTTTCTAAAGACGGGGGTTGTAACCCCGTCTTCGCCCAAATTTAAAATTAGTGTCAAATGACACCAATTTTAAAATTTTTATTTTTTTATATTTAATAAATAAATTTGTCTCAAAGTAAACCTTTTAGCTATTCTGCTCTTCCTGTTCATGAATTCGGCCTTTCTTTTGGTAAGCACAATTTTAGGTAATTGTTTTTTAATTCATTGCTCTAATTTATTTATTTTTTGTAATTCATGTGAAATTATTTATTTTTATTTCTTTTTTCTTTCGTTCTAATTTGTGGTTGGGGTTGGCGAAATATTGTTTGATTTTGGTTTTGAAATTTTGAATTTTCGTCTCGTATTATCTGGAATTCGCGAATATTTTGTTTTAATTTTGGAAATTTCTTGCGTTCTTTTGTATTGTTTTTTATAGGTTCAATTTTCTCAAATTTTTCGGAATTTTAGAATTGGCCTTCAATTTTTTATTAGTTCTTAAGTAGCATGAACTTTAAAATAGAAAATGGAGTTCAAGAAGAAAAGGAAATGATGAAGCACTCACCTAATTGTTTTCTTGCCCTCTGCTTTTTTTTTTTATTTTTTTTTTCTGATGGGGAACTGCAGTATTTATTCAAGGAAAGTCAGCTTGAAAGGGAGAGTGAGCATATGGCGGAAGACAAGAGAAACCTTCCGCTCGAACGCCAGAGTGTTTGGCAAGTTCGTGGGCAACAACGTTACCAGTTCTACGAACAAAGGAAAAAACACAATTGATAGATGAACACAATGTTCGAATCTCATTAACTAAGGAACCAGACGCGGAGTTATCGTCTTCTTTCAAACGCAGGGCATGTGAAAGTGTAATGCAGTCTCCTTCCAAAATAATGTCTGAGGGCAAGTGAGATAGCTTCGCGGGCAGCAAGAGCCTCTACAATGAAAGCGGAGGCTGGACGAGCGAGTCGCTGCGATACCCAAGCTACACAATTCCCAGAATTGTCTCGGGCCACAACGCTGATCCCCGTCTCGTGAGTTGGATCAAAGGTAGCTCCATCATAGTTGATTTTAATAATTCCCCTTGCTGGGCTCAGCCAGGAAGTAGGATGAGGCGTAGGGTGTCTGTGATGAGGAACAACAGAGACCTCATTGTAAGTCTGGAGATAAGCCATTGCAAAATCAAGAATCTGATGAGGTTTGCTGGACTCATTCTCCATCAGCAACAAATTCCTGTAATACCATAATGCCCAAGAGATGATTAGGAACAAACAAAAATTACCGGCATCTAACTTCTCATGAGCGTCCCTCATCCACATTTCCGTGTCGGGGGTAGGACATGAGGTTACTGCAGCTGGGAGTGGGGATAAAGCCCAAACTTGTCTGGCAATGTGGCAGTGAACAAGAGCATGGCGAGTGTCTTCTGAGGGATCCAAGCACCACGGGCAGGAGAAGGTGGAATGGGGAATGCGCCTGGACAGGTTCAAGCTGGTCGGTAGTGCGTTGGTGCAGGCGCGCCAGGCGAACAGGCGGACTTTCGGAGGGGTTTTTGCTGTCCAGATGAAATTCCAGTTGCGAGATTGGTTCGACGGCGAGGACTGAATGCGAAGATCACGAGCCAAATGGTATGCGCTGCGGACTGTATACTGCCCTGTAGTAGAAAAATGCCAAAGAGGAGCATCATGGTGTATATTTCTGCCCACAGGCATAGACATGATAGGATCACAATCTTCCGGGCAGAAAAGTTCTTCCACACGATCACGGTTCCAGTCGCCGAAGTCAGAATTTATAAGAGAAGCAACCTTCGTGGATACCTCTAAGGAGAGTGGTCGGATCAAAGGTCGGAAGGAATAAGCTCTCGGAATCCAGGGGTCTGAGCAAATATGAATAGATTCACCAGATCCAACACGCCACTGAAAGCCAACTTTGAAGAGGTCAAGCGCCGAGAAAATGCTGCGCCATGAATAGGACGGGTTATATCCAAGTCGTGCCTCGAAAACCGAAGAACGAGGAAAGTAGCGAGCTTTTAGAACACGTGCCATTAAGCTGTCCGGCTTAGTGACGATCCGCCAAATCTGCATGCCGAGCATTGCCTTGTTGAAGTCTAAAAGTTCACGGAGGCCGAGTCCACCAGATTTTTTTGGAGAAGCACAGTTTATCCCAAGATAACCAATGGATCTTCCTATGTCCGCGGTTATGCCAAAGAAAATCAGCGATCATAGATTGGATGCATCGTAGCACTGAGTCGGGGATTTTAAAAATGCCCATTGCATATGTAGGAATCGCCTGGAGGACGGCTTTGATCAGAATTTCTTTTCCTGCTTGGGATAAGAGTTTCTCATTCCAGCCACTGATTCGGTTCCAGACCCGATCTTTGAGTTGAGCAAAAACCTCCCTTTTGGTTCGACCGATAGATGCCGGTAGTCCAAGATATTTCTCATGTCTCTTCGCTCATCGAATATTAAACATAGTAGGAAGGTGGTCCTGCAACTCAAACCGAATATTCGAACTAAAAACAATAGTGGACTTACTGCAGTTGATGCATTGTCCCGATGCCGGGCATATGTGTTCAGTACATTCGCCACGGCAGTCATAGACGCTCGAGAGGCCTCACTGAAAATCAGAGTGTCATCTGCGAATAGTAAATGTAAACACGATGAGCATTAAGGCAAATAGCAACACCACTAATAGAGCCTTCTCGTTCAGCCTGCGAAATGAGGGAACTCAGTGCTTCTGTGTAAAGTAGGAAAAGGTAAAGAGAGAGGGGGTCTCCTTGACGAAGCCCTCTCTGTGGATTGATAGAACCAAATTCACAACCATTAACAACGAAGGAGTAGGTAACAGAGGTAACACAAATCATAACCAATCGAACAAATACAAGGGGGAAACCTAGTCTAATCATCACCTTTTCCAAGAAAGGCCACTCCACTTTATCATACGCCTTACTAATATCTAATTTAAGAGACATGAAACCTTTTCTGCCGTTCTTTTTGTTTTTCAAAAAGTGGTTCAATTCAAAGGCAACAATGGCATTGTCTATAATGAGGCGTCCGGGTATGAAGGCAGCTTGGGTTGGAGAAATAATGGAGTCAAGGAAAGGTTTTAGTCTGTTAGCAACAGATTTAGAAGCAATTTTTGTATAACACATTGCACAGACTAATGGGGCGACATTGGGTAAGAGATTCAGGTTTTTTGCATTTAGGAATGAGCACAATGTTCGTGGCATTTGGATTATGAGGCATCACAGAGTTATTCAACAGATTGAGGACACAGTTAATCACATTAGAATCGACAACATGCCAATAAGATTGAAAAAATGTAGGGGGCATGCCATCAGGGCCGGGGGATTTAAGGGGCGACATTTGAAATAAAGCTTTTGTTACCTCCTCTCTAGTGAAGGGACAAGTAAGTGCCTGCGCCATTCTTTCATCCACTCTCGGCATAATGTGTTCGACCCAAAGATCAATCTCCTCTTCGGAAGGGTGCCCGGATTCGAATAGTTTGGTGAAGTATGATATGATCAAGGCTCTAATGTCATCCGGCTCCTCTACCCACTGACCAAAATCGGTCTTGAGTCTCTCAATAGTGTTAGTACGCCGCCTCGTACTGGCTTTAGAGTGGAAGAATTGGGTATTTCTGTCCCCATCGCGAAGCCAAGCAGCTTTACCTCTCTGTTGCCAGTAAATTTCATCTTGTGCCATCAAGTGTTCCAGTTCATGTTTCAGTTTCATTTCTTTGGCTTTGGATTCCGGGGAAATACTGCTTCTGCGAAGAGAAGTAATCTGTTTCCGAAATGTGGCGATACTGCTGCGGTCTACACTAAGGCAAGATTTGCTCCAGGAGGTCAACGAAGATTGGCATGAGGCGATCTTAGTCTGTGCAAGGCTGTAGTTTGCAGCACTGAGGTTCCGAGCCCATGTTCTGCTAATAAGTTGTTCACAATCTAGCGATGTCATTGAGTGAGCTTCGAATCTCCAAGGTTTCCAAGCACTAATCTGTTGTTGTTTCCTATTCTGAGCGGACAGAAGCAATGGAAAGTGATCAGAGAATATGGCGGATAGGTGAGTAACCGTAGCATCGGGGAAAATTTGAGCCCATTGTGGATTGCAGCACGCTCGATCAAGACGAGCACGGATAGTAAGCGGCGCCGGGTGATTGTTAGACCAGGTATACAGATCGCCCTCGAACCCCATGTCATGAAGACCGCATTGTGAAAGAGCCATACGGAAATCTCGAAGCTGCCAATTTGGTCGGTCACTCCTCCTTCTTTTTCCGAATGAATAAGGATTTCATTGAAGTCCAAATACATAGCCAAGGCCGAGAGGATTGGGTATCAAGCTTGGCTAGCAACGACCATGAGTGTTTTCGTCTACTTGCGTCGGGCTCACCATAAAAGCCAGTGAAACGCCATGGTTCTGGGAAGTCATCGTATTGTATAGTAGCATCAATATGGGACATGGAGAAGGATTGGATCTGGACATTCAAGGACTTATCCCAGAAGAGGGCAAGACCGCCACTCTTACCTCTAGAGTCAACGGATGAACCAAACATATCAAGTCTCATCTTAACAACATCAATGCGACGAGATTTACACTTGGTCTCGGCCAAGAAAATCAAGCGGGGGTGGTGAGCTCGTAGGAGGGAAGTGAGCTCATGAAGACTGCCGAGGCCCCCCATGCCCCAACAATTCCAGGCTAAGCAACTCATTGCGCTGGGCGGGACTGCACCGCAGTCGCCGCCTGATCATTAGAGATGTCGACAAGAACACCTGCTGTTTTGGATAATTTGGTGGGAGACGGGTTTGGTATGAGAGAGATGAGGCTAAGCATGTCGGGTTATTTTCGTTTGTGACTGGAAGAGATTTTCTTTGGGTAATAATTTTGCGAGTAGGGTGCTTAGTGTGATTGGTGACTGAGTTGGCGGAAGTGATAGATGTCATGTTAGCCGAAAATAGAAGGGGTATGTTCAGTATCGGTAGTGCATTGGGGGAGGATGTTTGGGGTGGATGGGGACTCTTGGTGACTGTGAGGAGAGCGTGGGATGGGAGGGAAGTGTATGGAGGAGGTTCTGCATAGGAAGGGTTGTTAGTGTATTGGGGGGTGGTATTGGATTGTAAAGGGGAAGGGGTATTTGTGGAGGTAGATGGATGTAGGGATTCAGGGTTAAATGTGATTGGATCTGTAGGGGGTAGGGAGGCGGATGTAGGAATTGGGAAGTCAAAGATTGCTATGCCTTTCTTCTGCTGAGAGTTGGAAGTGATGGGGGACAGTGTGTTTGAGGAGCGGATTGTAGAGGTGTGGTGAAGAGTAGGGGGTTTGTTTTCAGGGAATGTATTACGGTTGCGGGAATTGGGTGGTGGTGCTCTCAGCCACGCACCGAAAGGGGTGTCATTACCTGGATCGACAAAGTCATCATTGAACTGTAATGGGCATGCTCTGGAAATATGGCCTAGAAGTCCACAGAAATAACAGAAGTTTGGGAGTCTCTCATATGTAAAAGTGACCTTTTGTTCATCTCCCGTAGTTGTTCGAAGTTTCAAGACCCGCCGTAGTGGTTTCCTCACGTCAATAGCCACACGGATGCGAAGATATGATCCCCAAGTAGACCGTTTATCGTCCATATCCACATCAACATAGCGACCAATCTGGTTTCTGATAAAGCAAGCCATATCACGTGTTATTTTGCCATGCGGGATCCCATGAACTTGGATATGAAAATCGCACCAGTTAAGGTCAATGGTACTGGGGTTTTCTGCTTCGTTGACGACTGCTAGGATCAGTATGTATTTTTCATATGCCCAAGGACATCTATCCATAACTCGATTGCGATCTATGACGTGGTTGAAGCGAAGGAGGAACTTGTTGTTGTCAAGAGGTCTAAGGTCCATTCCCTTCACAGGATTGAAGGATGCCATTAAAGTGGATCGGAATGCCTCAACATGGAAGGGTTTCTGGCTAAACAAACGTCCCACTACAAAGAAGCCGTCTAGATCATCGTCCTTCTCCCAGAGCCCCAATGCAGAACCACTTCGCTGCTTTCTTCATCGGCCAAAGACAACGATTTCCCCAACCTATTCAAACTGGGATCCATAGAATTGAAGAACTGAAATTGGGGTCAAGAACATAAGCCAGAGGGTTTTCCAGAACAGCGCACAGAGATCACAAGTTGCCTGCACAGAGAAAATGGAAACACAAAAAAGGTAAAGATGCATCAGATCAGGACAAGCCTAAGAACAAGGAAAGAGAATCAAAAGGGAATCAAGGAGAGAATTAGAAAAACAAGAAATCAACAGAGTAAATTAGAATTAGCCAGGCGTATGACGAGGAGAGAGCCTCCCATGGATCAGGATCATATCTGCTGAGAAACCCTATGAAGGGGGTGAGGAATTCCTCATACGAGGGGAAGCTCTCAAGAAGAGAGGAGTTCGGTAGACACAAGTTAAGAATAATCTTGGTCTTAGTGACCTCTTTTTTCTTGAAAATTGATGTTTGCCCTCTGCTTCTTTCTAGCAGAAACTAATGAAGAAGTGAGTTTGTGATGTTGGGTGTAATGGTGGTAGGTGAAGAAAGCATTTGTCTTATTTGAGGGTATAATCGATTTTTACTAGGTGCAATTATTGTTGTATAAAATAAATTATAACTTATACCACCACCTTTGGTGGTATAAGTAATGTAGGTGTAACAGTATTTAGTACCGGGCCCTGAAATTGTACAGGGCCCCCATACATGAAAGTAAACAACATATTATCCTATACTAATTTTCTTATTCAGGCTAATAACTCAAAGTAAACGGGACCTAAATGCATCTAGTCGTCGTAGCACGTCGTTTCTATATGTATATAATTAAATAAGTTTTTAATTTTTAAAATTATAAATAAAAATAAAATATATAACTAATAAAAAAATGGCACATATAAAGAATTGATGTAGTGATGACAAAATGACGTGGAGTGACTTTCGTAAATTTTTTTAATTACAATTGAATTTTAAAATTGTCTTAAGGATATAATTATCATATTTTTGCTTTGAGAACAACGATAAGCGTCATAACTTTTCATTAGTATAATTTTTAATTTCTTGAGCTTTATTTAATTTGATCTGGTTGCTTTATACACTATAATAATTTGTTTGATTGATCCTTTAATACTTTGAGATAATTTTAGACTCAAATCACACAATATCTACAGAAATATTATGTCAAGTGTTTTTGTGCTAATTGTTAGCTCATATTTATCATAAAATATTGAATGACCTAAGTTAAATTTCCCCATCACTATTGCTCCTATTTTTGGGGCATAAATAGGTCAGTAAACAAGTTGAACTCGAGTTGAATTTTATAAAAATTTTAAGTCTAAGGACAAAACTCAAATTCGAGCTTGAATTTAAACTCTTCAAATTCAAAAATTTGATTCCACCTCTTTCACCCCATACGTACCTACATAAAAAATTCGATTCCAACTCAAGTTTATTTAAAAAATTCGAACTCAAGTTAAATTAACTTACAGTCGAGCCTATTCGAGGTACAAGTAAAACTCAAGCATGGAAAAATATTGAATGAAGGAATTGGTCAGCATGAATTTTATTGTTGCAGAAACTACCATAATTTGAAAGTTTGGAAGTAGCCCCCCAACTTCCAAATGCTTCTGGAAAATTTGGAAATCCTAACAGATAATTTGATTCTGATTCATCTTCCTCTCCTTGATAATGCTCTCTTTTGATGTAGAGTCTTTTTCTCCTGTGATTCCTCTTGGCACTAATCCTTTTTCTACTGGAGCTCTTTTTCCTTCTTGTTCCTTCTATTTCTGCCACTGGTTTCTTCCTTCCTGGGACCCTTCTACATATAGGCTCTTTCTATTTCGGGACTACTCTTGGTTCAACTCCCTCCCTTGCTGGGATTCCTTGTCTTCTATGTATACACTTGGTGGGGTATTTTGACTTTCTTCCGCTTGTTTTGTTCAGTCTGTCTACTTGGTCTCAGCCACATTCCAGAAAAATATCGAAACGAGTTGGCTCCAGTATATGGCTCTTCATCTCTTTCCTTGCAGTAATTTTCGTTGTTCGACTTCCAAAAGTCATCATTCGTTAATCTGGAAGAAACAAAAATAATTTGCCAGTCCAAAAGATTTTTAGGATGTTATGCACTTCAAGAAAATGTCCAATGAGGCGTCGTCGGGGGTCCATCGCCGAGGGATAGTGGCCTGGCCGAGGCGTGCCTCGGCTGAAATCTGGCTGAGGCGCGTGCCTCGGCCTGGACGATGTGCCTCGGCCTGGTTGTGGCCGAGGCACACACCTCGGCCTGGACGTGGCCGAGGCAATTTGGTCAAGGCACGCCTCGGCCAGTGGCGCGGTGCCTCGGCCAAGCCTTGGTCGAGACGAGACGCCTCAGCCAGAGTCTGGCCGTGGCCCCCTGCCTCTGTCGGTTTTCAGTCGAGGGTGTCTTGTTACCCCTCATTCTTCCTGTCTTGCTTGCTGAAGTGGTCGATTTCGATCACGAAGTGATTTCGGTTTATGGCACCAGGAGCATTCATCTGATTTGCTAGATTTTTCTAAAAATTGAAGCTAAAAAAGCTTGGAAACTCCTTGATTCCCTTCAATGGCGCAAGCTCTTGTTTTAGACCTTGATGTCGTGCGTCAACCGCTCCGCTCTCTATTTCTTTCACGCACTTTGAGGGGTTTCTTCCGACGTTCTCGGGATCTTGGTGTACCTTTCTATCTTGAGACTTCCGATATTTCGTTGATCCTTAGGTGAGTTGTTAAGGACTCGTTCTTCTAACTTTTCCTCTCAATAGTTGTAAATTTTTTTAGAGTGACCCGTTTTTCCAACAATCCTCAGAACGAGAAGTTCTGCTAGGGCTTAGTGTGATTACAAGCATGCTTCGCGAGTCCGTTCTCACCTTTCGTCAAGGAAGGAGGACAAGGTTGCTTGCTCACTCATCCTCTGCAACTCCGTAGGTCGCCATGGATGGTTGTTGTGACTGTGTTGAATTTGCGTCGCACCATGTTTGAAGCACCTTCTGCCGCGACGCGTCATCTACCGCATAGCGTCAAGCTGCGCCGAGTTGCGACGTGTCCTGTTGAGCTCCTCGAAAGCTTTGTAGAAGTTCCCTTGGTTGGAACACATTGGAACTTTGTGGGAGGTCTTCGTCGTGTGGGGACTTCGTAGGAGTTCCTTTTTATTACGTTATCAAACTTTATTTCTCTATTGCTTATTATGTTAAGTTTTTTTTCCTCGAACTAACTTTCAAATGTAAGGGGCATTCCCCCTCTTACAAGTAAAATATTAAACTAAATACTTATAAGTTGAACTAAATTTCAAGGTGAAAGACAACCCCCCATCTTTTTTGGATAAAATGTCAACGTGAGGGGCAATCCCCCTATTTCAAACAAGATATTAACGTGAGGGGTCATCCCCCTCTTTTAGATGAAATATTACTGTGAGGGGCAGTCCCCATCTTATAAACAAGATGTTAAGGTGAGGGGCCATCCCCCTCTTTTTAGGTGAAACATTGACGTGAGGGGCCATCCACCTCTTCTAAATAAAGTGTCAATGTGAGGTGAGGGGCCATCCCCCTCTTTTTAGGTGAAACATTAACGTGAGAGGCCATCCACCTCTTCTAAATAAAGTGTCAATGTGAGGTGAGGGGCCATCCCCCTCTTTAGGTAGAATATTAATGTGAGGGGCCATTCCCCTCTTTCAGATAGAATTTCAATGTGAGGGGCAATCCCCCTCTTTTAGATAGAATATTAATGTGAGGGGCCATCCCCCTCTTTCAAATAGAATTTCAATGTGAGGGGCAATCCCCCTCTTTTAGATAAAATATTAATGTGAGGGTCATCCCCCTCTTTTAGATAGAATTTCAATGTGAGGGGCAATCCCCCTCTTTTAGATAGAATATTAATGTGAGGGGCCATCCCCCTCTTTTAGATAGAATATTAATGTGAGGGGTCATCCCCTCTTTTAGATAGAATATTAATGTGAGGGGTCATTCCCCTCTCGTAGATAAAATATTAATGTGAGGGGCTATCCCCCTCTTTTAGATAAATAGAGTGTTAAATACACTAACGTAATAAAGTATAGACAGTGAATCTACAACAAGTAGAAAGTGGGGATTTTATTACCGTAATTCTGGGTTACAAAGCATTTGAAAAAAAAGGAATACAAAGTATTACATATAACGTTATTTGAAGTCAGCCGTATTCCACGTGTGTGGACGTTCTCTTCTCGTTCACTTTCCACGACTTGATACCGCCATACTTATTTGGCGTCCACTTTGGCCATGTTTCCTGTCTCATTGACTAGATTGAATGGGAGCTCACCCGTACCTCGTCGCGAGGGTGCTCGATACTTCCTCAGGACTCCCGGGTGTCCTTCCATCCAATTTTCTTTAGCTTCCTCCAGCCTCGTCCTCAAATTTTGGAAGACTACCCTGCTGGTTACTTCCGCCTGTCCATCCGAACGGGATGTTGCGAAGGTCTATACTTCTTGTTGGGGCGTGAATGATGTCGGCATGCTCCTGGCATCCTCGGAGTCTTTCACTAAGTTCCATGCATCCTTACGCTTTGTAGGCCAGAAGTGTCCTCGCTTTGGGGCCTGACATGCTAACACTCTACCTCCGGAGTGATTACGCAGCCTCCCCCTTTCTACTCTACTTAATCCTCGTCGACATATCCAAGATGTGGTTTGCAAAAAGCCTTTCTTAGGCAGCTTACTTCTCATTACCATGAGCTCTGCTGACTTTGGTTGACTTACCCTTGCTTCCTTGGGGTTCTTTGGACTCTTGAAGCAAAATCCCTAATTTTCAATCTTCTTCCAAACCTTCTTCCCAGCTTGATGAAACGCTCTTCACCGTCAAGGCTTCTTCCCACACTACGTCAACTTCGTGTCGCTCTTGACTCAGTATGGTTATTCCCTCGCTCTTCGAAGGAGGCAATGTGCTGGCTGACTTAATGAGTCCGTTCGTCTCATCTAGCATGACCACGTGATTTGTTCTGGGGTGAACCCACCGAACTTCCTTCTTAACGCTTGGATGTTTGGTAAGTACTTGGTTATCTGCTCCCCTAGCTTCATAGCCCCCTCCTACTGCTTGACCACAAGTTGGAAGTCGCTATCCGTCCTCGCGTATGCCACTCCTTCTTTCTCCCCCTCATATGTCGCTCCTGCACTGCAAGTCAGCTTTTCCCCTTGCATACGTCGCTCCTGCAGCGCAAGTCAGCTTTTCTCCCCTTGCTCAACGCCTCACACTCCGACTCGTTTTTTGATACACTGGCGACATTGCTGCCTTCTCGCCAAAGATGATACAGTTTGGCATTGCGTCCTATTGCTCTCACCGCAATTCCTTCAACTTGCCTTGCTCTCTGAGTGACTCTTGCTTGTTCTCACCGCAACTCCTTCAGCTTGCCTTGCTCTCTGAGCGACTCTTTCTTCGTATCTCTTCTTATTGGGCCTCCCGAGGTAACCCTCATAACTCAAGCAGTTAGGAGATTGTTCATGCTAGCTCATTCGGCTTCCTGCTTCACTCCCACGTGCCACATGCCTGTCTCCAGAAGCGGTTTCATTGAGCTCTTGTTTCCTTTGTCCCACGAATTCTCGTAAGTTATCTCTTTGGATCAACTCCTCGACTTCATTCTCCAAGTAGTGGCATTCCTTCGAGCTATGGTCTCGATCCCAATCCTTGTTGCTTGGCTGCACCGAGCGTTTGAGTCCGCGAGGTCCGGGGGGTGTATTGAGCTAAATCCCTCGAGGGCACCTGTCCACGTTCACGCTTACTTCCTTCTGCCCTAAGGGGACCCTTTATCTTCCTCTGTGGCCCTTCCGGCGGCTTAGACGGATGCATCCTCCACCAATTGACAAAGAGTCTTGAGAGTTATTTGAATAACTGGGGGTGGAGGTGGAGCCTCGACCTCTTCCCACCTCCCTCCTCCTGGGTGCGCAGGTGGATTCTCCAAGGCGTGGGCCTCGCTCCTGTTGGGGGGGAGCCTCGACCTCTTCCTGCTTCTCCTCCTCCTGGCAGTGCGCCAGTGGACTCTCCGAGGTGTAGGCCTCGACCTCTTCCTGCCTCTCCTCCTCCTGGCGGTGCGCCGGTGAACTCTCTGAGGCGTGGGCCTCGACCTCTTCCTGCCTCTCCTCCTCCTGGCGGTGCGCCGGTGGACTCTCGAGGCACGGGCCTCGACATCTTCCTGTCTCTCCTCCTCCTGGGCGCGCAGTTGGATTCTCCAAGGCGTGGGCGTCGCTCCTACTGGGGGGGAGCCTCAACCTCTTCCTGCCTCTCCTCCTCCTGGCGGTGCGCCGATGGACTCTCTGAGGCGTGAGCCTCGACCTATTCCTGCCTCTCCTCCTCCTGGCGGTGCGCCGGTGGACTCTCCGAGGTGCGGGCCTCGACCTCGTCATCTCGGTCTTCTTGCCTCTTCTTGCCTCACGTTCGCACTCCTTGCTCTTGATCGAGTGTCCATCTTCGATGCCTAGACTAGGTTCCCACAGACGGCGTCAAGCTGATGGAGTGAGATTCGGGAAAGATGTAGCCTCACGTGCTCAAATCGACACAAGGAAGCTCAACGTGGACAAGAATGTAAAGAGTGAAATTTCTATTATTCATTCAAAGGTCTCCAAAAATAATAAGATTCACCCCCTATTTATAGTAAATCCTAAGGGGTGAAATTACAATGTTGTCCCTCAACTTCCCTTAATCCTACGGCCTAGATTAAATTGTCGAGGGCGCTTTCGTCACTTCACGTGCCCCACCTTCTTTTCAAATTCCCCTTGTTAATTTCCTTCAACTTCCCTTCAACCTCCATTGAGGGCTTTAGTGCAATTATCTAGAAATCCTAGGGGCCTTTTCGTAAATCCTAATTTCTTGCACTATCAAAACTTAAAAGCCCAACGGATTCACCCTGTGTTCTACCAATGTATATGTATTGGTATACTTTAATAATAATTGTTGTCTACTGTAATAATAGTTTGATTAGTTATGTATGTTTGATATCGGTAATTAAAATATATTAATTATTAATAATTAAAATTTATGGCATAACTATAACTGATTTATTCAAGAAAAAAACAAAGGCAAAATTTCACCGTGATTGCAAGGATGTTGATATACAGTATAAATTTCTCATGTCACCAGAAGACATGCTAGGAATTGTGTGTGCATTTACAACAATAAGTTTAAAGAGTGTTTTGGCTAAATTTATTTAAATATTTTATAATTACATATAATTTATAAAGAGTTGTTTTTAAAATTTATAAGATGTTATTTTTTTGTTTAAGAATAAGCTTTTAGAATGGTTGGGCACAGTAAAATTGTGTAGTTTATAAGATGTTAGTAATGAACAACTATAAAATTAATACAATTAAAAATTCCTAATAAATTAAAAATTCCTCACTAAAAATTTTAGCAATATTTTTTGACATATTATAAGCTCTCCAAAAATGAGTTTCCTAATATCTTATTTTGAATATATAAGCTATTTCACACAAAAATTATTCAATACTTTTCCACGTCTTATAAGCTCTAGAGATATCTTGAGTAAGGGTGGCAATGGGGCGGGTCTGGGTGGACTCGGACCCGCCCCGCCAACTCTGGGAAGGACCCGGGACCCGCCTCGGGTATTTTTACACCCCGCCCCGCCCCGGCAGAAACCCGCTGGGGCGGGTCTGACCCGCCCAATCCGGTTATTATTATTATTATTATTATTATTATTATTATTATTATTATTTATTTATTTATTATTTTTGGTTCTACAAATATATATATATATATATATATAAGAGAAAAATTCAACATATCAATTACAAATAAAATTGTTCATCAAATACTTATGTCCAAAACACAAGTTCTCAACTACAAATGAAATTGTTCATAACAAAGCAACCCATACAGTTTATACTAATTACACGTTTGCAACTAGTAACTACGTCTTCACTCTTCTTCTTCCTCCTCGTCAAGTATTGTGGGACAATTTTTTGGATCATCAATTGTTGAACAAGTACCTTAAAAACAAAGAAAATGATATAATATTTTGTTAATGTTTATTCTACCAAGATAAAGTAAAAGGAAAATATAATTAATATTTGACTTACCATTCACCTCATTCCACAACCAACGACGAGAACACATCAATGCCTCTAAAGTATTTGGGTGGAGTTTACTACGATGAGGACTGACCAATCTACCACTTGTACTAATTGCAGATTCTGACGCAACTGTCGAAACTGAAATAGCTAATATATCATTGCCATCCTTTGTAAATTAGGATATTTGACCCCATTTAATTTCCACCAACTTAGGACATCAAAATCTGGAGTTCTTGGCAAGACACTTTCGTCCAAATACATATTCAGTTCTGATTTCATTGCGGCAGTAGAATGTGAGCTCGTAGCCACATATTGATCATACATGTCTAAATCATCAAATGCATCACTGGCACCAGATGACATTGTACTTCCCAAACCACCACTGATAGAACTACTTTATTTCAACCCAATAGATCTAGATTGGTAGTCAAGCAACAAATTATGACAGTTTTTTTCGAATGTCATCTATCTTAACTTGTGATCTATCACCATAAATTAAAGGAAAGTAAAATTCTACCAGCTTCATTTTATAACAAGGATCCAAAACTGCAGCAACACCCATCATAATATGACAAGTATCCCAATACTTCTCATATTTCTCCAACATCTTCATGCCCATATTTTGAATCATGATATTTGGACTCTTCACCCACTCATCCAACTTCATTTTGATACTACAAATCTTCGGAAAATAAAAATTGGATGTAGGATAAAGTGTACCAGAAAACATCTCAGTTACTTGATAAAATAATTTCAACTCCTACATATATCAATGGCATTTGCCCAATCATCATCAGTTGGTAAACTTTTGTAGTTTCTTTCTCGAACTTTAACACGTGTGAACACATCTTTATAAATTATGACAGTTTCTAGCATCAAATAAGTTGAGTTCCAACGTGTTTTGCAATCTAGAGATAATTTTTTGGCACAAGGAATATTCAAGTGACGAGCAGCTTCCTCAAAATTTTCAACTCTAGCAGGTGAAGCAGTCTAATATATAACACTATCACGAATTTTCTCAATTGCACCACCAATAACTTCTAAGCCATCTTTGACAATTAAATTCAAAATATCAGCACAACATCGCATATGGAGTACATTTCCATTTAGAGGAAGTTCTTTTCTTGGCAACTTCTCCAAAAGATGATGGAACATAGCATCATTTGTAGTAAAATTATTAACAGTGATTGTTGACAATTTCCGATCGATGTTCCAATCCATCAAGGTTTTAGCAATTAACTCAGCTAATACTTCAGTTGTATATGGAGCCGGAACATGTATAAACCTGCAAAACAATTAAAATGATCAAAATATTCTTTTAAATTGATATTAAATAATATAACATATCAACTTGCCTCAAAATGCAACTCCGTAAAATCTAAGAGTCATCAACAAAATGTCCCGTGACTGCCATGAAGCCTTTTTTGTTGTTTCCAGATGTCCACATATCAGTTGTGATAACAACACGACACTTAAGCTTGCCCAACAACTGATAACACTTTACCTTCTCATCATTATAAATTTTCATGATGTCAGACTTCACAGTCTCCTAAACCAATGTGCTCAACCATTAAAAGAGGATAATCATGAAGTATAATCATCGTAGCAAGATCACGCCTTGACTCTTCTTGCTTGAAAACATGTGATGTAACCTCTTGATTTCCACTAAGTTGCTTATTTGCCATGATAAAGCTTTGTCGAATATCCATTTTTCTTGGTCGCTTTTTGCAAGCTCTATCATAATGTTTCATCAGATGTGTTGTTCCATAATCACTTGGAGCTTTCAAATGGGCTTTACAATAATTACATTCCGCGTATTGAATGTTGTCAATCTTCAATACTTTAAAGTGTTTCCAAGCTTCAAATGTTCGTTTCCTCTTTCCACTTTCTTCAGGAACAACCCCAATGCTATCATGCATAGCATTCACATTTTCGTCTGGAGTCGTCTCAATTACATTATTGCTTACTTGAATATCCACAGAAACAGAATGTTGGGATTGGATGTTATCACCTTCTTCAAATTCCATCTAATATATTCAAAAAAATAAAGCAACTTGTCATAGATGAAATATACTTTTTGAACAAATATACTTTGGTTTACATTAACTAATTTATTACTGTATATATACTTTATTAATTATTATGCATATATACTTATGTAATTTCTACACAAAATAACTATATTATGTATATATATACTGAAAACAACAAACTACCAGATTTAAAAACACTAAACAAGAAGAAAACACCTAACTACCAGATTTACTGAAAACAATAAAACCCCCACCTCCCTAATCCTGCCATTAAATTTACTGTATAAACTTTAGTATGTATATATTACATTAATTACAACATATGTAATTTCTACACAAAAATTTTCAAATCAAATCACACAAAAATTTCCAACAGACCGAGTTATACAAAAAATTACACCAAAATTACACAAAAAATTCCAAACCTGAATAACCCACTCAAAATTTCTCCGAAAATCACATAAAAATTCAAGACCCGATCTTGAATAAAAGATAGTTCATCATTCATCAACTACCGGATTTTAAAGAAAAGAAAACAGAGTGCAAATGTGCAATACTCATCATTGTAGCTGTCTACCACCAAAATTTATTCAACAAAGAATGCAACTCTCATCATTCTTCCATGAGTGAAAGAAGAAAACAAAACTTTAGTTGGTAAATACCTTCTCAGTTGCACTGCTGCCGGAGTTCTCTCAAGTTTCAGTCAACGAGAGAGAGAAAGTGAAAGAAATAGAGAGAGACTGAAGGTGATGTGAAGTGGGTTTTACCTAGGGCACAATCTAATTTGGGGGGGGGGGGGGGGAATAAAAAAAAGTCCGCAAAATTTGATTTTAATTTTACTTTTTTTACTATTACATATGAAGTATAAAATATATAATATATATATATATATATATATATATAAACAACCGAGGCAGGTCTCAGGGCGGGTCTCGGTGGACCCCGGACCCGTCTCGTACCAGAGCGAATGCTAAAACTTAGGACCCGTTACCCGCCCCGTCTCCAAATATTTGGACCCGAACCCGCCCCATTAGGGGCGGTTCTTGTCGGGTTCGGGCCTTTTTGCCACCCCTAATCTTGAGCAGATTATAAACTCACTCAAACACCTCTTTTTGATATAGCAGATTATAAACTCACTCAAACATTCACTTTTGGTCCCTAAATTGTGCCACTTATCTACTTTTGGTCCCTCATGTATCCTACTAATCAGATTTGGTCCATCAAGTTTAAAACTTACATCATTTTTTGTCCCTCCGTTAAATTTTCTGATAAAATTAATGGAATTCTTTAAAAAAAAAAAGTGGAGTGTGCTCAAGGGAACTGAAGCTTGGATCTTAAATGTAACAAAACAACCCCGGGTAAAATACAATTTACCCCACTGTGATTAATGAAATGTTCAAAAAACCTCCTATGTGAAAAAAAAACTGCAAAAAAACCCCCCCTCAACATTTAGAAAAAATAACACACTGCCTCCCTAACCTCATTTGAACTCTGCTCAACTGTTCAAAGACCATAATACCCTCCCATATATTGAATACCTCATACCATTGACTTTTACAATACAGAACACAAATTTGGGGATCGATTTGTTGAAGGAGAAAAAACCATAGAATATCAAATACACTACTCTTCTTCAATTTCTTCTACAAATCTACAAAAAAACGAACGAATCGAAAAGGTAAAGGACGCAAGAGGAAAGCTTTGTTGGATAGACGAAGGGCTCCGCTCCATTTTTCAGTGCGGGGTCGTTGTGCTTGAAGACGAAAAAGGTGTCGAGATTGCTGTGCTTGAAGACGACTGAGGCAAAGAACACTTTATGGTTGTTGGGCTTGAAGACTAAAGCTAGAGGAGTTTGGGTGTATAGGAACAGATTGTTTGGGAAGTGAAAAGAAGAAGGTACGTGTGCACTCATCTTGTTCTTTGGTTTTATAGTTAAGAAAAAATAATGGTATTTTTATAGGATTTTGTCTCTACTTATTGCGATTACATGTGGAACGTTATGTACGTAGTCAGATTTTTTAATTCTTTATTCATATGGAATCTTTAACTGTAACTTTGTGTTGTAGTGTTGTTGAGATTCTACATTTAATATAATGTTTTTGTTGGTTATTGTGTTGTTTGTTTGCTGGGATGTGGTCCATCTTGTGTGACATTTCTTGTGAATGAAATTGTCCCCCATGTATACAGTATTAGACATGTGCACCTTCTTCCTTTTGTTAATGGGTTGTTTCTGTATAATATTGTAGTAAAGTAAGTTGTGCAACTTTTTTGATGGATTTTATTTTTTCTTTTTTATTATTGTGCAGAGTTTTGAACACCATAATGTAGAGGTGAACATAATCCCTAATGAGATGGAAGAGGGAATAACATACTTATTAGAGGGGATTAATTTTGAGGGGTTTGAATGCAGTGAGGGGCAGGGTGAGATAGGTGATGGGGTGAGGATGAAAACATTGTGAGTAAGGGAGTGGGGATGAAGGAGAAAGCATTGTGAGTAGGGGGTGAGGGATGAGGGAGAAAACATGGTGAGTGATGGGGTGAAGGAAAAGGGGAAAAGGTTGATGAGTGAGTTGTTTCAGTTTGATTCCTCATCTGATGAGGAATATAGGCAGTCTGAGTCTGAAGAGGATTCTGAGGCCCCTAGTCTGGTGTTTGAGGATATTGAGGGGTCTGATGATGAGGATATTTTCCTGAATAAGAATCCCAGTAAAAAAGACTTGATGAAAAAACTGAAACAATTCAGGAAAAAAACAAAGGCCAAAGCCAAATTAGTTATAATACAAAATGAGAGTAATAATGATGAAGAGTGGTTCAGTGAGGTTGAATCTGACAGTGACATTGGGGAACTACATGACTTTGATGAGGATGTACCAAAACATCCAATGTACAAAGAATCAATGGACTTAAAAAACACAGAATTGGTGGTGGGAATGAAGTTTGTTAGTGCACAACAATACAGGGAGGCATTAAGAGATTGGTGTATCAGAAGGGGGTATGATCTTGAATACCTTAAAAATGAAAACAAAAGAATCACAGCTAAATGCAAATATGAGGGTTGTGATTGGAGGATCCAGGCATCTCCAATCCTGAAAGGTCTAACATTTCAAGTCAAAACCATCAAGGGAAAACATACGTGCCCAAGAACATATGAGAACAATCTGGTTAAAGCTGCATACCTAGCAAGAAGAATGGAACAATGTATAAAGGATAATCCAAGTATTCCAATTGAGCAGTTGAAAAATACTATTTTGAGAAAATGCAATGTTGATGTCAGTAGAGCCAAAGTGATGAGGGCTAAAAGGGTAACTATAGATGCTATCAGGGGGGCAGATTCAGTGCAATATTCTTTGCTTTGGGATTTTTGTGAGACTGTGAGGAGTACTAATCCAGGAAGTAAAATTTTACTTAGGAATGTGGATGGATCAGAACCCCCTATGTTTCACAGATTGTACTTTAGCTTGCATGCAATGAAAAAAGAGTTTCCTTCTGGATGTAGGCCAATGATAGGACTGGATGGTTTTTTCCTGAAAACATGTTTCAGTGGACAATTACTTGTGGTAGTGGGGAGGGATGGAAATGATAATATGCTTCCAATAGCCATAGTTGTAGTTCCAATAGAAAACAGAGAAAATTGGACTTGATTTTTGAGTGAGTTGTTGGAGGATATAGGGGGTTTGAGAACTGGGAGATGAAGTTTCATTTCTGATAGAAAAAAAGGGTTGATCGAAACTTTGAAAGATCTTGTGCCTGACAGTGAGCATAGGTATTGTGTTAGGCATTTGTATCAGAACTTTAAAATGAAATACAAGTCACAAGAATTGAAGAATTATTTCTGGAGGGTTGCTGCAACAGGAAATAGTAGGGATTTTTAAATGTGGATGAAAAAATTGGAAGAGGCTGATCCCAAAAAAAGCCCTGAGTATGAGTCTGCACATGAATTGTTGTAAAAAATAAATCATGTTCATTGGGCTAGATCGCATTTTCCCGTTCATAGTAAATGTGACATTCTTGTGAAGAATTTGTATGAGAGCTTCAACAATTACACTCTTGACGCTAGAGATAAGCCCATCATAACAATGATTGAATGGATAAGGGGGAGATTGATGGTCAGAATTCAGAAAAAGAAAGAGGGCATGGAGAAATATGCTGGAAATATATGCCCCAAATGTGTTGAAAAAAATAACGAAACAACAACACATAGCTAGGAATTGCTTTGTGAGTTGGTGTGGGGGGCATGAGTATGAAGTTGATCACTATGAGGATAAATATGTAGTAGACTTGGAGAGAAAGACTTGCACATGTGGGATTTTTCAGCTGAATGGATATCCCTGTTGCCATGCATGCTTTGTTATAGCTGCAGGGAGATGCAATCTTGATGACTTTGTTGATGAATGCTATAAGAAGTCCACCTACTTGAAGGTGTATGAGGAGATGATACATGTTGTTCCCAGTGCAAAAGACTACATCAAAACAAGCTATGAGCCTCTACATCCACCAAAAATGAAGAAAAAATTGAGGCCAAAGAAAATAAGGAGGAAGGGCCCGGATGAAGTGCAACAAGTTTCTATCAGAAAAGGCCTAACACACAACCAAGATGCAAGTGGTTGCTCCCAACCACAAAGTCAAGCGCCAAGGGTTAGTATGGTTGAATGCAATTTAAGTTGATTTTTGAATACTTTTTAAGTTAATTTTTGAATGCAATTTATGTGGATTCTAAATGTAATTTAAATTCATTTCTGAATGTTTTTTAAGTTGATTTCTGAATGCAATTTAAGTGGATTATAAATGTAATAAGTTGATTTCTGAAACAATTTAAGTTGATTTCTTCATTTTCATTTTTCAGAATGAACCTCTAGAAGCTGCAAGAGGAAGTGTTAATATGACTCAAAATATAAGAATTCAGGTGCCCAAACATACAGTTTTTAATCAGATTTTTGTGTTAAAAGAATTGATGTTAAAACAATTTCTTCTTATTTTTGTGTGTATGTAGGAACCCCTTGGCTATGAAGGGAGAAGAAATGAAGCTTTGCTGGGATTGGAGGAGAAGAATAAAAAAATCAACCATTTCAGAAGTCTTGAACAATAGTAGAGAGCGGGCAAAAAAGAGGCCATGAAAGCCATGATAATTGATTTTAACTGTTCCTGGTGGCTTTTGTCTTAGATATTTTTAATATCTGAATTTTTTATCCCACATATTAATTTGGACAAATTTAATTTGAGAATATGGGAATATGTGATTTTTGGTCACATATACTAGTTTTTTGGACAAACAATCTTAATATGGGGCAATGTACTGTGTTATGTGTTAATGTAGATCCCAGATACATTGTTGTCACTTAATATGATTTTTGGCCTTTTCTTATTTAGGTTGTTATTACAATTTTTTGTTAATATTCAGATTTGTTTTATTGGAAAAGCAGCGAATACAATAGCAATACGATTGGCTAGACATGCTATGAATATTGGTGAAGGAAACGAATTTTATGTCAGTTTGTTGGAAACTTTGTATGATAGGAACCAAATTTTGTGAATAAATGATGTTTTTTTAAAAAAAAGAAATAGAAACAATTGCAAGTTTAAAAATATCCCAAAAAACCATTACAAAATTTTTTGCGATATATATATATATAGATTGTGTTAGAATGTTATTTTGTGAGTGAAATAATAGAGGAAAATGGAGGAAGCAATAAAATGGGGGAAGGGAGTTTTTTGAGCAAAGAGAGGGCAAAAAGGTCTTTTCACAGTCGAAAAACAACCTTCCAGTCACACGAAACGCGCGTGAGCCACAATTCTGCCTTCAGGGGTTTTTTTTGCTACTTTTTCTAAATGTTGAGGGGGTTTTTTACAAGTTTTTTTTTTTTACAGGGGAATTTTTAAAATATTTCACTGATCACAGGGGTAAATTATTTTACGCAAACAACCCCTATACCACTGGGCCAAGTCTACTACATGAACTTTTACTGACTCGAAATCTACTTATTTTAAAACTTCTCTAAAATATATTGTAATAGTCCTAGATCAGCCGCATTAATTCAAAATTTTTACTTCTCAAACCCTAGTAGCTGTTGCGCGACGAGTAGTGGCACAATTTCAGGAGTAGCAACGACGACGGAAAGGATAACCATGGTGAGGAAGACAAATTCACATCCTCAAAACCCAAATTACGGTGAGTTGTTGCTAAAATGTTTTAAAATTTTATGCTGAAATTTTATCAGTGATTGAAAATTATTGTTTTAATTGATGTTTATAATATTTTCATAACTATTGCAACATACTTCATAGAAATTTTAAAATAAGTTAGGTGAGTAAAAACTTAAGTAGTAAACTGAGTCCAATGGTATGAGGCTTATTTTGTTACACTTAAAGGCCCCAAACTAACAGAAATTTTGTTACACTTAAAGACCCAAAACTAACAGAAAATTTGAAATATATAAACATAAGAGACCAAAAGTGAATAAATAACATAATTAAGAGACCAAAAATGAATAAATGACATAATTTAAAAACCAAAAGTGATGTTTACCCCTTTTTCTCTTATTTTGCATTCTAAATGCTTTAAATCATTTTAACTTTTATATCTCAATATTTATTATAATCACAAATATATAATTAGAAACTTAACTAGTTAGATAAATAACCTAATGTTCATTAATGATTATTTCAATACCCATTTACAGAATTAAAATTAAATTGAATGTTAATAAAGCAAGCAACATCTAAAGCAAAGGACCAAATAATTATTTCAGCCAACTTTTTCTTTTCAAATAAGTATAGCAAAATAATCGAATAAAATCAAGAATTGAGCCACTTTATAGAGGGGAACCAAATCCATACAAATCCCACCGTCAATTCCCAATGGACAGCCTGGCCATCCACCACACCCCCATCCATTCACGGAATTTATAGTTCACTTTTAATTATATTACACAGCTAAGAAATTCTAAAATTCAAATCAAACTAACACTAAAATAGAAAATAAAATTCCAATTTCCATAAACCCAAATACTGCCGGAATTCTTTCCAGTTTCTGAAATATAAAAAAATTATCAGATCCTATCAATTTTTTCAGCCTTGATCACAGGATTAGCTCTCGCAATGCCCTCCCTCCCTTGTCCTTTGAAATCGAAGGTACAACCGTGCTTCTCCGCGTACCGGTGGACCCCACAGAAGGTACTACCGCACCGACACTGGAACCCCATCACCCCTACCTTCTTGTTGCAACTAGAGCACCGATTCCTCACCGTCGCCTTTTTCTCCTCACCCTCCGCCGCCGTGGCGGCGGCGGCCGCCATCTCTACAGCTTTTTCTGTGTCCGCCGATATCGACGACGACGACGATCCAATCGAGAAACCGGAACTCGCATCCTTGCCTGACTCCGGTCTGACGAGTTTCTTCAAAGCGGCTTTAGCCGACGCCGCTGTTTCCTCCTCGATGCGGACATCTCGGTAACACTTGGAGCAGAGCCCCATCGTCGCCGCCGTGCCGAAAAATCCGCAGCCGTTAGCGCAGAGAACCGGCTCCGATGGCTGGAAGCCGGTGCCGTCGTTGATCTGGTTGCCCTCCGACGACCCCATCTCGACTGAATTTCTTCAAAAGTCAGAAAAAGGAGGAGAAAGATTCAATTCAACGCTTCCAATTCCGTGTTTGGATGGTGAGTTGATTGTGTCAATTGATTGATTTGAAGGCTATTGCAGCCTATATAAAGAGCGATGCGTATTACAAATTGACTGTTCTGACCCTTAGGGTCAGGAGGGGGTTTGGTTGGTTGACTGAGTTCGTGAGGGTTAAAAAGGGAATAAACTAAATTAGAAGACCGACTTGCGCAACACGTTAAGTTAGTTGTTAAAAGGTAACTTTAGATTAGGATTATCAGTTGCCACAACTTGGTCGAGTGAAATGACGAAAAAGCCCCCGGCATAGTTTGGTCTAGTTGTGCTTGGGGTGGGGGCATCTATGGTATTTCGTGTTGAAACTGAAGGAGTC